>JAOWLH010000023.1:2690000-3087500 GCA_027405865.1 Salix purpurea
AATAATGTGGAAAACCTTTCGTTGATTGATTGATGGATAGATATATAGATAGATCAACATTGTTAATTTTTTTCTGGTTGGTGTTTTGTTTTTTTAATTGGAACATAATATTCGGTTTCAAAGTGTTTTGACGTTCCGTTTCGAGGTTGTATTGTATAAAAATATATTTTTTAGTTCAAATCTAAAAATAAAATTATTTAGAATTGTGCAAATTAAATTTCAAACATAAGTAAGAAAATGAGAGTTGAACTAATATAACTCCACCGACTTGATGAGTTCAAAGATAACATGAAAAATCAATAAAAATATAGTTTAATTAAAAAAATCAAGTTCACATCTTAAAAAATATTAACCAACGATATATTGAATCGACTCGAGTCAACCTAGGTTAACCTTTGAAATGTGTAACATCCATTATAAGACCATGATAACCTTAAATAAAACAAATCAAATCAAATTATAAAGTTCAATTCATAATAAACTTGTTATTGAATAATGAAATTGAGAAAATTCAATCTAAAAAAACACAATAAAATGATTTTTTGAACAAAATTATGAACATGTATAATATTACAAGAATGTCATAATCAATCTCGCAAAGTCATTATATTCTCTGATTGCTTTGAAACTTTAACATAATATATATAAATATATCAAGAGACTCCTCGTAAAATTTAATCTCAATCTAACAATCGGATTAAGAGATATGATTGATATTGTAAAACTATTCATTATTTAAAAAAAAAACACTATTTGGCTAGAACAAAAAGGGCGGAACAAAACCAGAACATTCTAGCCGGAATTTGGACGGAATTTTCAAAACAGACTGAAATTTTAAGCGATGCAAAAATTGCATTGTTTTATCTCGTTTTTTAAACTAGTACAAAAAGTTTCGGCCAAAACAAAATGAGATTAACAACACTGAGATACATAGATAACCTGGAAACCCTTTCGTTGATTGAAGAACACGTAAGGAATGCCCTCGTATCGTGGACTTTTGATTCCCTCAGACTGTCTTGGTTGACATCAAAGAATTGCAGCTTGTCGTGGACTTTAGAACCTCCTGATGATCTTCATACACTCCGCTGAGTGATTATCCTCAGCTGGAAGATCATAAGCTCGCCAAGAGTCTTGAACCTGTTCCCGATTTTACAGCAGCAATGCATGAACAAGAATAAAACACAATAAAGTTCAGAAAAGAGAGGTGGTTTTGCTGCGAAAGAGGGAAGGAAATACCTCTGATGATAGACAATAATACTTTGATCTTTGACCATGTAATATAAAATATATTATAGGGTCTCCTTTATTTGCTTAAACTTTCAGGTGAGATGATTCTTTAACATGGTATCAGAGTTTTGTTGACCCAATGACTATGAAGTCAAATCTCACCACTCTCATTCTATTTGATAAAAATCAAGCACAAGGTAATATTAGTTTGTGCAAGTTTCAAGCCTAAAAGATCTCACTTGAGGGAGGTATTAGAGAATAATATAAAATATATTATGAGGCATCACTTATCAGTTTAAACTTTTAGATGAGATGATTCTTTAACAACAATTTAGACATCATTTGCATGCTGAACTTCCAAGACCATTTAGTCTCCAAATTGTAAGAAAGTGGCAGGGGAGTTGGTGCAAAAAGATTTCAGGCATAATAGATCAGCAAGTTCGTGTTACAAATCCTGATCAAATGACTAATTTTGGCTGTGCAGGAAAACGTCTGAGCAAATATCCTGGGAAAATAATGTTAGAAATTACCATTATGCCTCTTATAACATATCCATGTTCTTGTTTATTCAAACTCATGATCATGAAGATAGATTATGAGGATTGATCATGGGCATCAATTGATTGATCATTGAGATTAATTGCTTAATTTTTTCCTTGATGATAGGAGAAAATTAGCTGATAAATTAATGAGAGGGGTCCCTGATCTACCTATAAATAATAGTCCATGTACTCCATTTACGACTACTGGTAAACATAGATTAGAAGGTTTCCCTCGGAAAAAAAATTCTATTATTTTGAAACTGTGTTGTTGCTGCTGTTGCATTGGGAATTCATTTGTAGCTTGAGCAAAAATGACTAGAGGTATTTATAATTTAAATTTCCGCTGCTATATGAACTTGGCATTCGATTATATAAAGTGTATAACAAATAACACTTGCAGATGATATTAAGGCTTTTCATATAGGAAACCTGAAGCATGACTATACATCTCCTTCAACTTTCTTTTCCATAACTAAAATTACATTACTAAATACTGATCTGGGTTTTCAGAAAGCTACAGATCGCTTCTGACGTCTTGATTCAGATAATTTAAGTAAATTTGCAAGGATGATTAAGTATTTCAGCAAAATGTTTCCGGTGCTTGAATCGGGCTCAAATATATCATAGAAAAATATGGGTTTTTAATAACTCAATGAAAGATTCGTTAACACCAGTTTCTTCGACCATTAGAAATCATCAGACCCATATTCTTATTGCCAATCATTTACTCAAACTAGAAGTGAACTCAAAACCAGTACGTGTTGTTAAACTCATTCTGTTTCAGCCGAAACATTTCGTGCCGGTTAAAAAACAAGATAAAAACAACACAAGTTTTATCTCGTTTAAAATTTCAGTTTATTCCGGAAATTCTGTATAAATTCTGGCCGGAACATTCCGGTTTCGTTTCGGCCATTCCGTTTCGGCCAAATAGTATTTTTTTTAAATAATAAAATATTTTACATTAACAATCATATCTCTTAATCCGACCATTAAATTGATATAAAATTTTACGAGGAGTCTCTTGACATATTTATATATATTATGTTAAAATTTCAGAGCAATCAGAGAATGTAATGATCTTGCGAGATTAATGATGACATTCACGTAATATTATACATGTTCATAATTTTGTTCAGAAAAATCATTTTATTGTATCTTATTTTAGATTAATTTTTTCTCAATTTCATTATTCAACAGCAAATTTATTGTGAATTGAACTTTACAATTTCATTTGATTTGTTTTATTTAAGATTATTATGATCTTATAAAAATCACACATTTGAAAAGTTAACCTAAATTAATCCAAGTTAATTTAATATATCTTTGTTTCAATATTTTTTATATTGAAAATTCGACATTACAATACCATGTCCACTCAATGCCAGCATAGAGAGAGGCCCATCAGAATAGTTATTACCCAGGAAGAATTATAAGGAAAATACGTGGGAACATGTATTTGTTTACTTTGAATTGTAATAATAAATTGGTTAAATGCACTTTCTTTTAAAGGTTAAAATAATCTTTTTATTTAGTTTATTTATCATTTTAGAATTTTTTACGGATATTTTAATATATTTTTTAGTGAAATCATTTTATTGTCTTTAAAAGTATTATATATATAATTATGATCTAAGACTGTTTTTGGTATTTCATATTTTTGTTTTTATTACCTTATATTTTATTTTTGCTATAGTGTAATAACTCTATCGTTCTTGAGCTCAAATTCTCAAAAGCTTGATTAGAAAAGTTTATTCGTCATTTCATTATGTATGTTTTTTTCGTAATAATCTCTGGGTTTTAGGGCAATGCAATGTAGTAGTAGTAGTAGTAGTAGTAGTAATAATAATAATGATGAGGAAACGCTTTCGCTGATAGATAGATAAATAGATAGATCAAAGTTTTTGTTCCGGTTGATGCTTTATTTTTTCAATTGGAACAAAATATTTCGGTTTCGAAGCGTTTCGGCACTCCATTTCAGGATAGTACTGTTTATGTATGTATATATATATATATATATATATATATATATATATATATATATATATATATATATATATAATTAAATATATTAATTTAATTTTTTTTAGTTCAAATCCAAAAAAATATATATTTAGAATTGTGCAAATTAAATTTCAAATATAAGTAAAAAAATGATAGTTGAACTGATATAACTCGACCGACTTGTTGAGTTCAAGATAACATAAAAAATTAATAAAAATATAGTCTAATAAAAAAAATCAGGTTCACATCTTAAAAAAATATTGAATCAACGATATATTGAATCGACTTGGGTCAACCAAGGTTAACCTTTCAAATATGTGACATCCGTTATAAGACCATGATAACTTTAAATAAAGCAAATCAAATCAAATTATAAAGCTCAATTCATAATAAACTTGTTGTTTAATAATGAAATTAAGAAAAAATAATCTAAAAAAGACACAATAAAATGATTTTTCTGAACAAAACTATAAACATGTATAATATTAAGAGAATGTCATAATCAATCTCATAAGGTCATTACATTCTATGATTGCTCTGAAATTTTAACATAATATATATAAATATATCAAGAGACTCCTCGTAAAATTATATATCAATTTAATGGTCGGATTAAGTGATATGATTGATATTGTAACATTATTTATTATTTAAAAAAATACTATTTGGCCGAAATGGAATGGGCAGAACAAAACCGGAACATTCTGACTAGAATTTAGGCGGAATTTTCAAAACGGGTTGAAATTTTTAACGAGATAAAAACTGCATCGTTTTATCTTGTTTTTTTAATGGGTACGAAACGTTTTGACCGTTTCGGCCGAAACGGAATGAGATTAACAATAGTAGTCTTGAGTTCTTTGAGTAAATGATTGGCAATAAGAACATGGGTATGATGATTTCTAGTGGTCTAAGAAACTGATGGTGTTAACGAATCTTTCATTGAGTTATAAAAAACTGATATTTTTTCTATGATATATTTGAGCCCGATTCAAGCACCGGAAACATTCTGCTGAAATACTTGATCATCCTTGCAAAGTTACTTCTCACTGCTTCGAATGCTGTTTCAATCTGAGTTAGCTCAGTTACCAAGGCTGCTATACTTGTAACATTTTATAAATGATCTGAATCAAGACGTCAGAGGCGATCGGTAGCTTTCTGAAAACCCAGATCAGTTTTCAGTAATGTAGCTGTAGTCATGGAAAAGAAAGCTGAATGAGATGTATCGTCATGCTTCAGGTTTCATTCCAGGTTTCCTACATGAAAAGCCTTTATATCATCTGCAAGTGTTATTTTCCCAGGATGTTTGCTCAGAAGTTTTCCTGTAAATCATACATACTGATTTCTATTACCGAAATCAGTCCCTAAACAATAGATCATTTGATCCCACAAACATTTATATTGACGATGAAACTTTCGGATATATAACAATGGAGAATTTAGAACATACCGTTCTCCATTTTGATCTTGAACTGTTGCATAGAATCCTTTGATGATCACTGTGTTGATCTTCTCCTCTAAACCTTCTTCTTTTCGGCAATCCCTTGATGGAGAGGAATTAACTTTTCGGTTTGCTTTTCTATTCTCTTCTTCTATTCAGATTTTTGGTTTCGGTTAACCAAATAACCACCACCCTTCTTCCTTTTATACCCACCGAATGGGTGTCAACAATAGGAGGGTTGTGTCTTTTAATTAAATGACATGTGTCTTTTAATTAAATGACATTAAATACATTACCTTAACTTTATTTTTATACACATACATATATTTAAAACCATCAATATATGTATGTATACAACCTTATGAGAATACATGTTATATTATGGTTAGAGGAGAGGGTCTCAACGTACCCATTCTAATACTCGTTTATTGAGACCGATCCATCACGGTTTTGCTTTAACGTATTAGAATCCGTAGACTTTACAAAGAACTTGAACTTAATGGTCGGACCGTTAACACATCGGCCATTCTAAGGGAAATATTCTTACATTCTCCCACTTGGCCGTTGTGTTAACTTTATAGTCCAATTCCCATTCACGCGCATCTTTATATCAAGTTCAATATATCGTAAGTGCCATAAAGCCAGAGTTAGCCGAGTCATGGCGGTTGCCCATCATTTACTGCGATGGGGTCCCTTCCAAGTACCACACACCAACTCTAACTTTACTACTTCTTTTCTATTGAGATTTCACTATAATTCTCAAAACTTTTATGTTGAGAGAAACCATAATTCTCAACTTTATATGTTATCTAAAATAAACTTTACATGCATAACAATTATGATAACATTCTTTAATTACAGAAAAACACAAACTTTAATGACATCATCTTTGAGTAACAATTTTACATGAGCACAAACTATTATAGCAAGGTCTTATCTATTATGCCCATTTTCTCTACATGGCCAATAAATATACCAGGCGGTAATCCTTTCGTCAAAGGATCTGCCAACATCATGTTTGTTCTTATATGCTCAAAAGTCACTCTGCGTTTTTGCACTTCTTCTTTTACAGACAAGTATTTAATTTCCATGTGCTTAGCACCTTTCGAATACTTGTCATTCTTTGAGAAGAAGACTGCTGCGGAATTATCACAGTAAATTCTCAGCGGCTTGGCTATACTGTCAACGATTCCAAGCCCTGAGATAAGGTTTCGCAGCCACAATGCTTGAACCGTGGCTTCAAAGCATGCCACGAATTCGGCCTCCATGGTGGAAGTAGCAATGACAGACTGCTTTCCACACTTCCATGAGACTGCTCCCCCAGCTAATAGGAACAGATAGCCAAACGTCGACTTCCTAGTGTCGACGCAGCCGGCATAGTCTTAATCTGAGTATCCGACGATTTCTATATTGTCGGATCTCCTGTATGTAAGCATGTACTCTTTGGTGCCTTGTAAGTACCTGAGAACTTTCTTTGCAGCTTTCCAGTGATCCATTCCGGGATTACTTTGATACCGGCCCAACATACCAACAGCAAAACTGATATCTGGCCGAGTACATGTTTGAACATAGTTCAAACTCCAACCACTGAAGCATACGGAATTCTTTCCATTTCTTTACGTTCCAATTCATTTTTCGGGCATTGCATTTTGCTGAATTGATCCCCTTTCTGAATTGGAGCCTTTCCAATGGAACATTTCTCCATCCCATATCTCTTTAGGACTTTATCTATATATCCTTTCTGAGACAAACTTAACAGTCCTTGTGATCTATCACGGATTATTTCTATCCCTATCACATAAGATGCCTCACCCATATCCTTCATTTCGAAGTTACTAGAGAGATATTTCTTTACGTCACTTAACATTCCCATGTCATTCGCAGCTATTAATATGTCGTCAACATATAATACCAGAATGGCAAACTTGCTCCCACTAACCTTCATGTAGATACATCGATCAACGATGATCTCTACAAACCCATACGACAATATGGTATCATTAAATTTTATATATCATTGTCTGGAAGCTTGTTTCAGCCCATATATTGACTTCTTCAGCCTACACACAAGATTTTCCGTTCTTGTGGCCACAAAACCTTCAGGTTGGTCCATATAAATTTCTTCCTCAAGCTCTCCATTTAGAAAGGTGGTTTTAACATCCATTTGGTGAAGCTCTAAATCATAATGAGCCACCAATGCCAAAACAATTCTTAAGGAATCCTTCTTTGAAGCTGGAGAGAAGGTTTCCGTATAGTCAATGCCATCCTTTTGAGTGAAACCTTTAGCAACAAGGCGAGCCTTGTACCTTTCTAAGTTACCTTTAGAATCCCGTTTGGTCGTAAATATCCATTTACACCCAACAGTTTTGAAACCATCAGGCAACTCTACTAGGTCCCACACTTTGTTGACATTTAAAGAAGAAATTTCTTCTTCTGCAGCATTTGACCACTTTTCAGAATTTTCGCTTTCCATGGCTTTTCTGAATGTTTTCGGTTCTTCATCAAGACTAAGGTCGCATTCAATTTCAACATCGTAAACCACATAGTCATCTGTAATGGCGGATCTTCTTTCCCTTATAGATCGCCTCAATGGTACTTGTGGCACGATGTGCTGTTCTTGAATTGCGATAGGTTCATTTTCGATTTCCAGGTTTAGTGGGACTGTATGTTCTTCATTCTGTTGTTCTATTTCGGTATTTGGTTGTACACCAACAACATGAATAACAACTTGGGTCGGAACTACGGGTGAAGAATCTTCTACCCGAATTTCTTTTATGTTCACTCCCCTAGATTCTGAACTCCCACTAGTTTCACCATTTTCAATGAACCTAGCATTACCCGTCTCGACAATTCTCGTACTATGACTAGGACAGTAAAAGACAAATCCCTTAGACTTTTCTGGATAGCCAATAAAATATCCACTGACCGTCCTTGAGTCTAATTTCTTTTCATGTGGGTTATACGGCTTTACTTCTGCTGGACATCCCCAAACACGTAAATGTCTTAAACTGGGTTTCCTTCCCTTAAATAGTTCAAATGGTGTCATTGGAACTGCTTTACTAGGAACCCGGTTTAATATATACGTTGCAGTCTTTAATGCGTATATCCACAACGACATGGGAAGTTTGCAATTACTTAACATACTCCTAACCATTTCCATTAATGTACGGTTACGCCTTTCAGCTACACCATTCTGCTGAGGTGTTCCCGGCATTGTGTATTGCGCACAAATGCCTTTACTTTCTAGAAGTTTTGCAAATGGACCTGGACATTGTCCACTTTCGGTGAATCTACCGTAAAACTCACCACCTCTATCCGATCTCACTACTTTCACTTTCTTTTCTAATTGCCTTTCCACTTCATCAATGAATAATTTCAGTACATTCACCGACTCCGCTTTATCATGCAATAAATAAGTGTATCCATAACGTGAGTAATCGTCAATAAAAGTGATAAAGTATTTTTCACCACTCCATGACGGAGCATCGAATGGGCCACAAATATCCGTGTGTATCAACTCTAAAAGTTGACTACTTCTTGTGGCAGGTTTCTTTGTGATGTGTTTGGTTTGCTTTCCTTTAATGCATTCTATACACACATCTAAGTCACTAAAATCTAATGGAGGTAATAATTCTTTCTTTATTAACCTCGTCATCCTTTCTTTAGATATGTGACCTAATCTTTTATGCCACAAGAGTGCTGATTTTTCATTTGATGCACTACGTTTAATTCCTTGATTCTCAACATTAAACAAAGATTCAGAAAAACATTTATCAAGATTAAACCTGTACAGTGAATCAACCAAAGTACCATTACCATAAAAGTAGTCTTTTCGGTACAAAGAAAATACACCATGTCCAATCTTAAAATCAAATCCTAAATCGTCCAACCTACTTACTGAAACAAGATTTCTAGCACATTCAGGTACAAAGAGACAATTTTCAAGATCTATATAACAACCAGTGTCAAAGATCAATCTGTACGTCCCAATGCCTACTATCCGTGCCTTCATCCTGTTTCCCATGAACAAATAACTTTCAGTTCCTTTTAAAGGCTGGATCGTACTGAATCTCTGTTTAATGTGAGATACATGAGTAGATGCACCAGAATCAAGCCACCAAGTATTTCTAGGCACTTCTACAAGATTTAATTCGGAACAAACAAATAAATGTTGTGTACCTTTCTTGTCGAACCATGCCTTCCTTCTAGGACAGTCTTTCTTCATGTGTCCCTCCTTCTTGCAGAAGAAACACTTGACCACTTTACGGATTTGACTTTCAAGTCCTTTGAAGATACCTTTATCCTTTCTTTTGTCCTTCATACTTGGTTTCTTAAAGCTGCTACCGGCTTTGTTTAGTCCAACGATGAGGGCAACTTGATTTTTCTGTTTCTTTAACCTTGCCTCCTCCTGTATGAGCATGACCTTCAATTCCTGAATGTTCCATTTATCCTTTATGGTGTTGTAATTCACCTGGAACTGGCCATACTCTTGAGGCAGAGAGTTAATGATGAACTGAACCAAGAAAGATTCATGCACCTCCATCCCCATGGACGTCAACCGTGATGCCAGATTAGACATGTGCGTAACATGTTCATGGATTGTCTGAGACCAATCGAACCTCTTCGTAGTCAGCTCGCTCATCAGGCTGCCTACAATCGATTTGTCAGCTACATCCGATTGGGATTGTTCCTTTATTTTCAGAATGAATTCCCTTGCTTTCTGTGTTTTAGGCATAGATGGCTTTATACTTTCTGCCATCGACATCCTCAGTAAGTTCAGGCACAGCCGGTTAGAGCGCTCCCACGTCTCATAACGAGACTTTTCCAATTCTGAGCTCTCATCCGTAATGGCTGCTGGCTCCTCATCAGTGAGTATGGCTTGGTCTAGGGACATTACACCCAAAGAAAACCTTATCTGTTCAGACCATTCCTCATAGTTGAGTCCATTAAACTTGACCACAGAATTTGCAGAAGCAAACAAACTTGATGAAGCTGCAAAATTTTCAACGTGCTTACCGTTAGTGCTTTGAAACTTTAATAGATTCATCAACCAATAAAATCTAAACACTTTACTTGTATGTATTTAAGCAACCTGTGGGCAATACATAAATACATACACTTTGCATGATGCTTGTTTAGATTTTCTTTAATAATTAATCAAGTCATACATACCACCGATAACAATGCTACCTGTGGGTATACACATTATCGACCGTAGCATAAATGATTAATACTTTAGGTGTTATTTATTACACCCAATGATCCACCTGTGGGTGATCTCCTAGGATATATTAAGTAATTAATTGATCAATCGAAACCTTTCATGTCATTTAAGCATCATTTAATCATGATCAATTATGAATCTTTACTTTACCGTCACATTAAATATAACTAGATCACTGTGGTGATTAACAAGTTATACGTAATATGAACTCCTTTTAATAAGCTTTTATGTATTAACATTTCGTAATACATTAGCTTTAATTACTTTACGGTTTGCAGCGGAAACATTTTAACCCTTGGGTTTCTGCATGAACCGGTCACCAATTGAACCGGTCGACCGGTTGGGTCACCAATGGAACCGGTCGACTGGTTGGGTTCTTGAACCGGTCGACCTTTATCTACATGAACCGGTCGACCGGTTCACTTTTACCAAGTGAACCGGTCGACCGGTTGGTGTTTTATTCATCGTCATCTTTGACGAAAACCACCATTAAAACCAGTAATAAAAAAAAATTCATAACTTTTGATCTACACCCAACATTTTAACATATAATACACTGTTGGAAAGATAATCTCAGCCTCTACACATTGATATAATTGTTTTCATGCATCTTAATTTATCAATGTTTGATAAGATTAAATAAACAAAACCAGAATTCATCACCAATCCATTAATGGGAGATCAATGGGTTCTATTTGGCTCTGATACCACATGTAAATCATACATACTGATTTCTATTACCGAAATCAGTCCCTAAACAATAGATCATTTGATCCCACAAACATTTATATTGACGATGAAACTTTCGGATATATAACAATGGAGAATTTAGAACATACCGTTCTCCATTTTGATCTTGAACTGTTGCATAGAATCCTTTGATGATCACTGTGTTGATCTTCTCCTCTAAACCTTCTTCTTTTCGGCAATCCCTTGATGGAGAGGAATTAACTTTTCGGTTTGCTTTTCTATTCTCTTCTTCTATTCAGATTTTTGGTTTCGGTTAACCAAATAACCACCACCCTTCTTCCTTTTATACCCACCGAATGGGTGTCAACAATAGGAGGGTTGTGTCTTTTAATTAAATGACATGTGTCTTTTAATTAAATGACATTAAATACATTACCTTAACTTTATTTTTATACACATACATATATTTAAAACCATCAATATATGTATGTATACAACCTTATGAGAATACATGTTATATTATGGTTAGAGGAGAGGGTCTCAACGTACCCATTCTAATACTCGTTTATTGAGACCGATCCATCACGGTTTCGCTTTAACGTATTAGAATCCGTAGACTTTACAAAGAACTTGAACTTAATGGTCGGACCGTGTTAACATCGGCCATTCTAAGGGAAATATTCTTACATTTCCTGCATAGCCGAAATTAGTCATTTGATCAGGATTTGTAACACGAACTTGCTGATCTATTATTTCTGAAATCTTTTTGCAAGGACCAGAAGATAGAAAATGTGATCAGTCTTTTCATATATACTGTGTCCATCCAATCTCGAACGTTGAATTCACAATCAAAGATCGATGACAATGCTCTTGGGGAAACACTGGTTGGAAGATCGAGCTTATGATCTTCCTGCTGTATCAGGATATCACTAAGCGGCCGAGTGTATGAAGATCACAATTCTAAAGTCCACAACAAGCTGCAATTCTTCGATGTCAACCAAGACAGTGCGAGGGAATCAAAAGTCCACGGTACGAGGGCACGTGTTCTTCAATCAACGAAAGGGTTTCCAGGTTATCTATCTATCTATTTATCTATCTATCAATCTCAGTGCTGTTAATCACATTTCGTGTAGGCCAAAATATTTCGTACCAGTTAAAAAAACAAGATAAAACAATTCAGTTTTAATCTCGTTTAAAATTTTGGTCCGTTTTGAAAATTCCGTCCAAATTCTAACCGGAACGTTTCGGTTTCGTTCCGTCCATTTTGTTCTGGATAAATAGTTTTTTTTTTTTAAATAATGAATAATATTACAATATCAATCATATCACTTAATCCGACTGTTAAATTGATATGAAGTTTTACGAGTCTCTTGACATATATATATATATATTATGTTAAAATTCCAGAGCAATCAGAGAATGTAATGATCTTTCGAGATTGATGATGATAGTCTCATAATATTATACATGCTCACAATTTTGTTCAAAAAAATCATTTTATTGTATCTTGTTTTAGATTATTTTTTTCTCAATTTTATATTCAATAACGAGTTGATTGTGAATTGAACTTTATAATTTGATTTGATTTGTTTTATTTAAGATTATCATGATTTTATAACAGATGTCACACGTTTAAAAAGTTAACCTAGATTAATCCGAGTTAATTCAATATACTATTGTTTCAATATTTTTTACATCGACAACCTTGCTCAAGATACTCTATCCATTGGCACAAAGCCCAAATCAACGCCACTTAAAGCAATTGAAACGTTTTCCATTCCATAAACCAAAGTTTTTCTAGCTCTCTAATCAGCTCCTAGTTTATGGAATTGAAGACAAAATCAGTGAGCAACATAGAAGAAGATTATTCCATCAAATTAAATTGCAGTCCTACGTAAGTGAAGAACAGAGGAGAGGTCATGAGTTTTAGGAAAAACAACACCACAACTGTTTACCAGTAGCATCAAGAATCGGAACAGCACTTCCTTCTAGCAAGGATGGAGGCTAATTATGATCTCGTGTGCCGTACACTTATTTTTACCTGCAACAACCACCTTTTTTTTGTCATAGCCAGGCGGGAAGGTAACCTCGTCAATGAAAGTAAGGCCATCCATAAAAATTGGCAAGAACTTAATTCCTCGTCACTTGCTCCAAGGAATTTGCTATTACTTTTTAGAAATTCAGGGTATAACTACTGACTTTTTTGTACTTTATTCAGTTTTAATGTATATACAATTGATACAATCTAACAAGTTTTGCTGCACCATTAATTACGTGTTCATTTAAAGATTATACTTTTAAATTTTTATAGATAATCACTATGAATTTGAAAGAAAAAAACTAAATAAATGATTGAAGATAAAATATATTGTAATTAAAAGAGTAAGAACTAAATCTCATATAAAAATCAAGTGTCAAAGAAAGAAATTACAAAAAAAAAAAACATTAACTCAATAAATTATTCAAGAAATACATTGCAATAAAAAAATAAGGATTCAATTTACCAGAACAAACAAATAGTCATATCTTAGCAAGAGTCGTTATCTAATACTAATATCACTATAAACCTTGGCAGTCTGTGAAAATCTAGGTAAGAGGATTTGTTGTGCAAAAACACATCACCCATAGTATACTCTAGCTAAGTTAAGTTGTATTGTTGTTTGATTCGTTGGGTCAAAATCTAATCGCTCTAAGGCTCAAATTTTAGCATCATGCTTATTTTTCTATCTTTAATACCTAAAATCATACTCTATAGTGTAGTTTTACACCTCTAAATATTAAAGTGTACATCTAAATCCTAACGTTAGAAATGTAAAATGAACAAAATGATTAGTGATAAATTTTTGATATTTTGACCAAACCTTAACGGATAATTATAAAGTAGTTACAATATCTATTTTTGCATTTTAAAAGCAAGAGAAAAGATGCAAATGATTTTAGTCTTTTTTTTTAAATATGTTTGGAAGAATTTTAGGACTCGAACATATGTATGAAAATATTTATTTATTTATTTTTGAAATAAGTATTTTTATTTTTTGTCTTCATGGGAATTTTAGAGAAAATTAGGTATTTTATACCAAATTCATATCTTACACTGTAAGTAAGGAACACGAGTTACTAAGTGTTAACATGAATAGACACATAAGATGCATGCATCAACTCATAACACATGGTCATTAAGGTGATGTCATAAAGTCAAGAGTGTGTTCTTTCACAGCGGGGTACCCATAAGTACTTGACCCAATGGAAAAAAGACCTTTCAATGAAGTTTTTTTTTTCAGAATTAAATTTGTTTGATACTATTTTAAAAAATAATCTCATTTAATGAATGAAATTTCAGGTTTACATATATTGAGGTCGCGAGAACAATAACAATTGTCTTTAAATCTTTGATGGAGATTCCATTGTTTAAATGAATACAGGTTTCTAAAAATCTTGAATGGAGACCATGGGTCAATTTTTAATTTATAAGGTTTAAGGTTATTATGAACTTAAATATTATTTTCATTATGTTAATTTGTTTAGTTTATTGAGATTACTAAAAGTTTCCTTTTCTAGATTTTTACTATAAGGAAAATTTAATTCAAAGGATGCTAATAATGACGATGCAAGAAGGACATGGGGGAATAACACTACAACTAGTTAGTTTTAGCTATCTTAATATTTTTTTATTTCAAATAC
This sequence comes from Salix purpurea, assembly GCA_027405865.1. NCBI lineage: Eukaryota > Viridiplantae > Streptophyta > Magnoliopsida > Malpighiales > Salicaceae > Salix > Salix purpurea. Next base: position 2,704,804 of record JAOWLH010000023.1, read on the forward strand.
CATAATTTTTTTTATTTACTAACAAATAATTCATTTCTATGATTTAGGTATGCGTGATTTCTGGTACGAGATGTAGAAAAAAACAAAATATATATGCACTAATTGAGATCTTCCAAATTGGAACGACATGACATTCTAGAAGGAATTCATGTCACTATACATCTTAGAGGGTATATGAACGGATTATATTGAACACGTGACGTCTAGGAATTTTATTTGATCTCAAATTCTAGTGTATAGAATCAAAATCAATGTTTTCCAGGTTTTGTTACCACACACATTAGCGACTCTATGTTGCTTGTTTCATATGCAAAATGAATGATAATTTCTTTTTCTTGCTTACATCATTTTTTCTTATAATTTATCTTACTAATATTTTCAAGTGACAATATTTTTTCTTGTAGGCTATGACTCTTAAACGCGAAACAATCCCATCTGGATTTCAGTCCGAATGTGTGATAGGAGGCAAGATCATCTGATGGATCCACGAACTCTCTAATACTGCAAACAACAATTTGTGAAAGACCCATAGTGTTTTGACTGTTGAAGCCTCGTCCAAATCGATCTTGTTCACACAGACTTCAGAGTTCGGGTGACTTTAACTGAGAAAGTACGTGATGAGACTACCGAACTTCGAGTTGAGATGGTTGAATTGAGCCTTATGCTTATGCATACACAATTAATTTGGGGTGATCCATGTGCTTCTCTTTTTTGGCTCTGCAATCCCGACCAACCTCTTCCTTCTTTAGTGTCGCCTCTATTTTAGATTTATCGTGTTTGAATTTTAAATATAAAGAATCTAATTTAATTCAAAATATATTTTAATGGTTATATTATCTTATCGACGAACAATTTCTGTCCGCGAGAACGTTAATAAGATAAGTATCGACAGATAAAGAGTTCAAATACTGATAGACATTTACGTTGATAAAACTGTTAATTCCAGTAGTTTTACGACATTTGCAAATACAATCAAAGAACAATCACCACAACATTGGTGTCTCCATAAATAAACTTAACCATAACGTTGACAATATCATCACCCAAACGCAACAAGGTTCAACCACATCAGTTTCTTTTCTCCTAATCATGCATAAAGACACACTGATCAGGACTACAAGACCAGGAAGAGGACTCGGCCTTCTTCCACTGATTAATTCATGCATTAAACTACTGCATGTACGGGCTGTTTAAAGTCAATTAACTAATCAACTTCCAACTGAATTAATTAAGCCAGCTGCTGCTTAGTCAATTTACTCCTATGGCATGACTTTGTGTGAAGTACTATTGGATTCTTGTTCAATAATTTAGAAATAGTTTCATCGATCTCTTCATTTTTACTTATATTTTACATATATATTATGTATTCAAGAATATATATATATATATATATATATATATATAGATATGAAGCTTCTAAATGTTATTAAGGTTCGACACCACACGATCATTTTGTGGCCAATTTTTCATTGAAATGCTGCTGGCTGTGGTTGAAAGAATGTGTGAGCATTTAATGGTACATGAAATTAAGTTTCAGGTAATATGGACTCAAATGCAAAATATATAAATTTATCTTATTATTTCAGGATCTCCTTTGTTTGGTTATTGGCTTGCAAAATTAGCTAATTTTACCCTTAATTTCATTTTTTCTCCTCAATTATGTCCTCAATTGATTTAATTGGATATCTAATCTGTGCAGTTATGACTGATCTCAACTATTTCTCCCAATTTTCTTCAACAAAACCCCAAATTGCTTATTTGTGAACTGAAAACATCTTTTTTTGAGACAACACCACTATCTATCTATACTTCACAAGGCAAGTTAACAAGATTAAAAATTATAAATATTTCCGATCGCCAGGTAAAATAGGGCTCGGCAAGTTCAAGTCATCAAAGTTCATTCGAGAGCTTCACGCCAACTCATTCAACAAGACATACCTCCTGTATTTTTTTGCACGTGTTATTTTATTCAATTATATTTATTTAAGTATAAAAAGATTCCATTGTTTAGACAAATAATTTGTTTCTTACAAGAACAATCAAGCTCATAGAAAAAGTTAAAATCTTAGATTAAGATGCAATCATGAGAAACTCAATCCAATCATATAGTTTTCTCAAAGTCATCACCAATCCTTGAAATCATTTCGTCAGCATCACGTAGCATGCGCACTGTTTGCAAGCATGTGTATTAAAAGTATTTTTCTCATGCGATTAAAACCCTATTTCCGGAAAATACATTCTATGTATCTAAATAAACGAGTAAAATTCTGGTTATCTCAGATTCTTATAAAAGATACACGTCTTGATTCGAACTCGGGACTTGCTATACAGATCGCAAGTTTTCTGCTATCACACCACATTTCTTGGAAACGTACTAACTCGAGACCTACCATGCAGATCATAAATCTTCCGACACCACACCACTCGTCTCGGAAAAGTACTAAAACTATACGGTGTTGACATATATGCAAGCTACTCGGCTGCTTCTGTTCTGAGTACTGATATAACATGGTAGAGGTTACTTGGCTGGGAAAAGCAAAGAGCATATGTTATCATTTATTCCATTCGGTATGATGAAATTTGCCAAAAGTTTTCACAGCACCAATACATGAGTAGGTGAAATCTTTATTGCAACTTTAGACTTTTTCCCATCCAATTCACCGACAATTCACACAAGTTTGTCTACATATTTAGTGCAATGACCACTTTTCATTACCTCTTCACCACAACTCCTTCATTTCTTTCCGATCACGCTCGTACTTAGCATTATCATTATGATCTCTGCAATGTTTTTCTAAATAGTCTATCCCAAAACATGGTACAATCAAAGAAATTCAGAGGCGTCAGGCAACGCCAGTGGGGCTCTTGGGTGTCTGAAATTCGCCACCCGTTACTGTAAGTCTCGCCCTCTTCCACTCGCTTCATTAATATGATCATCTACCTCCTATGGAAATATAAAGAACAAGGGATATATATATTTTTAAAAAATATATGGCTGTAACCCTAGCCAGCCAGCCACATTCTGATATGGGCATTTCTCTTTTGCATTTCTCTTTGATGTACAGAAAAGGGTGTGATATGGGCTAGCTTGGGATATTAATTCAATGTTTCTTGTTTGTTTTGTGTGTAGGAAGAGGAGGGTGTGGCTGGGGACATTTGAGACGGCTGAGGCAGCCGCAAGAGCGTACGATCAAGCAGCTATATTGATGAACGGACAGAATGCCAAGACCAATTTTCCGGCAAGTCACCTTGATCAAGACATAAATCTCGGCAAAGATAACAACTCTCCCTTGCCTGCCAAGGAATTGGCTGAATTACTGAACTCGAAGTTAAGAAAGTGTTGCGGCAAGGATCCTTCTCCTTCACTCACTTGCCTGAGGCTTGATAATGACAACTCTCGTATCGGTGTGTGGCAAAAGAAAGCTGGTTCTCGTTCAAGTTCAGACTGGGTCATGAAGGTGGAGCTTGGAAATTACAATAAGAAGACAGAGCCACCGTCGAAGGCTGAGATTGAGCCGGAAAAAGGTACGGAGGAAGAGGATAAAATTGCTATGCAGATGATAGAAGAGCTACTTAATTGGAATTGACCTTAATTAACCTCAATTTCTTGTGGGGTTTAGACATTAAACGTTCGTTGACCTTTGTCCATGTCTTACATTGTAGAATCCCATCTCCATTCTCTTCCTCTACAAGCTGTCCGATTCCCACCCCACCCCCCCCCCCCCCCCCCCCCCCCACCCCCCCCCATGTATAGTTGCCAATCATAGAACCTCACCTCATAATCCCCATGGTTTTAGGAACTTAATTAGTCTTGTGATTGGTGACTGGAAATATTGTACAAACCAATAAGCACTTGCTTTGAACCCTAGCACAATTTCTCAATTCAACTTGTGTTAATTAAGGGCCACAAGCCTAGATATAGCTTGTGGAGTGAATGTCTATAAAATCAACTTGCCTGATGTCCAAGGAGAGTGATCAGCCATTAACATGGTGAATTCACATGGTGTTCATCTGTGATTCAGTACAATTGCAGCAACAGTTGTGGAAAAGGTACATATATTAATTAGATCCTTCTAAAGTGTGGGTCGAGTATTAATTAGATGAGAGTGACATGGACATGCATAGCTATCTTTTTTTTTATTATTATTATTAATATGGGTGTTCGGATCAGCTTGCGTGTATCTCGACTAATAACGATCATTTAAGCCTTTAGTAACCATTATATTACCAAACACGGGGCTCAAACCTGAGACCATAAGGAGAGCAAACATCTTAGTCACAAGCTCTTACCACTAGATCATGGTTGTTACCTTCTTGTTTATAGGTGTGAGAATTTAATCGTAAGAATATTGTAAGTATTTAAATACTTGTGACAATGAAGTTTTAGAAAAATATGTACATGTATTGTTGTTGCTTGTGTGTCATATAATATGATTTCATCAATGATCCTTTTTTTTTATGAGAGTTGAAAAAATTATAATAGATTTGATGACATGTTGATATTAAAAATAATATTTTTTAAAAAAAATTACTTTAATATATTTTCAAGAAAAAATCAATTTGTGTTACAACATCAAACACACACTTAAAAGAAAACATATAATTAAAGTAAACCTACTCTATCCCAAAAAAAGAAAAAAACCATGCACATACAATACCACTACAAAATATAATATTTTCTCAAATTTAATTAATAATTCTTTAAAAATCTAGATAAAACCTTTAAAAGGTTAAAATGGAAATTTAGTTATATTGATGGGAGATTAAATTTCATGTTATTTAAATATTTTATATAAAAAAGTTAATTCTTTGAATTTTCTATATTGCCATCGTAAATATTATAGCAATATGCATGTAAATGTCCCTATTTTGGATCATCATTGGGAAACCAATGCACCAATAACTGGTGTAAAGACAAGAGAATTTGATTAAGACAATAAGGTTACCATTGATCATCCCACGGGAAACATATAATTAAGAAAAAATAAATAGATAGTGACAATGATCCAATTAATTGTGTATTTGAAACAGAAATCCACTATAAATTAAGAAGCAGCACCAATTCGGTATGGATGCAATTATGACGATAATGGCGATAGAATGCTTTGTAGGTGTTCGTTTTAGGCAAGCTATACAACCTATTAGCCTTGTTCTCCGCCGCAATAAAAAAATAAATTATTTTATTTTAGCATATGTAATTTTTTATTTTGTATTTTAGTTCCTACGAGTTGGTTGGCCCGCGCGTTGCGCGGGGCTTTTTATATATAGCAAACTTATTATTTATGTGGTAAGCAATGAATTTTTTAGTTGATAAATAGAGAATTGTAAATGTTAAATCATGCTATAATTTTTTTTTTATGTATTGAATTAGTTGATTATTGTTAGAAGCTTAAATACTCAGATAATAATTCAATTTTGAAATTTAAAAATTATAGGCGATAAAATTTATGAAAGATCAGTGAATTGTAATTTGAGTATTGCAAGACCATAATTGATTAATTGTTTAGTATGTATTAATTGTTTTGATTAATTGTTTAGTAATAAACATGACAAATATGGTGACAGGAGATGCGGATTAATTTATTATTATTGTAATTATTATTGTTATTATTGTTATTATTATTATTATTATTATTATTATTGGTATTATTATTATTATTATTATTGGTATTATTATTATTACTATTATTATTGGTATTATTATTATTATTGGTATTATTATTGTTATTATTATTATTATTGTTATTATTATTGTTATTATTAGTGTTATTATTATTATTATTGAAATAATTGTTAGTATTATTATTATTATTATTATTATTATTATTATTATTATTATCATTATCATTATTGTTTTTATTATTGTTATTGTTATTATTATTGTTATTATTATTATTATTGAAATAATTGTTATTATTATTATTATTATTGTTATTATTATTAACAAAAGATTTACTAACAATATATATAAAAAAAATATATATAAAAAAACATTAACACCATTACTGTCAAAACAATAGAAATTATTAAATTATGAAAAGCAAAAAAAATATTAACAAAAGATTTACTAACAATATATATAAAAAAAATATATATAAAAAAACATTAACACCATTACTGTCAAAACAATAGAAATTATTAAATTATGAAAAGCAAAAAAAATATTAACAAAAGATTTACTAACAAAAATAGTTGTTATTATTATTATTATTATTATTGTTATTATTATTATTGTTGTTATTATTATTGTTATTATTATTATTGTTATTATTATTATTATTGGTATTATTATTATTATTGGTATTATTATTGTTATTATTATTATTGTTATTATTATTGTTATTATTAGTGTTATTATTATTATTATTGAAATAATTGTTAGTATTATTATTATTATTATTATCATTATTGTTATTATTGTTATTATTATTGTTATTATTATTGTTATTATTATTATTATTGAAATAATTGTTGTTATTATTATTATTATTATTGTTGTTGTTGTTATTATTAACAAAAGATTTACTAACAATATATATAAAAAAATATATAAAAAAACATTAACAGCATTACTGTCAAAACAATAGAAATTATTAAATTATGAAGAGCAAAAAAAATATTAACAAAAGATTTACTAACAAAAATAATTGTTATTATTATTATTATTATTATTATTATTATTATTATTATTATTATTATTATTATTATTATTATGGGTATTATTATTGTTGTTATTATTATTGTTATTATTATTATTTTTGAAATAATTGTTGTTATTATTATTATTATTATTAATTATTTGAAATGAGGGACAAAATTGAAAACAATATAACCTGCTGCACTAAATAAATTAAGGGATCTAATAGAAAATCGAAAAATTAAAAGAAAATGGACTGACATGCAAATTGCATATATATCAATTTGAATGCAAGGATGAAATTGAAAGAATTCGAAACTTGTATTACAGAAATCAAACAAAAGCCAAGGGACTGAAATGCATGCACAATAACTCGGGGGACTGAATTGATTCCGGCGCTGAGGAGAGAGAAAAGAGGACATAAACGTTCAACTGACTTTTTGAGCCTACACGTCCATATTTGAACCGCACGCGCCACTCCATGCGATTCAGGGAAGAGTTGCGAATCGTTTTGACCGGCGGAGGAAAAAAATTTACCGCCTTATGAGGCCGCACGCGCCGCCTGAATCCACCCGGGTCGCGAAACGCGCCGACACGCCCATACGGCCTGCTGACAGCGCTGACGCAAGGGCACAGTAATGTCGTGGTCAATTACGACACCACCCCTGAGCCGAATGCATAGATTTTGTCGTTTCGGGGGCTAAGAACGTCATTACACATTTTCAAAAATATTAAAAAAAAAAGAGTTCCGGCGGACCGGACCGGTCCGTACGTGGTCAATTACGCCTGTGTCCCTCAGCGCAGACCGTTATTTTGTCTTATTATCGGGGACGAAATCGGTAAAACATTGTTCATAGGCGGAAAAAACAAAAAAAAAAGGTGGACGAACTCGCGCGACGCACGGATCAAAAAGCTCGCGTCCACAGTGAATTTAGAGTGCGTGAACAGTGAATCAACAGTGTTTTCCGTTTTGTTTTAGGTATTTGTTAATTGTTTTTTTTTTCAATTTGTCTGAGATAGTTTTTATTTTTTGTTCATATTTATAAATCTATATATTTTGGCTTTTAATTTTTATTGCTATTTTTCTCTATATTAAATGCAGTTTGCGTTAAAAAACAGAGTAAGTTCAGTTTTGGTGGCATGAAATGAGAGTGAAACTCTCTTATGCACATATAGTGAATGTTCTTTTGCTAGTGATCTGTCATCTCTATGTTTTTTTTATTTGTTTTGTCTATGTATGGTTTGATATATTTTTAGTTTAAAGTGATTTTTATTTAAAAAGAACTTTTTTTTTAAGATTTATTCTTGATATTATTATATTAAAAGTATTTGAGAACTCTGAGATTAAATTAATTTGAGATTTTAAAAAAATATTAGATCATTTTTTATATATTTTTTAATGTGTTAATATTAAACAAATATCAAAATATATAATTAGACTAACATATTTAAAGAAACAAATACCTTAAAAATAATCTTTATCATTATTTTCAACGCTTTATCATAATAAAATGAATATATAAAAAAAAACTAAATAATCAAAAGTTTATTAGGAAAATAGGAAAGAAAATTACACATTAACTTAGATTGTGTTTGATAGTTTGGTAATGTCTCATAATTATAATACTAGTTTTACTTTTATCTTTAATTTTGTTCTTCAAATATTTCCAGATGTTCTCTATATCAATTTTTTTCAATGTTGCTAATATTATTTTTGATTTTACTTTCAATCATAATAATAACAATGAGAATAAAAGCTCAAGTAATTTATCATTCGGTGTTGTATTTATAAAGAGTCAAGTTTTGCAATTCCTTTACATATAATGTTTCAAATCTAATATCCCAAATTAATGATTTGAAAGTATTTTGTGGAACAATATTTTTTTTTATCTTATTTCTTTAAAAATTTATGACTAAATATTAGTATCAAACAAAAAATATTAAACAACAAATTTTATTATAATTCAAGCGATTATAATAATTATATTCATAATGGTAATGATACAAATTTTCTTTATGTCCTTTAATATTGCCCTTCAACTATTTTCATCTGTTCTTTAAATCAAATAATATTTTTTATGTTGATAATATTTTTTTGCCTTCAACCATAAAAATAAAAATAAAATAATTTATCATTCGATGTTGTATTTATTAAGAATTATTTTTTACAGCTTCTTTATATATAATTCAAATCTAATAATTTATCATTTGATGTTGTATTCCTTAAAAAACATGTATTTCAATGTTGTCTTTAATTTTTTACCTTAGTTATTTAAATTATATTATTTAATATTAGTACTAAACACAAAAAATTGTCCTATAATTATTATTTTTTACAATACCTAATAAAAATTATGCCTAGGTTGATTATTTCGCTCAGATGAATAGGCATCATAGAAAAATATAGCACCATTAATATTTTTTTTACATGTTGGAAACTTGATTGTACCTTTGGAGGACCTAAACGTAAAAAAATGAAATTCAACTTAAATTAATAATGGATGAATGAGCATAAGAACTAAGTTTACAAACTTAATTAGATTCTTCATAGGTTGATTTGATTTGATCTAAGGCCTAATTAAAGGTATAATTAAGTTTATGAATTAATTTAGGCTTAGATCAAAAGAATTATATAAGTGCAAGGACTTAATTAGAATTTCAATGGGTTAAATTATTTTTTATTATGGACTTAGTTTGTGAAAAATTAAGTTCAAAAGATTAAATTGGGTTTAATTGAGAATATTGTAATTTTGAAGGACTATATTTAATTCTTACAAGCTTAATTAGATAAATTTAGAGTGAAATTATAAGAAAATCAAAGTTTAAGGACCAAATTGAAGGAATTCAATACCAAAGACCTCTCTACAAAAAGGTTTGCAATATCAGGGTTTGTACCAAACTTTTCTAGGGACTAAATCAAAGGAAATCAAAATTTAAAGCTTGATTGGGGACTAAATTGAATAAATTAAAAAATAATAGCCACTTTGAAAAAAGCACCAGACTTGAGAGGTTTCTACTGATTTTCATCAAAGACCTAATTGCATTAAATTATTTAGTTTTACCTCAATTAAGAATGTTTGAGCTTAAATTTAAATAACATAGACTAAATTAAATTTCCAAAATTTCAATTAGAAAACCTTAATTTCTAGTCTTTAATATGAACGACAAGTTATTATTTTTAATGAAGAGAAAAAGTGAGAGGTTGTTTAGTCCCTTCTTTTACATCCTCTTTAGTGGAAAAGGTTGATCGATTTTCATATCCAAATTCATGAACATGACATATTCAACCATATCATGCATTTAACCACTACCAATCGACAATGAGATTACCCTCTATAGGTTATGCTATTTTTTTTATGTTTGTTCCCCACTTGTCACATGAAAGCCCTTAATCTAACTCTAAAATCTTGTTTGAATATTGATTCCATAAATTTATGTTCCTTCAACTTGATGTAATCTAGTATGCATTTAAAATAATGTTCTTGGGTTCATCAATGTCATTCTTTATTATATTCAAGCCAAAAAAATCTTGTTGATTCTAAATTCTAGGTTCATCCATGTGTTCTCCACCTATGATTTATTTATGTTTTTTGAATTTATTTGCAGGTTTGAGCCTTTAGGCTAGGAGTCACAACCCATGTGATTGGGTTAGTTCATTTTCTATAAGGCCATATTTGACTTGCCTTATTTTTATTAAAAATATGCATTTTTTTCTTTAAGGCATGTTTGCTAAAAACAGCTTTAATACATTTTTAAAGCCTTTGATTTTTTAGTTAAGAGTATATTTGACAAATAAACTCTATTGATTTTCCAACAATATTTATTTTCTTGTTTTTTATTTCTTTTCCAAACAAGCACTCAAATAATTTCTAAAAACTTTGAAAAGAAAATTATGAATTTATCATGGTTTCTCGTGTGTTTCCAACTTTTCTATATAATATCCGGGTTATAGACTTACATTGTAAGATATTGACTCAATATTAAATATCTTTTTTTTTTGGAATTTCAAGACAAATACAAAAAATAATAAAAGTCCTTATATATATATATATATATATATATATATATATATATATATATATATATATATGTTTGTATCTCTTTCGATATTGCCAAATTCTAAAAAAATTAAGCATATTTTATATAAAAAATAAAATAAAAAATTATTATTATATTTTTAAAAATAAAAAATTAATTAATGGTTATCACAACAAGTTTGTGATTATTCATTAGGATTTGACCAAAATTTCAAAAACAACATAAAAATTAATATGTTTATTTATTTTTATTTTTATTTTACATAATATTTTAAGCTTTAGAATGATTAGATTTTAGCCTAGTAAGATGAAAATCTTCTTATTGAGAAAGACTTTTTCAAAACTTTAGAGTTTAGACAGACCAACAAATAAAAATGTAATCTTAAATAAAAATCTATCATTTAACATTGCAAGTTATAATAGGTCCATTGGAGGCGATGAATCTTTCTCATACAAATCTAGTCCTCTTACCCAGATTCTTGTAAACCGTTGGTTTATTAGTAGACATAATAATACTAGGTGACAACTCTTTAACTTTATTAATAATATTTTTATGATTATTTCCTAACATTTCCAAAATCCTTCTCGATCTAGGAGTCAAATCTATCATTGGATGCTATGTATGTCATGATAATAAGTATGCACGATTAAATTTCTCTTCGCAACTTCTTGATTGTCCTCGATAACAGAAATCTTGCAAGTGGCGTGTCTTATCTATATATGAATTCAAGTAGTCACATTCATTTGGATATCCAACATCAACCAGATAATATTTCCATGTGGTAACAAGAAATTTGTAAAATTAAACTAAGATCATATTGGCAAATCACCATAATATGTTATAGTCAAATTGTTTGAATCAAGAACAAACCTCTTTTTTTTTCAGGACAGGGACATGGTATTTAAGGGATTCAAGAGCAGACAACAACAACTGTATCCTCCACCCCGTCTTTCGGGATATAGAAAATGTTACAAAAATGTAAGAACTCATAATTAGTGGTCCCATCAAATATTCAAACAAAAGAAAAGAAAAAATAAATTTTCTTTTTTGATCTATTGAAGTTAAATAAGTTTTTCTGCTTCGTCACATGATCAAGGAGGTCATGTGGTCTAAATTCATTTCACAGCTTGACTCATGACAGAACCCATCAAAATTTCTTACAAAGTAATAAAGATGAATTTGACAGAGAAGGGACAGCTCTTCGAAGCAGGTGGATGATCATTAATGAATGCCCCATGTCTATGGTAGTGCGTGCTATCTCCTCTCGCCCGGCAACCATAGCTTTGTTGCTTGTTAGAGTTTTCAATACAAATGCATTTAATGACAAATGGTTAATACATGCACAACAGTTTTTAATTTCGATCCAGGATATATATTTTTTTTTAAATCCTGTATAGCCGGGATTTTACTCGTTTATCTAATCTCATAAAATACAAGCAGTTTTCGATGTTGAATCAGAACATGCGTTTTTTATAAGAATCTAAAATAACTGAAATTTTACTCGCTCGTTTAGAATCACAAAATATTTTACAAGTAATAGAGTTTCCTTGAGATCTAAAAAAAAAAAAAAGTTTTCAATGGAAATGGGTGGGTGCTCGTGGCTCTCTGTCCATCCTTCTCGGCATGCTTATCAATGAGTTCATGACAGCTCAACTGGTAGGGCACCTCTCTGTTTTTTTTTTTTGGTGAGTTCATAATCTGTGAACAAAATATGTGGATCAAATAACTTGAATTTTTTTAATTTTTTTACGGATTTATTGATTAGGTTGAGCGTTGGAAATTCGTAAAGGGTGCAATCTACCACATATATATATATATATACTAGACAATGCCCCCGCGCTTCGCCGCGGGCGGCATAATATTTTTTTCAATGTAAAAAATATTAATTGTGTGTATTTTTTATTATAATATAAATTTAGCTAAAATAATAAATCTGTGCAGAATTTATGTCAAGTGCAAGTTTTTTATAAAATATATGAATTTAAAATCGATATAAATTTATTTGTTTAGTAGTTTCAAACGAAATAACCAGCATAAACTTATCATCATCATTAAAAAAGCAAGAAAACTCGGATATCTGAATTATTAAGTTCACTGTATTAAGATTAGTTCATTTTATAATTCAATTTAAATCAAACAAAAATAAAATATAAATTGTGAAAATACCTACAATAATCAAATAAAAAAAATAAGTTGTTAATTTTCTATCAACAAAAAGACGAAAACATAGATTGAAAATTCATCCTGACGTTATTGCCATTATCATTGCTATTAAAACTAAAATTATTGCTAACATTACTTCCAAAACAATTAAAATAATTAAATTTCCATGAAAAATTAAAAAAAAAAAAGCAAGAGATTTTTTTATAAAAAAAACAATAACTAAAATTATCATTATTATTACATAAATAATAAAATAATATAACAAATAAAGAAACAGAAAACAAAAAAAAAACGAATAAAGAGAAAAATAGAGTAATATTACTTTTAAAATGATCACCGGTATAAATTAAAATTTCAGGAAAATCTTTAAAAAAAATCAAAAGATTTTTATTAAAAAATAATTACTAAAATTATCATTATTATTGGTTCGGAGATTAGTGAACAAAAAAACGTATAAGGAAAAAAATAAAAAATAATAATAAATTGGTTCGGAGATTAGTCATGGTGTGTCCACGCTTGCCTGGATACCCCGATTATCAAAAAACAGATTTGATCCGAGGAGTAGTGGTGATGCACTTGAGCTGGCCCGGAGATCGTGGTTATAAAAAAAATATATAAGTGAAAAAAATATATAAGTGAAAAAAAGAGCTTAAGCTGGCTGAGAGACCATGGTTACAAAAAAATGTATAAGCGAAAGAAAACAAAAAAAAAAAGTATAAGCGTGAAAGCACTGTAGCAATCCATATTGTTTTTAAAAAAATTGGGCCCAAGAATTAGTCGTGGTGTGCTTAAGCTGGTCAGAGATCCCGGTTATAAAAAATATATATAAGTGAATAAAAAAAATTATAAAAAAAAGAAAAAAATGTGGGTCCGGGGATTGTCGTGGTATGCATAAGTTGGCTTGGACACCCTGGTTATCAAAAAAATTTGGATATGGAGATTAATCATGGTGCATTTAAGCGAGCTCGGACACCCCGATTATTAAAAAACAAAAAACCAAAAAAATATATAAGTAGAAAAAATATATATATATATATATATAATAAGAAAAAACAAAAAAAATAATAAGTAAAAAATACAAAAAAAAAGGCAAAAAAAAAAAGCAAAAACAGAGGGAAAAAAAGAAGAAAAAGAATAATTAGAAAAAAAAAACGAAAAAAAAAGCAAAAAAAGAACACTACTGTCGCAATCCACAGTGCACCATGTCTGTGTGCACAGTGCACTGGTGCACAGTAAAACAGGCACGGCTTTTATTGTTCAGTTATATATATATATATATATATATATATATATATATATATATATGAGAAACGTTGGAAAGAGTAATGGTGATGGAAACCTGAGTTTGCAAAACTCAGGAGGCTCATCAATGGATTTGACTCGGAGCAAATGATTGGAAATTTCGTGTCAGAGTTAAGAAGATGATTTCAAACGTATTGAAATAATTAGATTAGGAGGTTGATTATGTGCAGAAGTTGTATGAAGGACAGATCTGACTATATGATCGAGCCATCCAAATCAGTCAATTTTCAGCTCTAATTTCAACCTGAGGCCCTGCATTTTTGGCACTAGAACACAAGCTGGCATGCATGGTGTGATGTTAACCAGCAAAACATTGCTGTTGCATCCAACATGTGTGGTGATAAACGCAGATCTTTATGAATAAAATTATGAACTCGCAGAGTTCTTGTCATCAATTTAATTTATAAAATGGGTTTCTTTCTTCTTCTTTTTTGTTAGATTCAAGCCAAAGTAGCTTCATGTGAGAAATACATTTTGTTTTGTTGGTATTTTATCAAATGTTTAAAGATCACATTGGAGTGGAGTTCCAGCTCAGGAAAGATCACATTGGAGTATCCATGAAGCGTGATGTCACAGTTTATGATTTGCACAGTAGATCTCGAGTTCGAGTTCAAATCAAGACATGTATTCTTTATAAAAACCTTAGACAACCACGATTGTACTCGCTCACCTGAATAGAACAGAATTTGCTTTTTGAGAGTGAAATTTCCTTGCATAAAAAAACATTGGAGATCTTTTTTAGATAAATTGGGTGCTGATAATCTTAAAGGCACGAGAAATGAAGGGCACAGAGAAAGATTCAACAGGCTGATAAGAAAGAATTACTTTCTGATATGATCCTGGGAAGAAAAAACACAAGATTATTCCACATGGGGCGATCGACTATCATTGCAACATGCGAACTCTATTAGCAACAGTGATATTACCAGTTCAAAATCCAACATCTTATGTGACAAAAAACACGACAGTTACTGCTATTAACAATATTATGGCGAAGAGCCGAAAAGTACGGCGGCCACAAAACATAACTCGGCAACACTTTCAGGTGCTGATCACATTCTATCAGCAAGATACTTGGCCAGAGAGTTGACAGGCTTAGCAGAGTCAACATTTGCCGTACCCCTATGCCGAATCTTGATCCGAGCAAGGTAATCAGCTGCAATCCAAGCAAAGCTCAGCATCACTGAAATACCAGAACCCTGTGGATCTTGTAAATCCAGAGACTTCTTCACCCAATGAGGATGGTAGGCAACCTGATACCAGGCTGACGCCTTCTGCTCATAAAGCTTGTTCTTTTCACCATCGTCGTGTTGCTCAAACTCTAAATCCATTTTCTCAAAGATTTGCCTGAATTCTTTCTTTAAGGAATTGTAAGAATGTTTAAGCCTGTCTTTCAGCTCTCCTTGCTTCCGGCTACTGTACTTCGGCATAGACCATATGTGCCCCGTTACGACCTCTTCTTCCCGCTTCACTTTATACTGAGAAAGAAGGCCGTTCAACTGCCCATCATACGAGCACTTTCGATCCCAAGCATCACTGATATAATCACTAGCTCCCACTACTTCAAGATCAGAGTCATATGGGATATCACCAGGCACGAGATTATGCTCGGAAGATTCAGCTACACCTTCATCATAAGCATCTTTTATCTGACGATATAGCCTTCCCAAAATTTTCTCTGACTTGTAGGACTGGTATTCCTCTTTCCCCATAAAATCTGGGTACATTTTGGGTTTCAAATATGAAGGCATGGAAACAATTTTCCCAGTCTTGGGAAAATCAACAGCTGTAGCGGCTAACTCTGCAAGCGTTAGGCAGTTCTCATCCATGGCACCATGCTCACTCAAATCAGCGTGAACCACATGTGCATTGCATATTGACCCTAAATTCTCATTCACCATGTTTTTTGCAAAGAATTCTATGATATCCTGTATGACAAAAATCCAAAACATTAGTAATTTGCCTGGCATGCATGGAATTCTATGCGGTTTATCCCCCAACCACAAAATTATTAAATGGCCTACAATCCGAATCCTCAGCGGTATTCAGAAATGTATACACAGATGCAAAATATATAAGCTTATGTCAAGATGAAAATTTTCTATTAAAATCAGAACCGGCATCCCTATATTGCTCAAACTTCTAACATTGCATGAACTAGTTGACCCTGATGACTGATGGACGCAAATGGTTAAGAAAAGGTGCAGATACAAGACCTGTAGCTCGGAAAATTGGATGATACTGAACTTGAGAACTGCTATCATATATCCTGGATTAAAAGAGACAAATACGAAAAAGCCTCCCAGTATTTTTATGAAAGCTAAAACTGCATGAAGGTTCTCACATGGGTATTATGCATAAGATTAGGGACATGTATGAGTTACCCAATTTACAGAGTAAAGGAGGTGAAAAAACTCTCTCAAGGTAACAGGAATGAAAAATATATTTGCAGATAACATATCAAGCACTACAATATTCCACAAACTTCAGAGGTAATATTTGAATAAAGCACATAGATACCTTATGATTGACAGGACGAGCAAGAAGTTTGGCTTCTGCAGCATCATACTTCATGGGTGTCCAGCTCCTCTTACTAGGAGGAATGAGGTTTTCATCCCATGTGACAAAGTAGAGATCCCCATCAAGATCACTACCAGAAGCTTCATTTGTGTGGGGCCTCTCACCTTTCTGTGGGAAGACAAGGCAATCATACAAGTGGTGAAGTCCTGGGGCATCAACCGCTTCCAAAACCCTTACATCTCCAGGATGAAGACAAGGATTCTTAGCTATTACCACAGTCCCTTTGACAACTTGAAGATTCTTCTTGGTCTCACTAAACTTTGCGCCATGCTTCACAAAACATTTTTCCAAAGATGAATTTGACACTTGAATAAAGCACTGTCCTTGTTCAAGCACCCCTAGCTCGTCCAAGCAGCCCATCAACCATCTTCCTGAGGGAACAAAAATTCGAGCCTTTTCTCTAAGGCCCCAAAGCTGTGCAGCCCTTATACAAGTTAGCATTCCTCGTAAATGAGGTTCCCTATGAGGCTCGAAACCTGCACTCAACATTAAAGCAGCAACATTCTCTTGGTCAGCACATGATGCAGTGAGGACATCAAATGCAACATCGGAGTTCACAAGCATTTGGTTTAGATTGGAGACCATAGTTTCCTGCATCTTCCAGAATACTTCATCAGGAACATTGAGACTTGAGAGCAATGTAACTATCTGCCTGTTTAGGAAACCAGGTTGAAACCTAGTCCAAGAACAGATTTCCAAAGTCGTGTGGTTTGATTGGAACTTGTTCATGCTCATCCTCAAAGACAAGCGGGCACCATCACCTTTCTCTGGCCAACAAGCCACCACTCCTTTGCAACCAGCATATCTGATTTGGTAAGCACAGGGGGGGTCAATATCTAACTTGAGTTTCTCTGCAACTTCCCTGGCAAGATCTGGAGTGATAATGCCAATGCCATCAGAGAAAACATAGCCATTCCTTTCAATATCAGGAAGATCAGAATTAACCTCCTCTGGTGGAACTTCTACAGTCGCATAAGTGGAGGAGAAACACTGACCCATTCTTGCAGAACACTTTGCAATGTTCCTATTGGTGAACTTCCCCATCCAACTTTTAATATCCAGCACACTTGTATTTCTTTCTTCAGCAAAAAACCAAGCAGATTGGTCCCTCAATTGATTGGACGAGAAGGCAAGAAAAGAGTATCTCCGGCCACATAAATAAAACCCTTCAGTCAGAATGCTCCTCACCCGTTTGAAGATTCTAGTTTTCTGAGGGAAGGAGCTAGAAGTGATGTCTCTGACAATGGGAGCAACATAATAGCTTAGAACATTTGAATTCATTCTCTGCAAGCCCTCATCCATGAAGGTAACTCTGAGAAATCGATCAGCAACATCAATGTATTTCCTCAAAACCCTATTGGAGAGTTCGACTTCAGGTGGAAGGCAGTAGGCTTTAGTTGGTGTGATGACCAGCCTTCTAACCTCTATAACATCGCCCAAATGTTTTGGATTTTTAGAAAGTTTTGGGTTCTTCAGCAACCATCCTTGGACAGCTTTGAGCTCGCTGTAAGCATTGAACACTGGGTGTCTGTAAGTACAGATGTGCTTCAGTGCAGACACATTGACTTCAGCATGTTGATTTCTCAGTAAGTCAAAGAAGTCATTTGATAATTGATGCTGATTGAATATGCCTTTATGCATGACAGCATTCACCAAAAACAATACCTCAAAAGCTATTCCCTCCTTGTGATGAATACAAAAGAATGGATCTGACATTGGCATTCCAAAGTCCGGTTCATCCAAAATCCTAATTGGTCGTTTGAGGTTTTCTACCCGAACCCTCTGTTCCTTGAGATACTCCACAGCCTTTCTCAGCTTTGAACCATGACGAGGAGGGATCGATACTCTATAAGAATGGCACCGACCAATAGCCCCGCTCGGTGTAAAATCGGTGGTCCGGATCCAAGGATCATCATCATCCAGCAAATCAAAAGGAACTGATACATCAATATCATCATTAGCAGTTCTATACCAGACCCAAGGTGCAGAAGCCAGCTGCAACAAAAGAACTAGACATGATGTTTCATTGTACTGTGTGATCTCATTAATGTCTCTGACTAGGAACTCCACTTTAAAATCACATTTTATAACAGCATGATCAGCTGTACTTTTGAGGGAGAAAGCAGTATTGCTAGAGAAACAAAACCTGCATGCTCCATCAAAAGGATCCACTAGAAAACTCGCACCAGAGGGAGGTCCTCTCCAACCAACAAAGAACTTGTCGCGACTAACCAAGGTCCCTATCTCAATGCCCACATCAGATAGCTTGAAGGGAATTATTGTCCTCCTCCGCTGATTCAAAGTGAAAGGATTTTCAGGCCCCAAGCTAACCTTCAATGCCCTGTTATTCAAGAAGAGCTCACAGCGCCCTGCAGCATTCATAGCCCATGTTGTTGATTCAGGTAAGGCAAAATGCACAAATGCATGTGGCACCACTCTCCTATAATCTTCTGTGCTTTTGGTTTTTGTGATGTCAATGATCTCAAAGTCGGGATAGGACTCAGGAGGAGTCCATGAGGTTTTCAATCTACACCGCCAAACAACTCCGATCGCTCTTTCCAAGTATTCGACAAGATCTTTTGCAGTCACGTGAATGTCAAACCCACCAACACTAACTTGGGTTACCACTGTTTCCTTTGCACTTCTTTCTGCCTCCATTCTATTGTTAACGATTCACCTGCTGCTAAAGATTATAGCAAAATCTTCTACAAAGAACCTGTTGAAGGAAACATGACAAACAGAACAGAGATATTAAAGCTTATACACGCTTGCAGCACATTGAACATCAACCCAACACATTCTCCCAAATAAACAAATGAAATATAAAGCTCGGCAATTTACAGCACAGACTATCAAAATTTCATTCTCTGACTACATATTTCAAATGTAACAGAATTTTGATTTAACCCCATTAACACAAAACCAAAGTATTCAACTTCCCACGCATACAACCATGAAATGCTTAGACGTTAATGTGCTCCACAAGAAGCATCATTGGTCCACAGCAAAACCTAGGAAACACTACTTAACACATAAGCAAAATAAATCAAACGTGTAAAATATCGTATACATCAAAATTACAAAACAAGCTCTTTCTCGCTAAGCAAAATACTTTTAACAAGTTTACGAATAGAAACAACTCATTTGAGAAGTATAAATAATTAAAATAAAATTCCAATTCTCTTTAACACGTAGGGGGTGGTCGGAACTGCATTTCAATAAAGCTTTTGACAAATTTTGAATTTATTTTATTTTTTATTTTTAATTAAATTGTTTTGGTGTTTTTAGATCGTTTGTAGCCCTATTTGACATTGTGATTCAAAAACACTTTCGAAAAAAATTGTTTTTTTTTATTTTGTACTTTAAATTAAGTTTTTGGTTTTTTAATATTATTTTCCTGTGCTGATATCAAAAATAATTTAAAAAGAAATAAAATAAAAAATATTATTTTGATGCATTTCTGAATGAAAATCACTTTCAAAAACAACCTTAATCACACTCCAAACAGGCACTTCATGTGCTAATATCAAAAATAATTATTTAAAAAATAAAAAAATATATCATTTTGATATATTTCTGAATAAAAAGCACTTTGAAAAATAATCATATTTCTAATCAGGCAATTAATCTGTTACCAAAAAGAATTTCTAAAAACCCCATAAACCCATTTCATATACAACATTTTTTAAAAGCGACACCCGGGACAAACTAATTATCATTTAAATAATCTAAATCAGTGAAAAACATGATCATATATTATTAAAGTAGGAAAAAAAAACAGGCACTGTCTCATGCTTGTAACAAATTTACCAAATAGAAACAATCCATTTGTGAAAGCTTTCAGCTTTAATAATAAAAAAGAAAAAAAAAATACCCAAATTCCGTCCTCTCTACACTTTCTCAGCAACCAAACAGAATTTCAACAAACCCCATCAACCCATTCATTAAAAAGAACCCATCTTCCCATAGCAAAACCCAGGACACACTTGATAACACATGAACAATCTAAACCAATGCGTCATATAATCATATACTATTAAGATGACGAAACAAAACCATTATCAAACTTATAATTTATCAAATGGAAACAATCCATTGGAGAAAGTTTGGCGTTTCAACCAGGAAACCCTAAATTCCGTTCTCTTTACTCTTTCTAAGTGACCAAACAGAATTTCAATAAACCCCATCAAACCCTTTCATAAAAAGGAACCCATTTCCCCATAGTAAAACCCACGACACATTACTACACACAACCTAAATGAAAATGATCCACACAATAATGTATCATCAAAATAAAAGTACTAACCTTTCTGTTTATCACTTTTAAAGTTATGATCCTGATCACGCTAGAGTTGAGACAGCCTTCATGGGTTTTCAGTGAGTTTGAGAATAAGATAGTGTGAGTGACTAAACAAAGAGGACGAAGGTGAGATACATATAACATGTTTTCTGCTTGCATGAGAAGTTGTTCTGGTCAAAGCTTGCATGTGAAGTTGTTCTGTTCTGGACTTGTAGTTGCCTACAAGGAGAAGTTGCTTTGAGAGAATTTTTTTAAGCTTTGATCGCTTTCTCTCTCTTCCTCCTGGGGTGGCTCTTTGCATTTTACATGTTTTTTTTTTAAATAATATTAGTAAAATAATATGGTTTATAAGTGTTGATATAGCATAGTTAAGATTATTTTTTAAAATATATTAAAATAATATTTAAAAAAATTGATAAAAATGATCTTAAAAACACTAAATATTTTTAGTTTAAAAAATTTTATTTTTTTTAAATATTTTAAAAACACAATGTTAAACTCCTAATAAATATAATAATAATAATAAAAATTTAAAAACACTATTTAAATAGGATGAATCAATTCGCCATCATTATAGGTGATTTGTTTTTATGTTATTGAGTAGTTTTTTTAAAAAGTGATGCAATGTACTTGTATAAAATATAGCAGTAATTTTTTTTTAAAATGGTTTTTATTTGAAAATATATTAAAATAATTTAAAAATACTAACATAATAATAATTTTAAGATAATTGAGTAGTTTTTTTAAAAAGTGATGCAATGTACTTGTATAAAATATAGCAGTAATTTTTTTTAAAATGGTTTTTATTTGAAAATATATTAAAATAATTTAAAAATACTAAAACAATAATAATTTTAAGATAAAAATTAGTTTTTTAAAATACTGAAATAAAACATCATATATATATGAATATATATTGGAGTACAACGAACTCTATTACTCTAAGCTTCAATCTTGGATGAAAAGCATGGGTGTCGCATTGGATGTTGGTAACAGTAACATCTCTCGTAAAATATATAGATTTTTTTTTATCAAAAATATTTTTTTTATTTCTAAAAAAATTGTTGTTGATATTAACCTATCAAAATAATTTTTTAAAAAATTAATAAATAAAAAAATTTATTTTTTTTTAAATATTTTTAAAACAAGATATTAAACAGATAGTGTTGTAATAATTTTCGGTCTTGTCCAATTTTAACTCGATCAATTGTCAAAATTTATTATCATGGGAGTCAAAATTACACCCGTAACTATTTAGTATTTCAAGAATTATTTTCCTTCCCCACCCCCACCCCCCCGCAAATTTATAAAATAATTTATTTAAATTGGATAAAACCAACTTATCCAAAGTATGAGAAAGATCATTTTATGAATATAATTTAATTTGTTGATTCTTTTGATAAGGATAACATTGATTAAACCTATTAATGGTGGACTAAAATCTACATATAGCATGTTTTCTGGTTAATAGATTACATGAGAAGTTGTTCTGGTCAAAGCTTGCATGTGAAGTTGTTCTGTTCGGGACCAGTAGTTGCCTACAAGGAGAAGTTGCTTGGAGAGAGATTTTTTTAAGCCTTGATCGCTTTCTCTCTCTCCCAGGGGTAGGCTGTCTTTGCTTTTTAATTTTTTTTTTAAGAAAAAAAATTAGTAAAATAATATGGTTTATGAGTGTTGAGATTGTGGTTTTTTGTTGATTTTAAAAGTATTTTTTTAAAAAAAAATATTAAATTAATATTTTTTTTGTTTTTTAAAAAATATTTTTGATATTAATATATAAATTAACAAATACACTAAAAGGATTCGGAAAACACTGTTGAGCCACTGTTCACACAGACTCATTTCACTGTGGACGCGAGTTTTGTCCTCCGTGCGTCGCGCGAGTTCGTCCACCCTTTTTTTTTTGTTTTTTCTGCCTATGAACAGTGTAATAACGAAATTAGCCCCCGAAAAAGATAAAAAAACGCAGCCGGTTTCAGGGGCTCCGAGGTAATTGGCCATTCCGGTACGGCCCGGCCCGGTTCGGCCGGGCGGTTTTTTTTTTATAATTCTTCAAACAGTGCAGTCACCGTTTTAGCCCTCGATGACGACAAAATAACGCACAGGGTGGGAGGGCTGAAACGGTAATTAACCAATTTTTTATTATTTTTCACTCCGGGTTACTGTTGGCGCGTCCCATCACGCGCCATCCATTTCCGCGCGCACGTGTCTTTCGGGCGGCGCATGCCACATCATACAGGGTCCAAAAATTATCAACCGCCGTCTAGAACGATGTTTCGCCATGCTCTCTTCCACATGGGGCGGCGCGTGTAAACATGTTATGCCCAGGTACGTGTCAATAGGCATTTGAATTCCCCCCCTCATTTCTCTCTCCTCCTGCGCATGCTGACGTCAGCGAGGCAGTGTTTTTGGAAAAGTTCATTTCAGTCCCTAAAAACCCGAATTTGTTGTTTTGGCCCTTATTTCAATTATATTAGTTTTGATTTGTTTCAATTGCGTCCTTAAATTCAAAATCAGTATAATATATAGTTTCAGTTCGGTCCTTCTACTTTTAATTTCCGGTTTAGCTGTAAATAGCTCAATAAATTCGGTACACAAGTTTCGATTTTTTCAACTTTGTCCTCTAATTTAAATTGATAATAAATGTGGTTTCCATTTCAGCCCTTAGACTTTTAATTTTTCAATTTAATCCCTTTATATTTGATTTTCATTTCAGCCCTTATACTTTTATTTTTTTATATTTCTAGAATATTCCCTACTTTTGTCCATGTATATATAAGCGTACTTAACACAATAATAATAATAATAATAATAATAATAATAATAATAATAATAATAATTTGATTGTTTTTCTTGCTTACTCTTTTGTTAATGTTAATTGTTTTTCTTGCTTGCTCTTTTGTTAGTGTTTTTTTTCTTCGTATAATTTAATAATTTTTATTGTTTTGACAGTAATGACAATGATATTTCTTTTTTTTTTCTTTTGTTAAAGTTTCTAAAATATTTTTAGTCTTTCATTAATTATATGTTATAATATTTATTGAATATTATCTCATAGGAATATATATAGGGAGAAGAAAACATGACCTAGGATTTTTTAAATAAAAAAAATTAATATCAGTATTCTTAAATACATTAAATATAATCATATAATCAATAAATCGGATAACATAAAAAAAAAAACTTGTCTTCGAATTTTAATTTTGTACTTAACACAATAATAATAATAATAATAATAATAATAATAATAATAATAATAATAATAATAATAATAATTTAATTGTTTTTCTTGCTTACTCTTTTGTTAATTTTTTTTTCTCCATATAATTTAATAATTTTTATTGTTTTGACAGTAATGGCAATGATTTTCTTTTCTTTTCTTAAAGTTTATAGGATATTTTTAGTCTTTCATTAATTATATGTTCTAATATTTATTGAATATTATCTCATAGGAATGTATATAGGGAGAAGAAAACATGACCTATGATTTTTTGAATAAAAAATATTAATATCAGTATTCTTAAATACATTTAATATAATGATATAATGAATAAATCGAATAACATAGAAAAAATTTGTTTTTGAATTTTAATTTTGTACATAATAATAATAATAATAATAATAATAATAATAATAATAATAATAATAATAATAATAATAATAATAATAATAATAATAATAATAATAATAACAATTTAATTGTTTTTCTTGCTTACTCTTCTGTTTATATTTTTTTCCCTCCGGATAATTTAAATTTTTTTATTGTTTTGACAGTAATAGCAATGTTAATTTTTATTTTTATTTTATTTTTTTGTTGTATCTTTTGTTAAAGTTTCTTGAATATTTTTAGTCTATCATTAATTATATGTTCTAATATTTATTGAATATTATCGCATAGGAATATATATAGGGAGAAGAAAACATGACCTAACATTTTTTGAATAAAAAAAATTAATATCAGTATTCTTAAATATATTTTATTTAATAATATAATGAATTAATCGAATAACATAAAAAAAATTTAATTGAATATTATCGCCTATAGATATATAAAGAGAGGAAAAAAAATACATATATATAAATACATATATTTAAATAGGTTTATGAATTTATCTCTCAATTCATTAGCATGTGCTTAATAGCAGTTTGCAACTCCGCTTCCGTCGTTCCCGCCCGCCTATCCTATTTGATTCAATCAGTCGTCTGAAAGTGCTTGCGGGGAATTTCCAATGTTTTCATTTTTAATATTTTAGATCTAATATTACTGGAAAAAAATACATCTCAAAAAAAAATTGTTGACAAATTTATCTGCATTATCTACAAGTCAAATTAAAAAATATACAAATCACTTCCCGTTTCCATTAGACTGTTCTTTTTAGACGGCAAATAAATAATTATAGCACAAAAAAAAATAAGTTTATGTTTTAAAAACAAATTATAATATTTTTATTTCTAATATGTCTGATATTTATTGAATATTATCGCCTAAAAATATATTGAGAGAGAGGAAAAATGACTTTAGATTTTTTGAAGGACAAAAAATCATATTAGTATTCTTAAATATAATTATACTAACTAAATATTAAAATAATAAAATACAATACATAAAAAAACAATCAATTTTCTACATAGATAAAAAAACCCGCCGCATCGCGCGGGGTAGCCACTCGTATAATCTAAAAATATTATTTTCAAAAAATTTAAAATAAAAAAATTAATAACACTTTTGAAATATAATGATAAACATTCTATAAAAATAATAAAAAAATAGTACATTTTAACATTGTTGCCGAATTTAAAACACTATTTAAGTAGGATGAATCAATTCGACATCATTATAGGTGATTTGTTTTATGTCATTGAGTTATTTTTTTTTATAAATGATGCAATGTACTTGTATAATATAGCAATAATTATTTTTTTAAATAATTTTTATTTGAAAATATATTAAAATAATTTAAAAATACTCATACAATAATAATTTTAAAATAAAAAAATAAGTTTTTTAAAATACAAAAATTATATATATATATATATATATATATATATATATATATATATATTATTGAAATACAACATACTCTAACCTCCAATATTGGATGAAAAGCATTAAGGGTTGCATTGGATGTTGATAAGAGTACCATCTCTCATAAAATATATAGATTTGTTTTGTTTTAATTTTTTTCAAACAAATTATTATTTATATCAGCATATCTAAATAATTTAAAAACAGATAAATGAAATAAAGTTTTTCATTTAAAAAAAAAACTTTTGAAATTCAATTTAATATATTTTTAGATGAAAAATATATTACACGAAATATATTAAAATATTTTTTTTATTATTTAAAAATTATTATTAATATCAACACTTATAAATAGTTTAAAAACAAATAAATAAAATAAAATATTTATTTAAAAAACAAATACTTTTAAAATACATTGTCAAATAGATATTAAATCTTTCAACAAATTATGACTTTTTGGATAGTTATTTTATTTTTGTACATCAATATATTTTTTTAATTAAAAATATATTAAATAATTTCTAATGTTAAAATAACTCAACTACACTAAAAAATACTAATTTAATATTTTTTAGATGAAAAATATATTATACGGAAAAAAAACAAAACAAAATCTTTGATGGTGATGATTTGCACCCATATATATCAATAACTTTCTTCCGAAATCCAATTTTAACTCGACAAATTGTCAAAATTTATTATTCAATTTCATGGGAGTCAAAATTACACATGTAATTATTTAGTATTTCAAGAATTATTTCCCTTTTTTCCCCACAAAATTGGGATTTTTGTGATGAGTTTTATATTTATGTGAGAAGAAAAAATAATTTGAATTGATATACTATTTTCTTTTACTCATAAAAAAAGAAGCTAAAATTTATAAAATCATATCAAACAAAATAATTTATTTAAATTTGATAAAACCAACTTATCCAAAAAAATGAGAAAGATCGTTTTATGCATATAATTTAATCTGTTTTTGCTTCCTACAATACAAATAGGTTTTGTTGATTTTTCTGTTAAGGACAACAGTGATTAAAACTATTAATTGGAGACTACAATTGGTTAATATTGAGACTTTGATGACATTAGAAAACAAAGATTTATAGTTTAGGGACCAATTTGTAGTCATCCGAAAATATTATATCCTCTCACTCCATGAGGAGACAAGCACAAAGAGGATATTCGAGTTCCTACGAATATTCTATTTTCCTTTATGCCTCGCATTTTCTCTCTCTAACGGCCGGCCACCTCTAATTTCTCTCTCCTCTTCTCTCTCTCTCATAATAAAAAGAGTTAAATAAATAATTACCATCACCAATCATTTAACGATCGTCTTCTCCAGCGGCAGTGTTCTGGTGCGGCGAGGAAAAATAATGAAGTTTTGGAAGAGCTTAAGTAATTTAATGGAGGAAACGTTGCCGGATTGGAGAGATAAGTTTTTATCTTATAAAGATTTGAAGAAACAATTGAAGTTAATTTATCCTAAAGACGGTGATAAGCCACTGAATAAACGGCCTAGATTGGATGATGATCAATTGGACAGTGGTGAGGTGGAGAAGGAGGTAATTGATTTTGTTAGGGTTTTGGAAGATGAGATGGAGAAGTTTAATTCTTTTATTGTCGAGAAAGAAGA
This sequence comes from Salix purpurea, assembly GCA_027405865.1. Taxonomy (NCBI): domain Eukaryota; kingdom Viridiplantae; phylum Streptophyta; class Magnoliopsida; order Malpighiales; family Salicaceae; genus Salix; species Salix purpurea. The sequence goes on from JAOWLH010000023.1 coordinate 2,732,486, forward strand.
GGATTCTGTTATCAAATGGAAGGTATATATTTTTTTGTTTTATTTTAATTTCGATTTAGCTTTTATTTTTGTAGCTCATGGTTATTTGGTTGGTCTTGGCTTTTTTATTATTATTATTATTGATATTACATGTTCAATTTTTATTTATTTTTTTCAATATTAATATGTCTTCAGTGATTGAATTTTGTTTTTACGATTTTTATGAAATTGCTTGTGAGTATTTGGAAAAGAAAGAAAGAAGGTTAACTCATGGATCATGCTTCCTCCTTTGGAAGTGGATCCCAAGAGATGGAGGTAATCTGGATTCAGAGCTCAATTGCATACGAGTGATATCGAGTGTATTGAATAAACTTTTGGGGTTTGAATTGTATTTGTAGAAGATAGGAATTTGTGTGTTTAATGGTTGATGTGGAATTCAAGTGATTGGTTGACATGAACATGAACATGAACAAGAAAAAGAGAGTGAGATTTATAAACTTGAAATGCATTTTTTTTATAAAGTGATGGGATTTGGGAGAACGTGGTAGGAGTTGATATGTATTTCAATTGATATGTGATTTTTGTGCCGTGGTTGCAATGCAGGAGCTGCAAGATAGAGCCGAAAAGGCAAAGGATTCAAGTGAAGAGCTGATGAAGGTAGGGAGGGAGATAGTGGATTTTCATGGAGAGATGGTGTTGTTGGAGAATTACAGTGCCCTTAACTATACAGGTATTTGTCTCCCTTTTCCATGGTTGGTAAATCATGTGATCTTTGTGGCTTAAGAGTGGTGGACAGTTCATTGTATGTGATTTGTATCCTTGTAAGCCACTAGCCTTGTCGTTACATTGTCAATGCTATGGTAAATGGCTTACAAATCGAGACTCTATGGCAAATAAGAATGCATATCAAGTTGACATGAGCTCAGTAGTGCCACTTGATGGGAATTGATTAGACTTTTATGGAGATAAGTCTCTAACATTGCGTGCATGAGGGGTCATTTATTTATTGTATGTTTGATAGTGTGGTCGAGGTTGTTTTTGAAAGTGTTTTTATTTAGAAATGTATTAAAACGATATATTTTTTTTTATTTTTTAAATTTAATTTCAAGGAAAAAAAATCGAAAGTAATTTTCATACGCAGCGTTAAACACACACCTTTTTAGTGGAAGGAAAAAAAGGCAAGAAATAAACTTGCCATGAGGTAGCTACTTATCCTAAACCGGGCCTGAGTCGAAGATGTGCCTGGAATGGACTCATTCAACAACTCGAAATAATACTTCTGAATCTTTTGCCTTCTGTTTGCAGGACTAGTGAAGATACTGAAGAAATATGATAAGAGAACTGGAGCTCTGGTCCGCGTGCCCTTCATCCAAAGGATTATGCAACAGCCATTCTACACAACTCATGTACTTAACAAGCTTATCAAGGAGTGTGAGTCGATGCTTGATCACATTTTCTCTAGAAAAGAACCATCAGTCTCACCTCAAATAACTGCCGAGATAAGTGGCGGTCGCGAAGCCGAAACTTCAACTGAAAGTTCAGAGATGTCACTCAGAATTCCCACCGAGCTCCCCGAGATAGAGTATATGGAAAGCATGTACGTGAAGCTAACACTGTCAGCACTTCGCGTCCTGAAAGATATTCGAAGTGGAAGCTCAACTGTAAGTGTTTATTCATTGCCACCTTTGCAAAGTAAAACGCCGGAGGGGGATTGGAAGAAAGTTAATGTCTTGGAACAAGAGGCCAAATGAACTTTTTCATTCTGCTTTCGAGAAACTCAGAATTGCTAGCTTGTTAATCTCTCTTTCTCTTATATTACACACATGGATTCAGAGGCCGTGACATTGGTGTTAAATCATAGCTTAGTGACGCCATTTTATTCCTGTAAAGTCTTAAATATTAGAAGGATTCTGCCCTGTTATTTGTTTTTTGTGGAAAATAAATGTGGCTGTGACTTTTATGTTTGTTGTTGAACAATTAATTTCACACCATCATTTTCATCAACTTATGTACCTCAAAGTGTATCAATCTTGTTCATGAGTTTCACTAAATTTTGGTTTAATATTTTATGGGAAGATGGTTTTTACTTTTAATAATACATTAGTATTTATGGCTCGGTTTCAATTGTATTTATATATTCAATTTCTTTTATTAACTGAATCTTATGTATTATTCAATATAAAATAAAAGAGTAATGTATATATATATATATATATATATATATATATATATATATTAAAAGTATAAATTTTATTCTAATATCTATATCTTCTGTTGAATTTGAATTGAGTTTTATGTGGCTGTTTGGTATTGTGGTTTTAACCATGTTTGAAAAAAAGCTAGTGATTTGTTGTATGGTTATCTATTAAAATATCAAGCACATTTGTATGGAGCCCACAATAAAACCTCCTATTCATGAAAAACAAGATTTCTTGTATCATCTTTTCTATTCACAGAAAAGAAAAATCAACTAGGAACTACTTATACCGAGGCCAATAATTCCTTTTCCTAGGAGGAAATGAGTGTGTTCCAGAGGGAAGCCTTCTTCGTCATTATTTTTATCCTGCTGACACTGGTATTATTATCAAAAAAAAATTGTAATTGATTAATTTACATAAAAAAAAATTGTAATTGATTAATAATTGATAAAGAATACAAATAAAAATTAGGATTTTGAATAATTTACATAAACAAAAAAGATATTACATGTAATCTTGAATAATTAAAAAATAATGTATATATATATGTGTGTGTGTGTGCACGCGCGCGCGACAAGACATGCAATCTTGAATAATTAAAAAACAATATATATGTGCGCGCGTGCGCGTACCCTTTAAGTAATTTCATAAGTTGACAGCAATATGAAAAACATGGTAATCAAACACGCAAAACTGTTTTTCATTAAACCTTAAACTTAACCACAATTTTAACCAAACATTTCAATTTCAGTTATGAAACGCAGTTAAAAGTGTTTTTCATGAAATTATTTTTTTAAACTTCAACTACAACAACAACTGCAATATCAAATACACTCTAGGTAGTGTTTATTAATATTCATATTTATTATTAGATATATGGTTTTATGTGGACATGTCAAGTTGCCATCGGTTTAACATGTTTTTTCAAAATATCTTTTATTTATATATATATATAATATGTTATTTAATTGTTTTGTTTTGGTGGGTAATATTAAAAATATTAACTTTAATATATTTTTATAAGTGCCAATTTGTTGTTGTATTATAGTGATTTATAGTTTTTGTAGAGTTTACGTATAAACATGCGCCTGTAGCTCAGTGGATAGAGCGTCTGTTTCCTAAGCAGAAGGTCATAGGTTCGACCCCTATCTGGCGCGTTAAATTGTCCACCTTTTTTTTGTCGTTGTTAATGAATGTGGTTCTTGCTGCACCCGAGAAACTCATTGCACATTTTTACGTGATCAACCTAACCCAGACTTCATCTTCTTTATTTCGTCAATGAAATTTTCTCAGGGCTTGCGGCCAAACTTCAAAGATGCATATTTTCAACATTTTCACACCAACCCTGCTTATATAATAATATTGATTTTCAAATGCCCTGTAGATGACCAACCTGTTCCTCTTCTGACTCTGACCTGCTGCCCATCACCTTTACTCATATATCTCTGCACTCAGTCTCCATTGCTTTCTGTGAAACTTTTCAAGGCCTTGATCTCCTTGAATATATCCATCTTTAATAAAAATGTCCGTTGTTGCAGAAGCACCTGGATACCTCCAAGTCTTTTCTGATGGTTCTGTAAAAAGGTTTGCCTCCGAAACGGTACCTGACTCAGCGGGATCATATTCCGATGGGTTCAAGTTCAAGGATGTGGTGATTGATTCATCGAAGCCAATAACCGCGAGGCTGTTCGTTCCTGATGCTCAAGAAGGGTCTGTTAGTCAGCTTCCAGTTGTGGTTTATTTTCACGGTGGTGGCTTTTGTATGTGCTCAACCACCTGGCTTGGATTCCATCACTTCCTTGGAGACTTCTCCGTTGCATCCCAGTCCATTGTCCTTTCCGTTGACTATCGTTTGGCACCGGAGAATCGCCTTCCGGTTGCTTACGATGATTGCTTCCGATCACTTGAATGGCTAAGTAACAACGTAAGTTCTGAACCTTGGCTTAAGCAGGCCGATCTTTCTCGAGTTTTTCTATCTGGAGACAGTGCTGGGGGGAACATTACACACCAGGTTGCTATCAGGGCAGTAAGGAGTAAGACCTCTCAGGTTGAAATCAAAGGATTGATGTCGATTCATCCTTATTTTGGAAGTGAGAAAAGGACCAAGAAAGAGATGTCTGAAGGGGCAGGTGGAGACGTGGCAATGAATGACATGTTCTGGGGTTTAAGTATACCAGAAGGGTCTGACCGAGATTACTTTGGATGTAATTTCGAGATGCAGGATGTATCTGCAGCTGAATGGAGTGTTTTTCCGGCAGTGGCGGTTTATGTGGCCGGCTTGGATTTCTTGAATGAAAGGGGTGTGATGTATGCACAGTTTCTGGCAATGAAAGGGGTGAAAGAAGTGACAGTGGTGGAATCTGAGGGGCAAAATCATATCTTCCATGTGTTTTATCCCAAATCTGAGGCAACTCGCGTTCTTCAACAACAGATGAGTGAGTTTATGAAGATCCATTAGAATCTCAGGTGTCTTTCATGTAGATCACAGGTGCCTGCTAGCAGTTTGCCAAATCATAGAAAATTTGACAAAATTCTTGTAGGAAGGATCTCTAGCTTATAATAAATAAAGATTGAAATAAATAATCTCAATGAAGTGCATGTCCGCCAATGGTTTTTCAGAGTTTCTTCAAAAGGGCTGATGGTGATAGGAGTCGCAACATAAAAAATCTTGAACCTTTTATTGCCATAGCCAATGGTAGAAGAAACCTCCATTTCCTGCCGTAACTTACTGATCTTTCTGACTTTGTATTACTGGCTTTCATTCAAAGAAAATCTTAAAATAAAACAGACTGATCAAGTGCATCAGCAATTTTGAAGAAATACCAGAAGATTAGGTTGACCAACCCTTTAGAAGACCAACCTATATTTATTTTTTTGAACAGTTTATTAATAATTCTCAGGTCTTACAATCTTAACCTCAAAGGAAAGAAACACGATCATGTTTCATGATTTTTGGCTCTTGTAAATCCTGAAAAGCTGGTTCCTTTAGATGACCATCCAAACTTTTTCTGGTGTTAGTAATCGTTGCATCTTCCAACAACAGATGAACGAGTTCATGAGGAGCCATTAGCATCTCAGATGGCTTGACAGATCATATGTTCATGAGGAGCCATTTTCTAGTGCTAGTAATCTTGTAAGAACATGGGACAACTAGAGTTTTATTCACTTACTTGGACCCATAAAGTACAGTTTCGGAAAAACAGGGTTTCCTCGAATCCAAAAAAAAAAAATTCTCAGATGGCGTGACAAATCATACGTGCATGCTGCCACCAGCTAGTATGAAAATATACTGGTCTTGTTTGGATTTGGCAGCCATGTGAGAAGAGTTGGTATGAAGGATTCTCTAGTACTGCTATCACAATAAATATTCCAATCACATGTATACTATTAAGATGTGATTCTAGCAATGTAATTACAGTAAATAATCAAATCAAAATGTATCCAAAACGTTTTCTCTTAGATCTTCTTCAAAATGTTTGATGGTAACATGAATCACAATACAGAAATATAGTGAAGCTCCACCTCCTACAGTGGAAGGTAGAAGCCTCAATTCCATCCATTACCGGCTGATCAGCTGTTTCAAGAAATATCAGAGTATATTATGCAAATTAATATCCACTGACCTCAATATAGAATAACATGATATCTAAAACATATCATTATATACTGTTGAACCTATACAGAAACAGTCGGGGAGCCCATATTGGACTTGTTTTTTTTATCATTTTGAACAAATTAAACACTTGACTGGCTGCATTTACATGAATATCTCAGGTCCAATTGTATCATACAGATGCTTCTACTCATCAAAAGTGTTCATGAAACCACCGATGAATCCAGCTCCATTGCAATTCCCACACAGCATTTCCTTTCTGCCTCTGCAAGATAACTCAATAAATAAGAAGTGATTCATGTGTGCCACAGCCCACAAGATCAGGTACTAATTAAACTCTGGTCCTTGACCCGCGATGAGTATTTTACCCACAAAGCCAACATGAATCACCAGCTTTAAATCGGCCATTGAAAATATCAGCAGAGTTCACTCCACTGCCTTTGCACTGAGAGCACAGAACAGCACCTGGTAATTCGACAACGAAACAAAAGTATAAATCAGTAGTAGCTGCATACTCTTTCACAATCCCAAGATGGGCTAATTAACTTCAGTTAGCTTACCATTTCCATCACAGTCAGCACAAACCATACTATTCGGTTTCGTGTTTTGATTACTCGGAGCAGCCTATTATCAAACTAACAATCAGATTAGCCTATACCATGAAAAACTTTTGGGAACATGTATATTATGAGCAGACTTATGATTTTGAACAGGAAGAATGATATGAAATCTGACCTTAACTCTGACACAGCAACGTCTAGCAGCTGAAGAGTTGTGAAAAAACTCAAGCACCCCAAGAACATTAATTTCTTGCACACCAGAGTTGGTTCCATGTATTCCTGTGAAACGAAATTCAGGGTGGATATATATAAACGCTATACTTGAAGAACATGTCGTATATGGATGTTTGAGAAAGTTACCTGAATCTTGTTGCTTCGCTCTGATCGGAAGAACAAATGGTGAGCATGAAGCCATGGCCAATGAATACAGTGGAGTCAGCTGTTAGGCGATGGGTGGCAATCATGAGGATTAGATAGTGAATAAATGGGCTTCTTGAACTCTTGGTGGGCCTTTGTTGCCTTGAATGAAATCTCAGCCCATTCTCGTTCCCCAACAAAAATTGATCTCGGTTTTCCAAATGGGGTCTACTTTGAATCCAAAATGACGTGGATTTTTTAAATAAAAAAATACATAGATAATAATATATTTTTTTAAAATGAAAAAAAAATTAAAATTCATATGGTTGATTTATATGGGTTAAATAATTTTGGTTAACTTTATAATATAAAAATTAACGATAATAAATACAGCCTAAGATAACCGATAATAATAAAAATAAATATTTTTTGTATGAAAAGATAACCTCTTAGTTTTATAAAATATTTTATTGATTTTATTTAATATAAAATTAAAAATTAAATGAGAACTAGATAATATTATAAATAATAATAATAATATGAAACTCAATTATCAGTAAAGTAAATGTTAATGATCAATAAAATAAATAAAAATAAAAAAAATAAATAGTTCAAGTGAAAATGTTAGATTTTGGGTAATTATTTTGTTGATGTTTTTCTTACAGTGTTATACAACTTATCAATTATAAAATGTAAAGTTTACTTTTTAAGACTATATAGGTAAAATTTTATAACAACTAGATTATAAAAGATTGTAATATTAGTTTTTTAATAAAAAAAAAACAATTATGATCACTCTCATCAAAAAATAAAAAATAAAAAGTTTTGAAAAATTATGTACACTCTCAACATAGATTCTTGAAATAATATTACAATATATATATATATATACACTAAAAATATTGATATATTATTTTTAAATAAAATTATAATCGATTAGATAAATGCTTTTTTAAAAGTATTTATTTTATTTTAAAACATATTAAATAGATATTTTAAGTTTATTATATTAATACATTAAAATTACTTAAAAAAGTAATGAAATATATTATTTTAAAATAAATAAAAATATTTTAAAATGGATGTAAACTCAAATTCAAATTAACTAAAATATAAAAGGCATAAGCTTTTTCCTATAGCATATTTTACTGTTCACACAAACTCGGATTACTATTCATTGTGATAGTAAAATTACCATTTTACCCTAGGGTCAAAAAGTTTTAACCCCCGAGACCAGGGGCATTTCCAAATTTTCTATGGGATATGGATGGTATTTCCGGATTTATTACACAATAAAACGACGAGATTACCCCCCCTAAATGACAAAAATTGTCGTCTTAAGCAGGGGGTAGTGCAATACTTTCACCCCCGGTTTTTTTTTTGTAAATATCGCTAGCTCCAGGGGTGCATGGATAATTGATCAATTTTTTATTATTTCTTTTTCTGAAATACTGCAGGCGCGTCGTTCGAACACACCAACAGTGTTCTGCCCCCTCGTGCCTTTAAGGCGACACTTGTGGTGGACTCCGTTAGTGAAAACTGGGCATCCACTGTGTCATATGGTTCACCTCCATGTCCTATGACTACACACGTTGTGGGTGTGCTTCAAATGTGACCGTGTAATCGCTAGTGAATGATTTTTCTTCCCCCTTTTCTCTCTCGTGCTGCCGGAAAGTATGATACAGTCCCTCATATTTGTATAAATTTAATTTTAGTCCCTAATATTTTGATTCCATTTTTATTACTGATTTTTCAATGGAAATTTTGATTATTATCAATTATGTCATTCAATTGAAATTGATTATATACGGTAAGTTTCATTTCGGTCTTTCAACTTTTTATTTTTGGTTTGTTGTTGTTCCTTTAATAATTTGGGTATGCAAGTTTGAATTTGCTCTAATTTTGTCCCCAAATTGAAATTGGTCATATATGTTACTTTTCATTTCGGTCATTATTCTTTTAATTTGTTCAACAATTGCACTTTATTGATTTTTTTAAAATCCCTTTATTGTTTTTCGGTCTCAAAGTTTTGATTTGTTTCATTTTTATCCTTCAATTAGAATTAATTATATATTTTGTTTTTTATTTTGGCACTTATTCTTTTAATTTTTTATTTAATATTGATTCCTTTCTTTTTTTCAATCTTTCTTGGACATTGTTTATTTTTTGTCCGTATGCATTCATTTATACTTTTGGTTTTTGTTTTGAATTTTTGTCATTTTATTTTTTATTGGGGTTTTATTTTTATGCCATTCAATTCTGAAATTTTAATTTATGTTTGTGATCATTTTAAAATTAATATTGTTTTATTTTTCTCTTTGTTCTTTTTTTTTGTTTTCTATTATTTTAATCTGATTTCAGATCAAATAATTTTATGATATTATTGTTTGCATAATAATAATAATTTTAGTGATTATTGTTTTTTATTGTTCTTTGGACAAAATATTTTACTTTTTTTTTAATTCTTCGGGTCAATTTAATGATTTTCACTGTTTGGGCAGTAATGTTGATAATCATTTTAACTGTTATAGTAATGACAATGACAGTAACGCAGGGATGAATTTCCATTTATATTTTCTTTTTTTGGAGATTGAAAATTAATTAGTTATTTTTGTTATTTGATTAAAGCATATTCTTTTACAATTTATATTTTGTTTATTGTGTTTAATTTAAATTAAATTATAAAATGAACTAATCTAAATACAATATATTCACTGATTTAAATATCCAAATCTTCTTGTTTTTTTAATAATAATAATAATAATAATTTTATACTGATTATTTTATTGAAACCTACTATAAATTTATATCAATTTAAAATTCATATATTTTATAAAAAATTTGCACTTTACAAGATTTTTATACATATTTATTATTTTATTTAAATTTATATTATAATAAAAAATTATATATAATTATTATTTTTTTATATTAAATAATATATAATTCCAGCAGTAATGAGACGCGGGTGCCATGGCCAGCGCAAAAATAAACGGTGCAAGCCAATCTTTGCTAAGGGAAAAAAAAAAAAAAAAACTCAATAGAAATTAACAACAAACCGCAGGGCCATTAAGGTCAACTCCAACAAAATATCTCTCCATCTCTATCTCTCTTCCTCACCCTCTTTACTATAAATCAAATCATCCACCATCACAGAGCCTTATCCCTCTTTGCTGTTGAGCTCTCAGCTTCGGGCCTTCTCTCTCTCCCGCTCTCTCTCATTCTCGCTTGTAAAAAAAATTATCTTTAAATTTCTGGCTAACGGTTTTACTTTGCAGCAAACCCTAACCCTAAACCCCTAAACCCCTTCTTCATTTTACTTTCACAGGTACTCCCCCTTTCTCTCTCCAATTCACAACCCAATTTTACTGCCAAACCCTAATTTTTTAGATCTATATTCGTTTTCTTTAAAAACCCTAATTTTAGATCTGTGTTTATTGTTTGTTGTAGAAATCATGGGTGAAACAAGAGACAACGATGCTTACGAGGAGGAGCTTCTCGACTACGAAGAAGAAGAAGACAAAGCACCTGACTCCGTCGGAGCTAAAGTTAACGGCGAAGCCGTTAAGAAGTGAGTATTTTTTTGTTTTGAAAGGCTGGTTTTTTTATAAATTTTGATGGAGATTGAGAGATCTGTTGTCCAAGCTTGTGTATTGTAGTTTTGTTAATGTGCTCTTGCTAACGTTGATGTTTTGTTTTTTTGGTGTAACAGGGGATATGTTGGAATTCACAGTTCCGGATTCAGAGACTTCCTTTTGAAGCCAGAGCTTCTTCGGTCCATTGTTGACTCGGGTTTTGAGCATCCATCTGAAGGTTATATATTGCCACGCGCTTCTGGTTTTCTCAATCTGAACTTTAGTACTGTCTTGAATGTACAAGTTTACTCCTAAGGGATTAGTGTTGGAATTGTGTTCTTAGCCTTGCTAGTAAACTTTGACTGTGTCTAAAAAATTAACATGACATCATGCATAATTATATATAAATTTGAGTGGCATGCATGGCTCAATATTTTTTTTTATGCTTTTATGCAAATTTGCTAGCACTTTTATTTACTTAAGCTGTAGCTTTCCCATGTTTGTTTGTTGATGTCTTTTTTGCACTCTTAAATCATTTTGGTGTTGAACTTTTCAGGTAATATACAATAATCACAATCTTGATTTTGGAGCTGTATTCTTCTATGGTAAACCCTTTCAATTAAAGGATCAGAGGTTATGTTTTACTTACCAAGGGTTCCCTCCATACAATTTTCTTTGGTAATTCGTCAGTGCAACATGAGTGTATCCCCCAAGCCATCTTGGGAATGGATGTCATCTGCCAAGCTAAATCTGGAATGGGAAAGACTGCTGTTTTTGTTCTATCTTCTCTTCAACAAATTGAGCCTACTGCTGGACAAGTTATTGCCCTTGTTCTATGTCACACTAGAGAGCTGGCTTACCAGGTAATTTGAAGTAACAAATTTGACTTCCATTTACTTATGTTACTTTTTCTCTGTGTTGCAATTCTGTTTCCTCATTTTGACTATTTTTTACTTAATAGATCTGTCACGAGTTTGAGAGGTTCAGTACTTACTTGCCCGATACAAAGGTTGCTGTTTTCTACGGTGGTGTCAATATCAAAACTCACAAGGATTTACTGAAAAATGAATGCCCTCATATTGTCGTTGGAACTCCTGGAAGAATTCTGGCGCTGGCTAGAGATAAAGACCTTTCTTTGAAGAATGTCAGGCATTTTATCCTTGATGAATGTGACAAAATGCTGGAATCACTCGGTAGGTTTTTATCATAAAATCTTGTCCCAGAGGTCCTCCTTTTTCCCCCATCTTAATTTGATATCAGTGTCTTAATCATGCATATTCCTCATCTCTTGTTTATAACTGATATTTTCTCCAGATATGAGGAGAGATGTTCAGGAGATCTTCAAGATGACTCCTCATGATAAGCAAGTTATGATGTTTTCTGCAACACTCAGCAAAGAAATCCGCCCGGTCTGCAAAAAATTCATGCAAGATGTAATGTCCTATGGCTAGTTCTACTTGAATTTAGAAGTCTTTTCGTTTTAATATTGCCAGATGTCTCTGCTGAGTCTTCTATAGATATTTAGGATTCAGTTGTCCATCAGGAATTGTGACTAGTGGTTGCTGTGGGGAATTTGTATTTTGTTGAGTTGGGAATCACAAGCCTCAAGTTTGTGGCAGGTGCCCAAAGTGGGGTGTGGTTGTGTGTCTTCCTATTTTTGTTTGATTTTTTTACCTCTGCTAGGATGTGCCTTCTTTTTCTTTAGGGAAGGGGGGTTGGGGGAGTGGGAACTCGCTGGTTGTTGGATGGGGTGGGGGGTTCTCCTTTATCTGTGGCGCCTTCAGTTGCAAAGTAGAGTTCTGTTGAGCTACAGTGCACTTGCTTGTTATGACCATAAAAAGTATCTGCAAGGAGATGATTCGTATGGACCAGAAACTCGATTGAAGGGATGCAAATCCATCATTCATTTCCTTCTGGATAGCATTAGCTTCACGAAGGCTCCTAATATGATTTACTGTGACATTTGTTCCTTTCAGCCAATGGAAATTTACGTTGATGATGAAGCCAAGTTGACCCTCCATGGTCTTGTACAGGTATGCATTCAGATTTGTATTGTTGTTTTACAGTAGTTTTAAAAGAGCTAAACAATTCCAGGTTACAATGCTAGAGAGCTGGGGTTTGAGTGAAGCTAGTGAGGAGAGGAAGAAGATGGGTTAAGAAATAAGAGGGCAGGAAGGGGAGAGAGTTGGGACAGAACAGATGTTACAGAGAGATGTAGAATGAGTGAAGAAGATGGAAAGTGGAGATGAGGTCTTACCCTATGGAGAGGATATAGATTAATGATAGAAAATAAGGTCTCAAGTATGAAATAAAGGAATTGCATTGAGGCTAGCTTTTAACTAGGGATACTGGCTCTTTGTGAGAGATGCGTTCATCCTTGAACCTTTAAAAACAACGCTCCACATTGAGGAACCCTGTTGGCTGGGGGATGGTGGTGCCATGCTGATGTCATAATTCTTCTCTTGGCAAGACTTTACTATACCAGTTTTTGAACCTCCATCTGACTAGCATAATTGGAATGGCAGCACTACATCAAACTGACTGAGCTGGAGAAAAACCGGAAGTTGAATGATCTTCTTGATGCGCTGGACTTCAATCAAGTTGTCATCTTTGTTAAGAGTGTGAGCAGAGCAGCTGAGCTGAACAAGTTACTGGTGGAGTGTAATTTCCCCTCTATTTGCATCCATTCAGGCATGTCACAGGAAGAAAGGTTTGTAGATTTTATGAATTATATTATTATAATACCCTTCTGCAGTCATTCAGGGTCTCTTATGTTGTATTCTACTTTGTTTTGCCTTTGGTCTGCTGGTGCATTTATGCTGGAAGGAGTTAATTGCTTTGATTGATGTTATTGGTATTTCTGTTAATACCAGCCCCAAGGTCATTTGAGATTTGGTTTGTGTTTGGTGCCTGAATCTTGAATTTGGTGTTTGATTACTTTTTGTTACCATGGTTTTGGATTTTTCAGAACAATGTATATATGAAGTGTTTTTTTCTTTTTTTGCCAACCTTAATGTTTTGAAAACATCAAAATCTGAGTGTGTCATATATTCCATTGTTTTGGATGCTGTCTTGGAAACCTTATTTGAGAAGCTAGAATACACATGGTAAACTTGTTATTTTGTAGTGGTTTGTTTCTTTGGTATGGATTTGATTGTGTATGGAATGTGTGCTGTTGACATGGAATTGAAATTTACTTGGATTCTTTCTAGGCTTGTACACCTTACTTTTTCACTATGCATCAGATGGTGGATGTTGATTTTTATGACCTCGTTGAAAAGGAGCTTTGTGGTTTTAATCTTAGAAATGACTGTCATTTTGAGAGCATTTTAATTTCAATAATATAATGCACTTCTGTTCTGGCACTTGGTTAGCATGAGTACTGTAGTTGTAATATAGTCTTAGTAGTGATATGTTCTATGTTGAATTTATCCCATTTGCAGGTTGATGCGCTACAAGGGTTTTAAGGAGGGTCATAAAAGGATTCTTGTTGCCACTGATTTGGTTGGCAGGGGTATTGATATTGAACGTGTCAACATTGTTATTAACTATGACATGCCAGAGTCTGCTGACACTTACTTGCACAGGGTAAATTCAACTGAATTTGTTCAACATGTCTGCTTTGCTGGTATTCCTGTCAAGCGTACCATATTTGTTGAGATGTCTTACAGTTGTGTTTTTTTTTTCCTAAAAAATTCTATGACAGGTTGGTAGAGCTGGTAGGTTTGGAACAAAGGGCCTTGCAATTACCTTTGTATCATCAGCTTCTGACTCTGATGTTCTCAACCAGGTCTTGCAACTAATTTTTGTTTCATCAAATTTGATTTGTTTTCTTAAATTTCTTCCAGTTCAAAAACTTAAATAGTTTGATTGCAGGTTCAAGAGAGGTTTGAGGTGGATATAAAGGAGCTACCAGAGCAGATTGATACATCTACATATAGTAAGTTTCTCAATGCACTTTTTTCCAAAAAAAAAAGAAGTTAGTCGTAAGAATTTTATTAATCCATTTTTCTTTTTCTTTTTTGGGGGGTGAATAGATCTGATTTTATCCTTGGAAACCTACTTAGCAAGTATGATAAGTTAATTAAAATAGTCAGTTCATTGCATTGTTCATGTTATGTTCACTTCTATTTCCTTTTATCCTGAATTTTTTCACAAACTTTTTGAAATACAGGAGCTGTTTAGAATCTCTTATCTTCATCATTTTGTTATACTTGTTCTATGTTTATCCAAAACGCAAATAAGAAGAGACCCTGCTTTCCATGCAGCTGTCTTTGTTGGCATCTTCTTTTCCCTTAAAAACGCTGTCTTTGTTGGCATCTTCTTTTCCCTTAAAAACTTTTTTTTTGGCTGCAGTTTCGTTTCCTAACACTTAATGTTTATGGCATTGTTGGAATAACATGGAAACTACGTGCTCATTGTTTGCAAACATTTTCATTTTGCAGTGCCATCTTGATGGAGAGAATCAATCAGCGTACGGTAGATTCTGACGGTGCAAGTCCCTTTCTATCTTATTTGTCCTGCAAACTACTGCGTAATGCTTGTGTTGGTGAATCTCTTGGGGCCGTGCTTTATTAGACGTAGAGTTTGCTAGACTTGCTCTTGAATTATTGGTACAACAACAGTCAGTATCCATTTGCAGCATAACTAGTTTAGATTGAGCGCCGCCATGTCAACTTGTATTATTTTTAATGTTTTAGATGAGCTAAAATTGAAATATTTTTAGTGCTTCATTGCTTCTTCTTTTTTAATATTAGGTTAGCCTCGGTGGCTTTTGATTGGCAAGGTTTTTGGTAGGTTCTCTTTCTTTCTATAAAAGGGATTTGCTAGTGCTAGCAAGAGCAAGTGTGCTTTGGTATTAGTAATGGATTGAGCAACACGTGTTATTAATGTGTAGATGTGGGCTGAGATTCGACATATGGGAGAAAGATATATTAAATTGTTAAAAATCGTTGTCTAATCGGGCCATGGAGGTGGGTGGTGTCAAACCATCCCAGAATATAATCCGGCTGTTCTTTTAGAGGTGAATCTGAAGCCAGTTGTTTTAGCGTTAGGTTTTGTTTTCATGGTTGTGTTTCATAGTGGTAGAGGTTCATGTGTCTGCGTGAGGTGTATGAATTATGATGTTGTGTTCAACTCTCGATATCAGGGTGAAATGAATTATTTGTTTTGGGTCTCAAATTCCGTATTCTGTTTTTTCATAAATATATTTCTTATTTTTAAAATTTATTTTCGATATCATACATATACACAAAATGATTTAGAGTGAAAGTAAGTTTTTCAACCCTAACACGACACCGTGTTAGTATCTGTAGTAATGCTTACGAAGCGTCGTGGCTATTAAATCTTTTTTTAACGATGATGTTGATCTCTCTCGACTTTTTTCATATGCTGCATTGTGAAAGTAAACTCTTGATGGTTTGAGTGGAGAAGCATTGTTTTGATTAGAATGATTGATCCTGGCAGAACTATCATTTGCTAGTGCTCGATTATTTGCAAGCTGATCTGATTGTCACATTTAGTTGACGTTTGTTTTGTTCTTCCTGATAACACCCACTGAGGCCCTAATATCGAACGAGGATTTAATTTTGAAGTCTTTTAACCAGGTGTTTAGTATGCTTGACAACAAGACATGATTTTTTTTCCATGTGATTTGTTGTTGCGTCTTTGTATAATTTAAAAATTAATTTTTGTTTTGTTTAAGACTGTTTATTTGTATTAGATAAATTTATACCATTAAAAGGTATAGGATAAACTTGTTTATTTATTAAATGGTTATATTGCTTTTTATATAAATTTATTTCTTAAGAGAATCGAAACAAGAAAAAAGATTAAAAAAGTGGTCATCTAACTTTGTGTTTGGCCGAGGGAAACGGATTTTAATATAAATAATTATTATATTTTTAAAATTCAACATGGAAATTGATACGGGATAAGGATTGGGTTATAGATTGAGTTGACTGTTGACTGTTGACTTGGGTAAAAAACAAAATTGAGTTACCCTGAGTTGTTTGATTTAATATAAAAATAATTATTATTATGGTTTTGAAATTAGACTAGGGGTTGATTCTAGGCAAGGCTTGTGTCATAAGCTGAGAGGTCAACTTGGATCAAGATAATAATAATAATTATCATAATTTTAAAATCTAATTAATAAGATACATATTTTTTTTCTTCTAATTTGGCCTAATTTTTTAGAAAAATTAAAGCAATCTTGTTTTGATTTTTTTTAAAAGAAGATAATGGATATTTTATCAGGTTGATCAAGGCAAAGCAAACCTGATTTTCTATATTTGTCAAGTTTGTTCAATTTTTTCTTTAGTTTTTTTTTTATTAAATTTGAACTAATCCTCAAGTTGACTCGTCAAACTAGTCTAGGTTTTATAATTAGAAGAACTATTTATCTAATCTAATTAATATTATTGAGCATATCAAACATTACCTACTAGTTTGAACTCTTTGAAAAGAACTATTCAACTTTCAAACTAACTCACTTACATTCACAAAAACTTAATTAATTGGGGTATTATTATAGATGTAAACTCTCAACCATATTCTCGTTGTTTCTTATTGAAGAAAAGAAGTTGAATTATATGTTGTCTAGTCTCTACTTTTGGCAATTTTGGATGATCGAGTTGGGATCTTCGAACGTCATAATGAGGAGCTATAAACCTTCAAACTGAAAAACATTAAATTCAAATAAAAGACATATTCTTTATCAATTCATAGTGTTATTGCTCCGACTAAGTCTCGAAAGTGAACCATTCGGTCAACTTTGACAATGAAATCATCAAGTAAAAACCAATGTATTCTTTATTTGTTCACACTTAGAGACATTTTAATCAGTTCTTGTCAAAGGTTTACAACACTTTTATCATGATCAAGAGGTAATAAATGAATTAAAAACATCTCAAAACCTTAAAATACCCATCAAGCATGTAAAAAGGATGGGGTATCTGAAAAAAAGGAGTTATTCTAAGTATTGCTCTAATCTAAAGATAGGCCTTATAACTTACTTTTAATTGTTTTATTTCTTTTTATTATGCCCTTTTATTCTAAATTTATGCTTATAAGTACAATAAAAATATTTGCAATACTTAACAATTGATATTGTGTTTATCTCTTTGTTGACGTGATCTTTATTTAATGTTGTTATATTGAAGTTTCTTTTATAGTTATTATATACTTTAGTTTATCTTCTTAAGTTTATTTTGATATTCTTAATGTTGTTTAATTTGTGTTATGATTGCATGCTACGACAAAAGTGTTTACTCTAGCTTTGTTATGTTTGTTCATGCACAAAATAGGTTTAAAACATCAATTTGGAATTTATGTTGCATGAACACTTATGTCATATTAAGTTGTTTTTTTGGTATCTCAAACTTGATTTTAATGTTTAAATGTTGCTTGTTAGTGTCTTAGATTTAAACATGTGACTGTGATTTTTTGGGATAAAGAAAGCATGTTTTTTAAAAACCAAAAGTGTCTATTTTCTAGGTTTGGAAGTGGTTGCACCTTGCTGCAAATTTTTGGATTCAAGGACGTGCTCTTCATCTTCTTTGAAAGAACATTGAGTTAGCTCTATGATTTAAATCATTTATGGTCTATTTGTTTGTTCATAATCCTTTCTTATGCATGATTATTAAGTAATATGTTGTTTATTTGTATTAATAACATGTTTAATTGTTTATAATGGATTTTAATGCTAGGGTTTTGGTTTTGAACCAAAATCAATTTTGAAAATATCATAACTTTTAAGTGAGAATTTGAGTAATTGGATGTTAGATACTTGTTCCGTGAATGATTCTAAACTTGTATGTGCTTTCGACCAATTATGGTCTAATTTTAAACCCATGTTGTTAGGTTTAGAATGAATGTTATTGGTCTTTTTTTTTTATCCTTTTTTTTTGTGTTTAATCTGTTTTGTTCAAATTTTTGAGTTTGTTTTTGTAGCGAGTTTAATCCATTTTTATTTTATTTTTTATTTTTGGATTGTTTTCGAGTTAAACCAATATTTAATTTTTGGTTTATGATGACCAAGACTTTTAGGTTAACTTGATTGGCTCAACCCAATCAGGCTGGGTAAAAAAAATAATCTTTGCTTATTTCTTATGCTCTGTTTGGTTTGTCATGTTTATATTTTAGGATGTTTTGTCTTAAAGGTGTGTATGGCAAACACCCTTTTGCCTATATTAGATTGTTTTATTTTAGAAAAAATGGGTTTTACTAAACAAAGCCTAAAACAATATAATAAAATAATAAAATCTTTTCTTGCATATGACCAAAAAATTTAAAATTTATTTTAGCATCCTTTCAAAGAAAATTAAAAATATGTTGATTTGTTTAAAAAACATTGCAAGGATTAAATTCCAAAGAATTTTTGCCTATATTTAAAACGTTATTTTTTCCAAGACAATATTATTCACTTTTAATAAAGGATACACAATCTAAAAAGGGGTATTATCCAAAATATCATTTGGGATAATAATCTTATTATTCACCTTAATATAAGGATAAAAAACTACACGGGGTTAATGTCTAAAATATTGTTATGAATAATACATCTCTTTCACTTCTTATATAAAAACAAAACCCACAAGATGTTTTATCTAAAATGTTATTTGAAATGATACGATAGCAAAAATTTCAGTTTTTCACGAAAGAAACTTCAATGATAATCGACGATATTTTTCTTTTCTAAACTTAATGTTTTTTAAAAAACCAAGTTTTGCTAATCATAGTAAACCCGACATGGTAGGAAAAACAATAGAATCATTATACCACAACAAACAAACAAAAAAAGGATAACCTTAGGTACAACATATTATATCTGTTAATATCATTTCTTTACGCAACTAATCTCTTACTCATTGATTCTTAGATAAAACTAAAATATTTAGATGTTTATAGTGATTTAAAATCAAATAACTAGGTGATGATTTCAATGACCCGCGTCCAAAAAATTATGAGAAAAAAAAAGAGAGTAGAAAAGACAGAGGAGAAAGGGAAGATCAGGCTTGCTACCAGGTAGCAGTCGAGGGCATGCTCCCAAGCTGCAGCCCAATTGCGAAATTGTTTTTCTTAGATGAATTATCAGAATTAAAGATTGTTAAAAACCAGTTGTATATAATTTTTTTCCAGAAATCCTCTCCATTCCTTCCTTTACATAGAATTTATTTTGATTCCAAAACCACCTTGGATCCTCCTGGAAATCTATCTTTTAGAGACGGATTTTCAGAATCCCAAGTTATTTTTTTTGGCCGAATTTTCTTAATATTGCAATTGTGATGGGGCCGATTTTTTAATATGAGAAGCAAAAGAAAATTACAATTTTCTTAATATTTCTTTTTTAGAAAAGATTTCCCCCCCTAATCCTAATTGGAGATATTCCTCTTTTCATAAACAAAAGATTTTTTGGTTCCGATTTCCAAGTCTGTGTCAGAAACCAATTATATAAAATTACATGCATAAATAGCAAAGAAAAATAATCTGTAAGTCTGACATTTAATTTCTATAATAAAAAAATGCATTAATTTTATACTCAGTATGTCTACTGCTTACTAAAGATATACATAAATACAGGAATAAAGAAGATGTTATCGATCACATCAGTGCTTAATGCTACAATACTCGAGTCCCTTTATTAGAAAGATAATTGATGGTAAGAACTTCTTGATTCATGGTGATCTCCCCCTTCCATGTTCTTGCAACACCGCCGCTTCCGCCGCCGCAGAAGCTACTGTTATTTCTGTCATTACTGCTCACAGCTGTAGTTTCTGAATGCAGGACGTTTATCTCAGCTTTTTGATCCTCTGCATTGCTGCGTCTGGTTTAGGCTTTGGACATGGCCAAAAAGTTCTTAATGTGGTTGATTTTGGTGCCGTAGGAGATGGCCAGACTGATGATACCAACGTATATACTTCAGCTCATGCTTTCATAAAGTCAACAATCTGCTGCCATTTTTTCTCTTAAATAATGTTTGGTGATTGTTTTCGGATAAAAGAGATGGAGATTTCATTCCGGAACTGTTGCAGAGAAGTTTGTTTTACATTTTTCTCAAATCTTGTATGCTATCTCATTATTGTCACTTAACTATCGATCATGTGCATGTTCAGGCCTTTTTATCTGCATGGAAAGCTTTGTGTGGAGATGATGGAGCTCATGAGGGGTCACCTTCCCTTCAGATACCTGAGGGGAAAACATTTTTACTGCAGCCTGTGGAATTCCAGGGTCCTTGCAAGTCTGTCTCAGTTCAAGTTCAGGTAAAAAGAATTTCAGGCCACGCACTGCCTGTGAAATTGACCTTTCCGTCTAACCTGCCGTCAGGATTTAAGTTTCTGTTCTGTCAACTCTTAAGAGTACAGGTTCAAGGGAAGATCATCGCACCCAGCACCATTGAGGAATGGAAGAACTGTGAAGCAGATTGCTGGATAGGCTTTGTCGGCGTAGCCAATCTCAATATGTATGGATCAGGATTACTTGATGGCCAGGGTTCGGATTGGTGGATGCGTACTGTGCAAGCAAACAACTTAAATGTCAGAATCTATACTTGCTGCTAAATGCAATCACTTTCCTGAGTTCTTCAATTCTCGGTTCATTGAAATGTTCATCAGATAGAAATTAATATCTACTCATTCTTCTGTTAATCTCCTCCAGGCCCGTGAGATAGCGTGCAACCCCCCCAGTACAGTAAGTATACCTCTTCCTGTTGAAACTTTCTTTGCTGGGAATCAACTCTTCAGTATTTGAAAAGTTGAACATGTTTTTTTTCGAATTTCTTACACCGTCGAGGTTCGTTTTCTGTCAAAATAATGTTGCAGGCTCTGAACTTCGAGAGATGTGATGGTCTTCAGCTCAGTGGTCTAACTCATGTCAACAGCCCAAAAGGCCATATAGGAATCAATGATTGTAATGGCGTCCTTATCTCTAATCTTAACATCGCCGCACCAGAAAACAGCCCCAACACTGACGGAATCGACGTGGCTAGATCGACCAACGTTCATATTCAAGACTCTACGATAGGAACCGGTGATTTTGATCTGGAGAAACTTATGCCACTTAATTATTACCTCCTCATTTCTGACATTTCCGGCTGATAGCAATTTATGCATTTCATATGTAGGTGACGACTGTGTTGCTATCAATGGTGGCTGCTCTTACATCAACATCACCAACATTGCCTGTGGACCAGGCCATGGCATTAGGTTTGTGGAAAACCTTGCTTTTTATTTGCACTTGCCATCCTAGTTAAGATCTCTCTTTGCTCCACAGAACTTTACAGAATAAAAATCTGGCCACCACAAGCTTTAAAGCTTAAACTTGAAAATTGTGTCTGGCTGATGAATCGCTATTTGACAGCGTAGGAAGTTTAGGAAAGGATGGGCAGTATGATACGGTGGAAGAGGTGCATGTTCGGAACTGTAGCTTCACCGGGACTCAAAACGCGGCGAGAATCAAGACATGGCCGGTAAAAAACATGTTACAAAGTGACACCGGACAAAATGATGAATGGGATATGAAAGTTATCTGATAATTAAGTTTTCTTTCTTCTCAGGGAGGATCCGGGTATGTCAGGAAGATTTCCTACGAGAAAATCACGCTCGTAGCATCGAAAAACCCCATCATAATCGATCAGCATTACTGCGATGGTGTGCGTAACTGCAGAAATTCGGTAAATCCAAACACTAAATGGCCATTACATCTGATTATCTCATAATCTTGAATGAAAATATATCTGATGGATGTTATCTGATGCACAGTCGACATCTCTGCAAGTGAGCGACGTGACATACAGTAGCTTCCATGGAACATCTGTGGATGAAGAAGCGATTAGATTGGACTGCAGTGGCAGAGGTTGTATCAACATTGTAATGGATAATATCAACATAACCTCGGCCGATCCAGGAAAAACTACCTATGCATATTGCGAACACACCAGTGGAACATCTTGGTTTACTGCACCGAATGTTCCCTGCCTCTCAGTATCAGGATTCTGACCGGAGAGCTTTCCTGTTTTTTGAACGGAATCTTTACTGCACACAACATCGACCATTTTAATCATGGCGGTCCGACCAGACATCTTGTGCCAAGTTATTTCTTGTAGGTGTCTGATGGCTGCGTAACTCTGCCCCACCTGTTAATCATGTTGACCTTTTCTGATGGATTCTCCTCTGATAGCATTGTTAGCCCTCCTTCCCTCTCACATTCAACCCGATTGACCCTAGTTGAGAATAAATGTAAGACTATGTGGGCCCATCAGACTCGACTCCATGTTTAGCCAAATCCAAGAACACAACATAACCTATGTATTGAAAGAGAATGTTACCAAAGAATTGAATTTTCTCTTCTTCTCTTTGCCTCTCCCTCTGCCGTGAATTTTCTCTTCTAAACACTAAGGATTTTGGTTGTGAACTTGGACTTTTGGGTGTTAAGAAGGGTTGAGGAGAAACAAGTAATTCTCTTTTTTGTTGTTTTTGTTCTAGGGTTTGTAATTGATGGATTGAAAATAGAGTTTTCTTGCATGGAAAAAAAAGGTAATTGATGGTTGAAAATGGGAGCTAATAATCTATGATAGATAACCATCACTCATGTCTTTGAGAACAACTGTTAAGCACTGATGAAAACAATCATGGATGATGTTTCTTAAACCACCATTAGCCCCAGAAACATTAATCCTTGCAGAATTGATAGTCTGCAAATGTCAAAGACGCACAGTTGTGTCTGTTTTCTATTTCCTGCTAACATGTTGCCTTTTAGTGCTCAGTCTAAGGTAGCCAAGGCCTGATCATATCCATTTTTCTAATTTATCTATGCTTTTTTTATTATTTTTCTGAGCTGCCTCTTTCCCATTTGTTATCTGTGTTAGAGAATAATATAAATTATATCTTGAGGTCTCATTTAATAGCTTAAATTTTTAGGCTGTGTTTGTTTCCCGGAATTCACTTTCCGGAAAATCACTTTCCAAACTTTCCTGTGTTTGTTTGCTTTCTGGAAAGTTGATCAACGGAAAACACTTTCCAGTAAAAAAAAAAATTGGTTTGGTTTTCAGGAAAGTGTTTTCCGGAAAATTTGAACGGAAAATACTTTCCGGAAGTTGTGAAAAATTTAGAAATATCATTATTTGCTGATTATATCAAATTTGATCCTCAAACTTTTGATTGCTATATATAATTTGTTTTGAATATTTATTTTTCAATTCCATCTCTTAAAATTTAATTTTTATATTAATTTTGGTCCTTATTTTTATAATTGCTATTTGCTTTTTTCTTATCATTTTTTTATTGAAATTTTTTATCTATCAAATTTGGTCCTTATTTTTTTTATTGTTACTTATTTTATTTGAAATAATTTATGAAATGTTAATTATTATTATTTTAATTTATTCACCTTTCATTTTTTTTAAATTTTTAGATTTGATCTCTATTATTTTGATTATTATTTATTTTATTTGAGATAATTTATGAAATTATATTTTTTTTCAATTTCATTCTCATTCAACTTTTTAATTTGTAAGATTTGTTCCTCATTATTTTAATAAACTTGAAAAAAAATTAATTTATTAATAAATTATTTTCCAGCTCATTTTCCATAACACAGACAAACACTGGAAAGTGTTTTCCAGTTCATTTTCCATAACACTGCCAAACATCAGAATTCACTTTCCAGGAATTCACTTTCCTCGGAATTCACTTTCCAAAAGGAAACCACTTTCCAGCAAACAAACAGGGCTTTAGAAAAGATAGTTTCTTGACATGGTATCAGAGTCTTGTTGACTCAGCGGTCACGAGTTTGAATTTCACCACCCTCATTCTATTTGATAAAAATTAAACACAAGATAACGTGGATATATGTGTAAGTTTCAAACTCAAAAAGCTTTTACTTAAGAGGGTGTAAGTTTCAAACTCAAAAAACTTTTACTTAAAAGGGTGTTAAAAATAATATAAATTATATTTTGAAACCTCAACCGACCGTTTAACCTTTTTTAAATGAGATAATTTTTTAATTATCTGATTTCTTGACATTATGTAACCTATACGCACATATATATACAGGACACTTCTATGATGTTTTCTGGACTTCTTGTTCTATCTTTCCCCCCCTCTCCTGCAGCCCGTTTGGCTACTTGTGCTTTTCTTGGCTACCGAGCAAAATAAAATTTTAATTTCTGTAAAAAAAAAACACTTTAAAATGCTTCCGAAACGTCTCGTACATCAAGCTCACACTGACGACAACCCTATATTATGTTATCTTATATCAGTTTGTCGTGCATGGCATCGGCATTACTTTACCTCCATGAGCAATGCGGCCATCCTATTGTTCACCGAGATGTTAAGCCGAATAATGTAATGCTGGACTCCGATTTCAATGCTCATTTAGGCGATTTCTGCCTTGCAAGATTGCTCAGAAGCGATTCTCTGCAGTTACAACAATGGCATTCCAGGATACTTAGGCTCCTGAAGTGGCTTAGATTCCGTTTGGGAGTGCGTTGCAACCGGTGTTTTAAAAAAAAAATGATTTTTTTTCATTTTAAAAACCAGAGGTTTGGTGTTTTTAGATCATTTTGATGTGCTGATGTCAAAAATGATTTTTAAAAAATAAAAAAAAAACATTATTTTGATGTATTTCGGCACGAAAAACACTTTGAAAAGCTACCGCAATCGCACTCCCAAACAGGCCCGGTATGGCTGTAATAGAAGTTGTGAAACGACAACGATCCAGGGTTATTTTCGAAGAAAATAATTTACTAGATTATGCGTGGAGTTTCCATGGAAGAAAAACATTGATTCAAGGTGTTGACCGAATGCTAGAAGGCAAGTATGATGATCAGCAAGTGAAGAGGACATTAGAAAAGTAGAGCACATTTTCTCGAACCTCAACGAGCCTCTAATGGAGGTTGCCAGAATGGAGGCCAGATGCTATTTTTGTGCCACTTTCTTCCTCAGCTTCGACCACAGGTTCTGCAACTGAAATTTATTAATGATAAATATATTAAGATTCGTGAATTATATTAATTTATTAAGAAATGGTTATACACACACACACACACACTTTCATTTTAGACTTTGTAGTTTTAGAAATGTTCCAATTTGGTCCTTATAGATTGAAATTTGGCAAACAAGTTCCAATTCTGTCATTTGTCGTTAAAGTTTGGTTTGATAATGTTGTTGGTTGTGGCTCTAATGACATTGTTTGTCAGTGATAATAAATTTTGATATAATTGTTTTTCTATAAATGCCTCACGCACATTTTTTTTTCCCTTCATAATGAATCAGAAAAGTAGTCAAAGTCAAACAATTTATTTTTTAATATTTTTTTCTCCTGTCTTTTTCTATCTAAACCTAGTATATACAGCGGTAATTCCGTAAGGCTAGAGACTCTAAAAATGTAAAAAAAAACAATATTTTCTTAATTGACATTAGATACTCAATAACAGAGCTCTAAATTGAAACGTTTCGGAAACTCTGGATTGAAAGTAAGAGTTTCAACATTATAGGGGCCAAAATGAAAATTTAAAGGAAAGAAAAGGAAAAGTGCGTCTGCCGGGAGTCGAACCCGGGTCTATTGCTTGGAAGGCAATTATCCTAACCGTTGGACTACAAACGCCTGTTGATATTCCGTGAATATATATATATATATATTAAAAACATGGTAAGAATAAAACACGTTTCTTTCTTTCCTTCCAACGTCATCATCTCCTCTCTCTGACGAACGAGACCCTTTCACAAGTGTCTATCGCCATTGATGATTTTGATGAAAAGAAGATGTCTTTTGCTCTTTCTTTGAGAGAAAGAACACATAATTGCTCTTGTAGTTTTCAATGGAGTTGGTGTTTGATGTTTGCTTGAGGCAATGATCAATGAAAGGGAGAGGAGCAAGCTTGATTGCTAATTAATAATGTGTTTTGTAAATAAGGACATTTTTGTTATTTCCATCTCTCTCTCTCTCTCTCTCTCTCTCTCTAGCTTTTGCCACAGTTTTCATGTCTCCCCAGTACAATGCAACGTGTGGCATCATGTCATTTTCATGATTTGTCATGTTACTATTTTAATATATGGTTATATTTCTAATCATGATTTGATTCAAGAGATTAATGAATTAGTTTTACCTTAATCTAGTTGTACTTTAATCTATTTGAATAAGGTTATTCAAGTGTCTTCAATATGATCATGAGTTTAACGAGTTAATTTAATTAATTTTATTTTATTTATTCTTTATCTCATTGATTATCTATTTCAATTTCATCTTTTAATATTAAGTTAATCAAAATTAAGGTTCGTAATTTATTTTGGTTTATTTTTTATAAAGGGTTTTTAATCTCATAACTCGGGTCGTGAGTTTGATTAGTATAACTAAGTTCACTCGAATCATTTTTTATGTTATTTTTTCCATCTCATCTTACAACACTATGTTAATTGAGAATTAGACTTAATTGTCACTGAATATTTATATGGTCATTAACTTCAGGAGTCATGGAATTAGTCGAGATACGCGTAATCTGACCGAACACCAACGTTAATCTAAAAAGAATTAGAGTTAATGATATATTTCAATTTACTTTTTATTTGATTATCCTAATCTCATGAATTAGATCACGGGTTTATTAAATTAACCTAATTGATTCATGTTTTTTTTTTTGTCAATTTCTTAGTTGTCATTGAATATTTATTCAGTAAGGTCCAGTGAAATAAATAATCTATGCATGTCTTATTTGAAATAAATAATCTTATTTTGAAATTTGAATTGTACAACTTATCTATTTCTCCACAAAGTTATCTGACAATGTTTTCTTTTCTGACTCTTTCTCGTACATGCACAGACAAGAAATACAACCACAATGTTGGCCTGGAAGGTTCAGATCGAAAACTACAGCACGAGTTTTTCTCAGTTGATCGGTTACTTTCGTTGAGATATACACGTGTGTAGTTACGCGCGTGTAGTTTGATCACTGTTTTATGGGCTCTTGATTTTTTTCAAGAAAGAGGAGAATTGACTCGTCACGCGCTGAACCTCTGCCTTACTTCAATTACCCTCTACTGTTTTGACTTTTTGGGCTGTATTTTACTGTTTTTCATGAATATTACCGGAACTCATTTATAGATTATTCTCTAAATTTAGTTAAAATATAAATTAAAGGAAATGTCATGGTGAAAAAATCAATTTGTAAATTTTGATAAATTTAAAAGTTGGATTGTACCTTGTTATGCTCAAGAATAAAAAAATAATGTAGATTCAAAGTCAAAATAAATTATTATTATTATTATTATTATTATTATTATTATTATTATTATTATTATTATTAAAAGTCAAGTCCAATGGCATAATTAGATTTTTAATAGATCAATTTAATTTAATTATTAGATAAATTAAAATTTAATTATATTTTAGAATTAATTTTAATTTAATTAAAAGATTTAATTAGGTGTAAGGACGTAATTATATTTTACGTGGGTCAAATTAGTTTTATTAAGGACTTAATTACTAAAAAAAATAAGTCTGTGGTCCTAATCTGAGCTTAATTGAGAATATTGAAATTTTTAGAAGACTACTTTTTTTTATCAGGTCAATTGAATGAAATCGGTGGCAAAATCACAAAAAAGTCAAAGTTTTATGGTCAATTAAGAGCTAAATTAAAACAATTTTCATCCAGAGACCATTATGTAAAAAACATCAAACTATGAAGGCTCAATTGAAATAGGGGATGATTTTGAAGCAAATTAAAATTTTAATAGTCAATTTAGTGTCAAATTGTATAAATTCAAGATCAAAAATCAAAATAAAAAAAAAGGAGCGCATATGAGGTCTACTTTGAAGTTTGTCAGGGGTTAAATTACATAAAATTTAAAATTTAAAACCAATTAATAGTGTAATTATACGTTGAAGAATCAAATTTTGTACTTTGTTAAAAAATTGGACATTCGTTTTAATGTATTTTCTATCATTCAATGATTTCTATTTTCTTGAGATAATTTATTTTTTCATATCATTAATTTCATGATCCATATTATTTATCTTTCTCATTTTCTTTAGATTATTCATTGATTATAATATTATTGTCTTTTTTATTTAATTTTAATATAATTTAATTTGTTGGCTGAGATGATCAAAATTAAGAAAATTTACTTATAATTATACAATTTAAATTTACATTGTATTTTTCAGATCATGTTAAGAAAAAAAAGCATTCCAATTTGACAAATTGCACAATCTACAAGCCTTAAATATCACTGCATTCTAAGCCTAAAAATAATATTTAGTGTTTTTATATTATTTTAATGTTTTAATATAAAAATAATTTTAAGAAAATAAATAAAATATTATTATGATACTTTTCTTAATAAAATAACATTTTAAAAAATAATCTGAATCGAAGAATAGTTCAAAGAAATGCCTAAAATGGGTCCAATAACAAAAAGAAGGTCAGGAAAATGTCTCTTTCCTAGCCAATAGAACCTGCCAATTACCCAGCGTGGAGCGAAGACTAATTCAATGGCTGAGAGAGAGGTGGAGACTAACTGCATGAAAAAGTCTAAATTCTTAAATTTGTTAGGTATTTTTTGTGGAATATTTTACTTTTTTTTTTGTCTCATATAAATTTCAGACGGGCAATAATCAGCTTAATAATAATAGTCGATATGCACTGACAAATATGTACAAGTACAGCCCCTATCTTCACAAAATATTTATTTTAATTAACACCTTAATTATTTAAAAATATTTTTTTTAAAATAAAAATACATTATTTTAATTCTTTTTTAAACAAAAAAAAAAAACACTCTAAAAAAATCTCAGCTACACTCTCTCACCTAGTAATTGTAAATTGTTGGCATCTCACTTATCATAATCAAATTAATAATGAGATGTGAAGGCCTTTCTCACTTACTTCTGAAGAAAATTTAGGGTTTGTTTTTAAAAAAACAGATTTAATTTAATTCTAATTGTATTTTTTTAACATTGAGTTTATTGGATATTAGACTTGTTTTCGTTTGTTTTCTATGAAGTTATTCTGGTTTTATAATTGAAGTTGTGGGTTTTGCAAATTAATCATATTGATTTGGGTTATGTTTTAATTAATTTTTCTTTTCATCTTCATCCTTGGGTTAATTAGGAATTTGCTTTTATAATTGTTTTATTTATTTATTGAGTTATCACAATCTAATAATCAGAATCCCGAGTTTTGTGACTTAAATAAAAAATTGAACTTTATATTTTTTCTTTATTTTCTTTCTATGGTATAATATTGATCTCCTAACACGAGTTTGACATTTGTAATTCCAATTGACTTGGATTATTTCTTTTTATTCAATCCTTTTGAATTGATTGAAAATTAAGTTTTATAATTTTTATTTTTGCTTTATGTGAGATTATTACAATTTTATGATGCGGGTCACGAATTAGGTCAATCAACTCAAGGTTTTTTGTTCTTTTCTTTGTGATTGTTTAATTTCATCTTTTAATATTTAGTAGATTGAGAATTAAGCTTCATATTCTATTTTGGCTTAATAAAAAATATTTTTAAAAAATAAAATAAAAATCATTTTAATACATTTTTAAATAAAAAAAAACTTTTAAAAACAATCAAACCATACTCTAAATAATCAGAAGATTTATGTTCCCCTGTACAAAATGGTCCCCCATTACTTAGACTATCCCGACCCTAAACAAAGTTTTCTAATGTTTCCATGACCTTCGTCTTTAATGAGCTCGGCAGCATGAAATTCTCATCAACTTTAATGGCAGGATAGCAAAAGCCATGACACAGAAAGCTTCAAATCCCAAATAAAAGCGACAGATGAAGGTTTAATATGACAAAGTAGTTTTGATTTTTGTTATACTAGATCTCGTGGTTTTTGCCAGCAAGGACAACTTCCAACTTAAAATTTAATTTTTTTACTTGGGAGTTTTTAATTTATAGTATTTAAAAAAATATAGTTATGCACTTACACTATATTATGAGCCCTTTTTTATATAAAATATAATGTTCATGTACTATAAACACATTTCAATTAAAAAAAAACAACTATTAATTGAGTCA
Organism: Salix purpurea; assembly: GCA_027405865.1. Taxonomy (NCBI): domain Eukaryota; kingdom Viridiplantae; phylum Streptophyta; class Magnoliopsida; order Malpighiales; family Salicaceae; genus Salix; species Salix purpurea. The sequence goes on from JAOWLH010000023.1 coordinate 2,762,800, forward strand.
TAAACTTGACTTGATCACATATTTTATTTTATTTTAATTAAACAATAAAAAATAAATTGATCATGTTAAAAAAATGATCATGATAACCTTGAAAAAAAATTAAAAATGAGACAAACAATGTAGTTTAATTCTAGCTCATTAAATATATAAGAATAAGTTAAGTAAAAAGAAGATCTAAAATCTAGAGTGAGTCAACCTGATATGGTATAATAAATATGGTAATTATGATCAAGTCAACTCAAATTATTTCTCCAAACCGTCAACTCATGTGATGAGATTGGGGGTAATTATGATCAGGCCTATTTTTTTTTAAAAGAAAATCAATGTCATCCCACGCTAATTTTTTAGACTCGTGACTTGAGTTTTAGATTAAAAACACCCTATTTGAAACTCAATCCCCTAGTTAATAAAATATTGAAGAATAAAATTAAAAATAAATCTCAACCATACAAAATGATTAAAAAAAATAACAATTGAAATAATGGGGATCAAATTGAAATACAAAATAATTTTTTATATTTGATTGAAGGGTGAAATTAAAAAGAAAAATCAATTTAACAAAAAGACCTAAAAGAATCAAAAGAATGAGTATTAAAATCATAATATGAAATACAAACCATTTTTTTTTATTGAAACAAACTAATTTTTAATTGAAGGGTGAGATTGAATTGAAAAATCAATTAAAAAGTCCCAAATAAGCAAAAGAAAAGAAGAAAAGGATGACAAATTAGGATTAAAAGATGAAATTAAAATCAAATAAAACTTTTAACAAAAAGACTAAGAATAATAATTAGAATCAAAAGGATAAGGATTGAAGTTGAAATACCAACAACAAAAAGGATCAAGCTATAATTTTCAGGTAGGGAGCAAAAAAAAAAAAAAAAAAACATAAAGGTCTACCAACGACAAATCAAGCTACCACCGTCAATATATGCAGCACTAAAAGGAAGAGGGTGTAATGAAGGTAAAGGACATTTTTGAATGCCCCCAAGGTACCACATGTGCCACATTAAATGCATAGATGCATCCTACACGCTTGTCAATGCAACATAAACATCCTAATTATAAACTCAAATATATTCAAATACTAAATTTCTCTTGACCTGATAAGAACAAAAAAACAATAGTGTGAAAAAGATGAAAAAGCTCTATGACATCAATTTTGTTTTTTTTTTTTTTTTTCTCTTAAGAGCATTTGGACCTTTAATGTTTTTCTAAATACTTGTTCAAATACTAAATTGTTTCAATTGAATGGATAACAAGAAGATCATTGTGAAAATACAAAATTGCCTATTGATGCCATTTTTTTTGCTTTTTCATGGTATTTTGGTCTTTTCACTATGTATTTTAAAATAATAATGAAAACTTATTTTTTTCTTGTTAATTTGATAAAAGTTAAATACCATGAAAGCATGAAATCAATGTTCCATTGAACAATAATTTAACTCACAAATTACAACTAAAATTCATCCTATTTTAACTTTTGTTAATGGTGTGAGATTTAAGGATACAGGAAAGTTACTTTCCAATTGTGAAAATAGAAAAACTTTGGACACTTAAAATCTATCATAAATAAGTATAAGCTTTCGGTATTCTCTAAACAAAATTATTTGCTGCAAAAACATTTTTTATATAACTGGAGTGTCTGGATTAATTTATACGTAACTCAACTAAATCTATAAGCTTTTATATACGTGTCCACACGTTTTTTTACATAAAAATAAATTAAATTACTATTTTTTCTACATTAAAAAGCACTACCTCAATAAAATATAGGTAATAAGATTTAAACTATAAAGCACTCAAAAAGTGTTTTTTTAACATATTTGATTTATATTTTTTGTTTTAAATAATGTTTTATATATTTTTAAATAATTTTGATGTGCTGGTGTTAAAAATAATCCTTAAAAATAAAAATAAATTATATTAATATATTTTTAAAATAAAAAATAATTTAAAAATCAACCACAAACACCCTCTGGTTAGCTTTAAGCAAAAATATTTGGTGCAAAAACATTGCGTACGAGTATTGAAGAAAGCATGGTTTACTTCTGAAGGCTACCACCACTCTTCATTTGAGCAAAACCTTCCGGGTCTTTAGCAAAATCTTGCTTGGTCCTCACACATTTGAGCTTGAACTATACATTGGAGCCATTAATAATTAATATATACACTCCCACACTTGCATTGTTATACAAGCCCGCATTGCCTCGACTCAAAGCGACTTCATTTGCACTAAAACAAAAAAAGATTATTTTTATTATTATTTTTATGCTTACTTCACTACATAACTAAAGATGAAATATAATTTTATTTGAAATTAAATATGATAATCTCACATTCCTCATGATCAGCATGTGATTTTTTTAAAAAAAAAACTCGCAATTTGAAAAAACAAAAACAAAAAGTCAAATCAAATTCTAATCTAATCTAATTAAGTTGAATTTTAAATGGAATTGTTAAATCATACGAGATTTAATATCTTTACTCCAAATATATATTGTGATTAATTATGTATTTAACACTTCCTCCCCCTCTCTTTGTCTATAAATACACACACTTAATATATATATATATATATATATATATATATATATATATATATATATATATATATATTTTTATTAGAGAAAAAATATATGTTGTATGATTGATACCTAAAATATAATCCTAATTTAGAAGAAAAAGATTTGTTACTCTGTTTAAACTTCCAATCAATAAATAAACCTTTACAAAAAAGATTGGTAATTAAAGAGAAGGGTGGGGGTTGATTAGGAAAAAAAAAAGGTCTTTTATGTTCATTTTATTTTTTAAAAGCAAATGATCAGTTACTCTTAAGATAACACGCGTACATCACATGAATCTTGCAAGGGTAGTCAACACCGCACACGATGCTGACTCTCTTGATGAATAAAATTATTATTTTAATTTATTGATTGATTTTGTTAATTCAAACTTGCTTATTACTCATGAGTGAAGAGCTTTAGATTGATTTTAATTTTATAATAAATATTATCCCGTTTTATTCTTCATTGTTATTTTTTTTGTTTTACATTCAAGAATCTCTTATAAATATAATTATTCCAACATTAAAAATCATCTTTGAATTATTTTCAATAATCTCCACTTGTTAAGAATTGGTTATGAATTATAATAATTTCAAAATTTTAGAGAAGAAATGGTGTTTGATGTTGAGTTTTAACTTGTTTTTTGCAAAAATAATAATTGGATTTTTGTTTTAAATTAATTTTTATATTATTTTAAAATTTAATATCAAATTTAAATTTAAAAAATAAAAAAATAATTTTAATACATTCTGAAATTAAAAACACTATAAAAGAAAGCATGCAATTAATTAATTAATTAATCCTATTATTAAATATTATAAAGTGAGAAAAAAAATTACAGAGATGTAATAGAAAGCAAAAAAGCCCAAGCCCACAATCTACCGTGTAGAATCGCACTTAAAAGAACCGTGTTAGAAAATCCACTCAAAGATTGCCACTTCTCTCCTCTACATCAACAAATCCCAAACCCTCTTCTTCCTCATCTCCACACCACCATTCTCTTCACTGCTACACCTTTTTCTTCCAATTCTCTCCACCACCGTCCCACGGTAGCTTCACTAAATCAGACAAAATGGGCAAGGGCGGATCCCTGAGTGACAGTGTTCTGAAAAAGATCATGCTTTCCTACGCCTATGTAGCCATCTGGATCTTCCTCTCCTTCACTGTTATTGTTTACAACAAATACATCCTTGACAAAAAGATGTATAATTGGCCATTCCCAATTTCACTAACCATGATCCACATGTCTTTTTGTGCCACACTTGCTATCCTTCTGATTAAAGTTTTCAAATTTGTTGAACCTGTCTCTATGTCGAGAGATGTTTATCTCAAATCTGTTGTCCCCATTGGTGCTCTATATTCCCTAAGTCTTTGGCTATCTAACTCTGCTTATATTTACTTATCTGTTTCTTTCATTCAGATGTTAAAAGCCCTGATGCCTGTAGCTGTTTATTCTATCGGGGTTTTGCTTAAAAAAGAGAGCTTTAAGAGTAATACCATGGCTAATATGTTGTCAATCTCCTTTGGGGTTGGGATTGCTGCTTATGGCGAGGCTAGATTTGATACTTGGGGGGTTATTCTTCAACTTGGTGCTGTAGCTTTTGAGGCTACAAGATTGGTAATGATTCAAATCTTGCTTACATCTAAAGGAATCACATTGAATCCAATTACTTCTCTTTACTATGTGGCGCCTTGTTGTTTGGTTTTCTTGTGTGTCCCATGGATTTTTGTGGAATATCCTGTTTTGATGGAGACTTCAAGTTTTCATTTTGATTTCGTCATCTTTGGGACCAATTCTTTGTGTGCTTTTGCCTTGAATCTCGCCGTGTTCTTGCTTGTGGGAAAGACTTCGGCTTTGACTATGAATGTGGCTGGTGTGGTTAAGGATTGGTTGTTGATCGCCTTCTCTTGGTCCGTTATTAAGGATACTGTAACCCCCATCAATTTGTTTGGCTACGGGCTTGCGTTTTTGGGTGTAGCATACTACAATCACGCGAAATTGCAGGCTTTGAAGGCAAAAGATGCACAGAAGAAGACTCAGGAAGCTGATGAGGAGGCTGGAAGGTTGTTGGAGGAGAGGGAAGGAGGGGGGAGTGTGAAGAGAACTGAATCGGAAAACTAACTTTCATCATAAAGAGTTTATTTGGTTACAAGATTGGATGAAGAGAGTAAGAAAATAAGAGCAGAAGGAAGATTGGTCTACAGAGGATTGGTGATGAAACGTAGGGAGATTTGTGCTTCTGTTTTGCCTTTGGTCATTCAGTATGTTGGTTTTAGGTTTATGTTTGTCATATGCTAGTTACGAGTCTTAGTCAGTTAAATGTCATGGATTTGAGATCTGCATTTGCTGGCTTAAGCCGAATTACCTCTCTCAACAGAGAATCTCAAATGCCTGTATTTTATTTTGTTTTTTTTTACCTTTTGATCATTTATATTACTGGTGTCTATGTAGGAACATCTTTTATTGATGAAGCTTTTATAGTTCTTATTTATTCTTGATACCTTTTATTTTCTCAACACAATGCTATTGTGGAGATGCTATGTTTATATCACAGTTGGATCCTATTGTGGTTTGAATCACATTTTGCTTTCTTTTTGATGCATTGTGCTGTGATCTGTGCAATTTTGCCAGTCGAATCTGTGCATCTTCGGGATGCGAAAATGCAAATCTTTGTGAACCCTGGAGTTATTTACTAATCCATATAGACAGGTCACTGTTTCTTCTAGGAAACCATTAATTTATCTCAAGTCAATTGTATGTTGATCTACCTTTTTTGCTGCCAACAATGGGAATGCCTTTGGTCAGCAATTAGATGTGGTGGAGGCTGGCCACCTTGACTCCTTCTGCCAGCTGTTCTTGCACACTGGTTAGATTGGCCCAGCTTGGGCATACATGGTACTAGGTTACCTCGAACCAAGTTGAACCATTGCTGATCCCTCTAGTTCTAGCGAGGTTAGATCGGCAACATGGGGCGAAATCATCGATTCAAATTAGTAAATGGCATTTTTGTTCAGTGTGAACTGAGAATTTATCTACGATGAAAGTCAAAAGTCTTTTTAGGAAAACGTCACAGTGAAAGAACTCACCAAAAACGAGTAAAGATGTGGATGACTTTTCCCTTTTCCTGGAACCTGGTAGCCCTGGTAAACTCCCATGTCATCGCAAGGTGTGACATTTGCTGATCCATCGATCGAGGATCTGGTCTACATCTTTACTCTCATCTTAAGTTGCTTCGATTATAGAATTCGAAAACATTTTTATATCTCTGATGAACCATCTGCTACGCGTCATAAAGAAATGGATTTGACAAAGTGAAATTTTCACATCCCAATCCATAAACCTGAACCTTGCCAGTGACATGGGAGTTCGTCAATGTGGCAAGAACTCCCCAGCAGATTAAATTTTCGAAGCAATTTCTACACCCTTTTCCGGAAAGAGCCTGTATATCATGATGGTTTGGTCAATGGACTCATGGAAAAGAGTAGGAGTGTTCAATCACTTTTGTCTGCCTTTTTGAAAAAAAGCTTGTACAACAACAAACTGCTCATATCGTTTGGTTTTGTCCTTGGAAAAACCTGGAGGAAAATTGATGTAACGAAAGGCAGTAGATTTGTGAAGGTGACAAATCAGGTTAAAAAATTTCCTTTTTTCTGTTCTTTTTTGACTTTACTCGCCGACAAGGCTTGTGTGTTTACCGGTTCTATTTATAGATGTTTCCATGGATTATTAACTATTTCATTAGTGCAAAGCCACTTCCTAGTCGATCTGAAGAGACAGAGTCTTCCTTCAAGTTTTGACTAAATCAAATCTACTGCTTTGCCAACAGTGTATGACTGCTTGAAAAAAAAATATTTTTATTTTTTAGTGATAAATTTTTGATGTTCTTAGATCATTTTCATATGTTGATGTCAAATAATTTTTAAAAATAAAAAAATATTATTTTAATATATTTCTGGACAAAAAAATACTTTAAAAAACAAACTCATATATATTCCACTGGGAAGCACTAGTTTTGTAGGGCGATTGTTATTTCTTTAATAAAAAATAAATATACATGTTATCCTGATATTTTTTAATATAAAAAGCTTTTAATCACATGTCAAAATGTTTATAAACTTTATATGTGTATCTAATTAATTAAATTGATATTTGATTAAATTTTGCACTAAAATTGAATTTGAAACAACTAAAGGGACTTAACATCCAAAAACTAAAACAAATAGAGGCCTAAAATGAACTATCCAAATGAAGTTAAAAGCCAGCACCTAATTTACCCATTAGTTTCACTATGATCCTCTTTCTTTCAATCCAACATTTCCTTAAAAAATTCAAGTCTTTCTTTTCTAATCTTAGGATTTTTTAGAGCCCCACGAACAATTTCTAATGATAGGAGCTAATCGATCATTGGGGTCTCATCACCAAGAACGCCAGCTAACTATGTCTTCGAAGTTGGCTCCAAGAAAAGCAAGACTTGATAAAAAAAGAACAGGAAAAGGAAAAACAGAGAGAATCAAGGTCTATTTGTGCATCACGAACTACAGTACAGACACATGTTGGATCATTAATCCAACGTTGGGCTTATATGAGAATAATTATGTGTTTGTGGACTGTCAAATAAGATGAAGCCTAATTAAAAATGATTTGCTAAGAATTTTTAGGCAATTGGGTTTTGGTGTATCTAATAGGGTGTGGACCTTTAATGTGTAGAGATTACGAGGTTATTCTTATTTTAGTGATGGGCTAAAATAGGAATACCAAAGGGTAGTAATGCCAAAAGGCATGAATACCAAAAGGCACTTGGTTGCCTATATATATGGTCATGGTCCCCAGATTACATGTTCGAACAATTCTCACACTGACATCCCATTATCAGAGAGAAAACTAAGGTTAAGGTAGAGAGAACAAAAGGGCTCTCAAAGGAGAACTTGTCAATCTGGAAGGCCATCCGTACGACTCAAGATAGCGACTTCCGGATATGGATTCAGGTACGCTTCCGCTTTATAGTTTATGCAATTTATTCGTTCTTGATAATTCGATATGAACACAATTTCTATATGTTTAGAAATGCTAGATCTAACAACACATTCAAACATTAATTATGGTTGATTTTTCTCCGGGTACAAATTCATAATTTCATTGTCCAATTCAATCATAGTGCTCCCAGGTATCTTAATCATTCCATTCATGCCAAATGCTTCTCTAATCCTGGTTTTCTTTTCCCAATCGTACATTTTTGTGTAGATGTTGTACAGTAGGACATAGTTTGACTCGTGCGTGGGCTCATTTCTGATTAGCTGCCTGTTAATTTTTCCCCCTCCAACTGTGTAGATATCGTTTTGTTTTAGTCGAAATTACTAAAACATTTTATACCAGTTAAAAAAACAAGATAAAACAACATAATTTTTATCTCATTTGAAATTTTGATATGTTTCGAAACGAAGTATCGAATCATTTCAAAATCAAAATATTTCATTTCAATTGAAAAAATAAATCATGAACCGAAACAGAATTGATGCCCTTGAGTTAGGATCAATAGGGATTACTTGAGCAAACTTCAATGCGTCTTTTACAAATCCTTCTCTGCTTACCATGCATCCATGGTGTTCAATCTTGGTCACAACGCAAAAATCTTCCTCATTTGGAATGAATACAAGCAGAAAGCAATCCAATAAACACAAAATCATCCGGGGCCACCCCACTTCTTTCTAATATCTCAAACACCTCGACAGCCTCTACACCATGACCTCGCATTGCTAAGCCACCACTCATTGAATTTCATGTAAAAATGTCCCCCGCCCTCATACTCCTAAACAAGTTCATTGCTTTATCAACATCACCACACGTAGAAAACTTGTCAAACCCTGAGGGGGTGCAACTCCACTATCAAGTTCTAGGTTTGCTTTATACAGGTCACCAGTTCGAGTCTCACAAATCTCAGGATTATTGAAAATTTACCTGGTTATTAACTTCAGGATTCGTGAGATTAATTGAGATGCATGCAAGCTGAACACCCACGTTACCAAAAAAAAAAACCCTGTCAATCAACGATTTACCCAAATTTCACAACCGACCCATGAACCGATTTACCCAAATTCAAGTCCCCAATGCCATCGCAAGCCTTAGGAACAAAAGGGAAAGTGAATTTGTTAGGGGTAAACTTTTCTTTCAAGCATGACATTATTATAAACATCAGTAGCTTTTGCCTTTAAATCACTGGTTAATTTGAGCATAAGTTCTGGTGATAGTATTGTATAAAAATGTGATCACCTGATATATTTCTGGATCACAGCTTGAATCTTCTTTCGATTGTGAGATTTTCCTGCGTCCCTTTCCGAACTTCCAAACATCATTAGGTGGCGATGGCATCCTAATGGGTGTGATCTCCGTCCCTTTCCAACCTTTTGCAGTACATGGTCCAAAAAACAAAAAGTTTAACGAAACCTCCATTGATGTATGTTCACTTCATTTTATATCACTGCATTGTTACAAAGATGTCTTCTTGATCACGTGAACCTGTTACTTTCATGGTTCTTCTTGTAATGTTTTGATTTCTTCTATAACTAGACGGATGACAATAATCTCACTCCTAAATTTTGCCCCTTGATCTCTGCAATTACTTGTTCTTTGTTCTTTAGTTAAGAGCCGAAATTTTTCAATTGAAATAGTGGGTAGCTGTACAAACCAGCAATAACATTTGGGGTTTAATTATCATTAATATTTAGATTGTATGGCAATTAATGATGTTTTTCTGTTTATGTAGACTGAAATAGCAGAGAATTTATTTTTAACACACAAGCTGTCTATGTAGATTTCTTGTTTGATCAAAATCCAGACACCTTTGTAATTTAAAGTTGTTCATAGTCCCTATCCTTATTCCCAGAAGCAACACCAAGGGTTTGGAAATGATCATTCAAGCATCGTCTGAGAACTAAATATAAGTACAATTGAAATCCATATTTAGCCCTTCCAACTAGGGTTGTCAATACCGTTCTGTTCCAATCGGAATGACCGGAACTAAATATAAGTTTTAATTTTTTCATATATATATATATATATATATATATATATATATATATATATATATATGAACAGTACAACCCCGAAACGGCACGCCGAAATGCTTTGAAACCGAAACGTTCCGTACCAATAAAAAAAACCGGAACGACGACTGGAACGGTATCGACAACCTTGCTTCCAACACAATAATTTAATAAGCTAAAGAGGTTACAAATATGATATCTAAATTCAGAAGTTTATTATCTGAAATTTAAAGGAACTTCAGATAGGCTTGGAAAATCTACCTCTACTAGGAAACACCATAAAATACATAAGAAGAAGAAGAAGAAGAAGAATTAAAAACAATCCACAATAAAAATAATAATAAATCTGAAACACCCTAGAAAAAATAATAGAATATTTTTTAAACTATTTTCATGTTGATATCAAAATATATTTTTAAATAAAACATATTTTCAAGTACTCTCAAGCACGTTTTGATAACTATCTTAATGATCTATAAAAACAAACAATAAATATATTACTTCCTTCGAGTGCTATTTCTGGTGCATGGAGAACGTGAATTCACGTTCTCCATAGAAAATAAGAAACGGATAAGCTATCCTTCCAGCCCAGCCCAGCCCAGCCCAGCCCACGTAGCCTGGAACTATAAAATAATAAAAACATTGTGGGGATGTCACCAAATCAGGCTAAGTTTAAGCCTTGATCCAATAAGCCTAGACTTTATATTAAAGATCTGTTTGTCAAATATACTTTTTTTTTTATATTTTTATTTTCTTTCTATATTAAATTTCATAACTTATTTCTGGGTTATTCTTTAAATTCATAATTTTTGCTTCCAAAATAAAAATAAAAGTAACAATAACAAATGGATTGACAACATGGAAAAAGATGGGTTTGGAAGAATTTCAAATATGCATAAACTCAAGTTGTTGTTTCAGATGAAGTTGAGAGCCCGATAGTACCCGGTTGTGCCAAAGATTGGAGAAATAATACAAAATCAAGGTCAAAATAAATAATTATTAGATAAATCTATATAGAAATCAAGTCTTATTGTATAGTTAGAATTTTAATAGGCCAATTTGATTCAATCATGGGCCAAATTAAGAGTTTAAAATTTAATTCAAGTTCAATTAAATGACTTAATTAGGTTGAAAAAAAATTGTTGCATTAATAGGGTGTGCTAATTTTTAAGTGGAAATCTTAGGTATTGTGCCATCTTAGGTAAAAAAAAAATAAGTGGAAAAGTTGTTTGGTAATGAAAAAAATCACTGAAATTGTTGTATGGGACCATAAAAATTAAAGAAACCGGGGGTTGGGGAGAAGCAGCTATTCGTGGCTTGTCTCGGCCAATGCATCGACAGAGTGCTTGTTTGGCACTGCTGTTAAATCGGTGTTGGGCCAAAATTCATTTTTTTCATTTTAAATAAAAAAAAAATGGTGTTTTTAGATCATTTTGATATGATGATGTCAAAAATGATTTTAAAAAATAAAAAATATCATTTTGATGTATTTCTAAACGAAAAGCACTTTCAAAAACCTTTCTTTTTTTTACTGGGTCCCTTGAAATCACTCACAAATACCTTTCTTTTTTTTACTGGAGAATATGTTCTGATGTTTATTTTTAATTCTTGAAACTATTGCGTTGATTTTATATATTCTATTACATTATTTTCATATTAGTTAAACCACCATGACGGATATTTTCAAAATTAAAATTATATATTTTATTGGGAAAAAAATGTCAATTTACTTAAATTATTCAGTAGATTATGAAATTTTGATTATTAAAATAATATTTAAATACACACACACACAACACACACACACATATATATATAATAAATAAATAAATGTGTGTGTATATGCTTATGCCTTTTAAAATAATTTCACAAGTTGAAAGCAATATAAAAAGCTCGGTAACCAAACACTTGAAACTGTTTTTCATTAATCTCAAACTCAACCATAACTTTAACCAAATACTTCAAAAATTATTTTGAATCGCAGCTAAAATGCTTTTCATGAAACTGTTTTTTTTTAAATCTTAACTACAAAAGCAAAAGCAAAAGCAATACCAAACACACCCTAGAAACACTCGTCCCTTTTCTTTTCTTTTTTTGCCCTTTTCCAATGAAATTACATACCCCAAAACACAACAGACCTTTTCTTAGTTATTATTTTTTTGTAATTAAAAAATATTGTTATTATTATTTACTTTTTAGATTTAAATCATAGATTAAATATTGAAAATTATTAATTTTTTAAATTGATCAAATCAATATAAAAAACCACATTAAAAGTTTTATTTTATTAATATATACTTCAAAACACCTAATTAAATGGAAAAAAACTATAACTCAGTTAAAAAAAATTATTGGCTTATTGAGAATACGTTGTTGGTTTGAATGTTTATTCTAGAGCCTTTAAGGTCATGATCAGAATGAAAACATGTTATTTTAAAACTACGCAACTTGTAATATCAAATAGTCAATGTACATATAAACAATCAACTTGTGTTTATTTAATAAATTTAATGTGTCTCTTCAATCTAACGCTCTATGTACTTTTTCTTTAGAAAGATATTACATTTAAGTATAAAATTGTTCTATCTATTCCATTTTCAAGTAAAATTTTATATTCTAATTTTTTTCTTGAGAAATCTTATTGAAAATACTTGAAAGAAAATGAATGCTTTTTTTTTTTCCAAGTAATTTTGTTTGAACAATATAAAAAACATAGTAACCAAACACACGAAACTGTTTTTCATTAAACCTCAAACTTAATCATAATTTTAATCAAACACTTCGATTTCAATTATGAACCTTAACTAAAAGTGCTTCTTATGATACTATTTTTTTTTTTCACTTCAACCACAACAGCAACCACAATACCAAACATCCCTTAAATTTGGAAGTCTAACTTGGGCTTAATTAAAAAAATTATAATTTTAAGAGACCAAATTTATTTTTTACCAAGCCAATTGATTTATGTTTAATTAAAAAAAAAATCCCTTGTTTCAAAAAGTACAAAAAGAAAATATTTTTTTATTCATATACATACAACTAGATTGTGCATATTTTTTTTTTATCATACATTGAAAAATACAAAATTAGTCAATGAGTATCATAATCACTTTATAATTTTTTTAATAACTGAGATTATGAACTTATATGTAAGACGTATTTTTTTATATTAAAAAAAATCTTTTTTATTCTTATGAATTGGAATTAGAGCCAATATTTACTAACTTGATAACATAAGGATCTCTTTGTTGATGAATACTTTTTAAGACTTTAAACATACCAACAATTATAAAACGCAACAGTACCTTAGTTTATATCAGACAAATAAACAATACAACTTAAACTAGGTGAGGTGTATTAGGAGTAATACATGCTCTATATATATAATCAATTTTTTAATCCAAACTTTGTGAGCAATTAAGATTTTTAATGATCAAAATACTAGATGATGATTTTTTTTACTGATAATAAAAAAGAATTTCTTATTATTTTTTCTATAAAAGAAAATGAATATATATAATTTTCTTTAAAGGCGAGAGCTGTAAATCCAAATTTGAGAACCCAAGATTTTTTTTTTTTTTTGTGTAATTTAGGATTGGAAGACTTAAAAATTAAAAAATCTTAGCAGCAGCGGTGTCATTAATAGCATCTGTACCTCATTCCTCCAATTCATTTGACTGTAATGATTACATTCCTAATTAAAGTTACTGCAGTAAGTGTATCGTATCGTACACAGGGAATAGCATCTCTGACTGCACCCAGTACTTCAATATTCAACGGTCAACTCTTTGTTAATTCACACTCGGTCAAAGCCTAAGACCTTGTAGAGAGGTGGGTGGCTCAACCCTTAGGTTGGCTGGTTGACCGGACATCATTTCGTCCAAGTTTTTTGTTTTTTTAAATAACCGATCTCCTTTAAGTGCCTTTTTGGTAGTGTATTTATAATTTGACATACATTAAAATAAAATATATATTTAAAAAAATATATTTTTTATATTATTACGTGCAAATGATATAAAAATATTATTTTTTTTAATTTGAAATAAAAAATAAAAATATTTTTTTTTATTTTTTTAAAGTGTTTTTTAAACGCAATGACAAACATCTCTTAATTATGATTAGGCTAAGAATTGATTCATCGGATAAGAGCTTATATTATTACTGTACCATTCAAAACAAATTGTTGAATGTGTTTCAAAATTTATTTTGAAAAAAATTGAAAATTTTTTATTTTTATTTTTTGTTTTAAATTATTTTTTTTGGTGGTTTTAGGTCATTTTAATATACTGATGCCAAAAATAATTTTAAAAAAATAAAAAATATCATTTTGAAGTATTTCTGATCAGAAATACTTTGAAAAACAACATCGACCACGTTCTCAGGCGACAACCCTTGAATCTCCCAACTACTTATTTAGGTGGAAACTCGGGGGTGTTTGACACTGCGTTTCAAATATGTTTTTGAAAAAAACTGATTTTTTTTATTTTTTTATTTTTATTTTATTTTAAATCAAAATAATTTGGTGTTTTTAGATCATTTTTAGGTATTGATATCAAAATAATTTTAAAAAAAATCATTTTTATATATTTTTAAACAAAAAAAAACACTTTAAAAAAACCTCCATCATACTTCAAAAAACACGTTATCATTTTCAGCTTCAAAAGCTTGCATCACTCTACCACATAATCCATGTTTCAGGTCCTTAACTTATCTTTTTTTCTGAGAGCTGTGGCATTTTACACGTGGTTTTGTGGATACCATCATGCCCTAGCTAGAAGGTAAACCCCACTCTAATTAGGATGATGCTTTGATTAAAAGCTATTTAAGTGACTGTTTGGTACGGCGTTTCAAACTTTATTTTCAAAAAATTCAATTTTTTTATTTTTATTTTAAATGAATATATTTTGGTGTTTTTAGATCATTTTGATGTGTTGATGTCAAAAATAATTTAAAAAAAATAAAAAAAAAACATCATTTTGATGTATTTCTATACGAAAAATACTTTGAAAAACGACCGCAACCACTCTCTCAAACAGACTATAAAAATGATGGATCTCACCAGCCAAGCCATCATGCTTCATGATTAGGGCTCGAATGCGAGGTCAAAGATCACAATATTCAATAAGGTATTACACCATAACTATTCTCCCACTAACAACGTGATAAGATAGCCATCATCATCGAGGAGCCACTCTGGTTTATTGGTGCCCATATTGATATTTATTTAACCTATTTGCATGCGGCCAGAGATTTGACGGCGGCTCCATGGATACGTAGCTAGGTGGCGAGCTTTGAGTGACGGTTCATGGATGCTAAAATTACAGCCAAGCATCAGTCAGAAGTGTAGGCCAAAACCCTAAGTCGTACGCATGCGAGAACATGACAAAGATCGATGATGATGATGCGCACTCGTAACTCCCAATATGAACCATAGTTTTTAATTTCATTAAGTTTAAGATGAAATGACGGAAATGATTTATATCAGCTAAAAAAATAAGATAAAATAATATTGTTTTTATATCGGTTTAAATTTTGATTTGTTCCGGCTAAAATGTATTGGTTTCGTTTCGGTCAAATGATGTTTTTTTAAATAATGAATAATTTTACAATATCGATCGTATAAAATGCAATTTTATGAGGAGTCTCGTGACATATTTATATATTATGTTACAATTTTAGAGCAATTAGAGAATGTAATGAGCTTTAGAGTTTGATGATAACATTCTCGTAATATTATTCATGTTCATAATTTTGTTCAGAAAAAATCATTTTATTGTGTCTTTTTTTAGATTAAATTGCACAGTTCTAAGTAATTTTATTTCTGAATTTGAACTATTTTTTTTGAATTAATATATTTAATATATATACACACACACATAAACAATACAACCCCGAAACGGCACGCCAAAAATGCTCCAAAATCTAAGCATTTCATTCCAACAGAAAAAACGAAGCACCAACCGAAATGGTATTGACAACTTTAATATGAACCCTAGCAGCATAACAATGAGGTGAGCTTATGAACTCTTGATTGTTGATGCATGGTATGGTATGGCAGTTCTTGCTCTAAACCCTTAAATTTGTCTATGATAATGTACTTGTCCAACTTTTGACTGGAAACTTTTCCAGCAATAAGCTATTAGTGTTGCTTGGGGGAAAGATGGAAACCAACGATTGCTTTAATTAAGGTTCCATTTAATTTATTACTTACAAATCCTTTAACTCATAAAGAATTTATAACTTAAAAGTTAAGTCTTTAACTTCTAATTAAATGTTTTTTTATTTAATTTTAAAACACATAAACTCCATTCATAATTAATCCCTTGTAATAACCTTGTATATTGAGGGTTAAAATCTTAAACCGGAGAAGACATGATCAGTGATCGATCTCTTCTGTCTGTCTGTCTGTCGCTTTAATATTCAAACAAGTTGATAACTGTGCTGCAATTGCAGCTTCTAATTACAAGTTAATTATCTCGTGAAGTTTTCGACCTCGATCCATTAAGAAGTTGTAATGTAATTAGAAGATTCTAAGAGGTTTGGGAAATTATTTGTTAATTACTTAAAGAAAGGCATCTGCATGTATCCAGCGCCATTGATATTCAAGTGATCATAAGCAACCTGCAACCCTGATCAAGAACTAGTAAAGTAGTTTTAGGACTTGAAGATGAGATCATATGATGACATCCTAGGTATACTTATGCCTCTTCCAAAAGAGAAGAAACAAGGAGGGATCTGGCTGTCCGAACATTCTGCAAATGATACATTTTAGACTTTTCAGGCCTTAGATACTGTTCATACTGGAAGGGCATGCATGGATGATTAATTCTATTATTGTTTAATTTGATCTATAATATATGATTTGATTATAGTTATTAAAATAATCACATGTGACATCCATCTTATCAAAAGTTTATTGGATACATATATATTCATATTACAACATGGAATAATGAGAGCTCCAGTACAAATTAATGTCACCATCTTCCGCTCACTTCTATCTATCGGATTGCCTGGCACAGTTCAGCAGCATATCTCAATTTTTCCATCACAACCTGCAGGAAAGATTTTTGATGTCAGTGAAAGAGAAAATGAAAAAAAGAGAGAGGAGCAATCACGATCGAGTAGAGAAGAACACGAGAAGATACATACTGGATGTACTCAACATTGATTTTTGTGGATTGAGAGTGCGAAACAGCAGAAAAAGCATCACTTGACAGGAGAATAGTTGAAGGGCACGGTGTTTTTCTGCAGAAATCCACCACCCTGACATCAATAGTTCCATCCTTGCATGGCCGATTATTTCCACTCAGGCACCTCAACCTATAACGTCTTCCACAGGCAGCGCCATTATCCCACAAGCCTTCGCCCACTGAAACAAAGAGGTTTCCTGGGGGGAACTGATCCTGTCTATTGCCATGGCACTTGGTAGCTGCACAGAAATATATCCCAGTAAATCCATCAGACAAATTAAGCAAGCTCGGATGAACTTTTTGGACAAAAAAATAGCAGTAAAGGGAAAACATGAAACATTTACTCACGTAGATAGGGTGGATTATACGAGGTAGCAGTGCCAATGTCCCCAAAAACAATGCCTGCTTCGTTGCAGAGAAAGCTAATGAGTATGATTGCTATGGCCATACGCGCCATGGTTGAAGAGAGGGAGAGGAAGTATGAGCTTTGCTTAGTTAGCAATTGCTCCCCCTTAACCCAATTGCTCAATTTATAGACCCCCGCCCGCTTTGAAACCGAGGGCCGGCCTGGTGATGATATGGATCACTTTCTCATAAAGTAGTTGATTAATTGTACTATTTTTATATATATAAAATACAAGAGATTTTTTTATTAATCTACTTTTATATCCATTAAGAACATGACATAACAGTTAGAAAAATAAAAAAGAAGTGTCGGAAAGTTTGCTAACAATACTAAATTCACAATCAAAATGAAGCGCAATTAACCCTGAAATATATATATATATATATTCTTTTTTAATCCAAGTAAGTACATAATAAGAATCTGAATCAACAATCCATTAATTTGTAGAAGCATGCATAACATCTAACGTATCTATACTGCTTTAAAAGTTCATAGATCGTTATTTTCCTAAAACAGCTGCACTCATCCACTGATATATCTATGACGGTTAGTTAGAGAATAATACAAATCATTTAAATTTTTAGTGATATGATTCTTTAACATGGTATCTGAATCTTATTGACTCAGCGATCACAAGTTCAAATTTCATTACCCTCATTCTATTTGATAAAAATTAAACACAAGATAATAAAGATCTGTGTATAAGTTTGAAGCCCAAAGAACTTTCACTTAAGAAAATATGTTAGAAAATAATATAAACTTACCTAATAATTTAAATTTTAAGATGAATTAGTTACTTGACATGTCATGATCAGCTAGTGGTTGCCTACATTGCTTTTCCTTCATATAGAAGTGGGAGGAATGCTACAAGTGGAAGCTGTCCAATTTTGACTTCTCAAGCACAAACATGCATGTGTAATAAATAAAAACTGTTTTTAATGATCGATATCCTCCATTCTTGAACGAGGTCTGTTCCTGATAAGGTCTGAATCAGTTCATATATATTTATATATATGAAAAAAGATCTTGTAGTATAGGAATGTAATAAGATTATTCAGGAAATCTTTTGATATTAACGTAGAAGTTATCTAGAGTATAGTGTTTAGTGACAGCATATATAAAATAATTAGCACAGCAGATTCGAAGCTTATTAGTTGTATCAGATGAGGCAAAAAACGACGAATTCCCTGCATGAACACTGTTCCTGATTGGTTGAAGTTAGTAAGAAAAGTCTGAATTCATCCATTTCTGATTGCTTTTTGGTGAAGGGCCAAGAACTATGATGCGTATTTGTTTATATTTGGGCGGCTTTATTTGCTGTTATCATCGACTGAGGTGAAGAGGAATGGTTTGCAGCTGGCCCATTAATTAGTATTCAATTTAGGGTTCTACATCTGAAGTTTCAAACCCATCAAAAGTGTTTTCATGTAAGAATTTTTTTAAAACCTAGACCGCATGGCAAGTAAGGGCCTGTTTGGGAGTGCAGTTGCGGTAGTTTTTCAAAGTGTTTTTCGTGCTCAAATATATCAAAATGATGTTTTTATATTTTTTAAAAATCATTTTTGACATCAGCACATCAAAATGATCTAAAAACACCAAATTATTTTCATTTAAAATGAATTTTTTTTTTCAAATTTTGGCAAAATACCGGTTGAAACGCAGAGCCAAACGGGCTCTAAATCTGGGGTTTAGCAGATACAGAGCCCGAACCAATTAATTTTTTTTTATTATTAAAAATCAGGTTAATTCAGTTAACTATTTGACATGGATCCGATTCGATCAAAACTTGACTCTTAACCCGTTGAGTTTTTGTCAAAATAATGTTGTTTTAATTTTTTTTCTTAAGAAAATCTTTAAGGATTGACCTTCTTAACCTATCTTGTCCTAAATTAACTTTTGAGTTGGGTTTTATACCTAAAAGTTGGGTTGCTTCTTTTTAAGACAAAGAGCCTAGTGACTAAAGGGTGTTTGTAACTGTGTTTTAAAAATATTTTTTAAAAAAATTAGAATTTTTTTTAAATCAAAGTTTTTTGATGTTTTTAGATCATTTTCATATGCTGATCTCAAAAATAATTTTTATAAAATAAAAAAAATTAATTTTTAGGGCATTGTAATAATGAAGTTATTTAGGTACAAATAAAAATAATAATATTTTTAGTACAACATGTTGTAATAATGAAGTTAAAAAACACAAAACAGAAAACTTGAGGCTTGTTTGATTAATGTTTTTAAAGATATTTAACAGGTTACTCTTCAGGATTTAACAAGTTCTTAATAGAAGAGAGCGACACAGAAATAGCTTGAAAAGAAAAAAGACCAACAATAAATAGAAAAGAAAAGTATTTCGAGTTGTGCCTTGTTTGAAAAAAAAAAACTTTATGGTATTTTTAAAAAGTCATAATATCATAATTATATATAAATTTATTATGAAATTAAAATAGCTATTACAACAATTTAAAATATAGCTATTAAGAATTGCTGGAAAAAATAAACATTTGATGAAAGTTTTTTTTTTTTTTTTTCAATGTGGGATAATAAGTTTCATGAATATGGGACAGATTTTTAAAATAGATTTTAATAACTCTTACAACACAACATGTGCTGAAGATTTCATGTGATAAACAGAGAATATAAAACAGAAGCATAGAGCATATGTCGAGGATAGGAATCAACACAGGCTTGAGCAAGTAGGGTTGGTGACAAGGATATCTAATTTTCAAGTAGCAGTGAAAGTTGAGAATTAGATGCTGTCGCAAGATAGGATAATGATAATAATAATAATAATAATATTATTATTATTATTATAATAATAATAATAATATTGGTCCCTTTTTTTTATTCATCAGAAGCTACTTTGAGCTTTGGACTGATGGAAGGAGCTCTTCCTCGTTACAAAATTAATAAATAAATTATAATAAGTGAGACTCAAATTTATTTAATTAATAAAAGCAAGTCATAGATGGGTTGGGTTGCTCTTAAATTAACTATGCCCACTTGTATAAGAAAGCTTGGTCTAAGAAAATCATGTATACTTCTTACCACAAAAAATATTGAATCTCTAAGGGTTTAAATATTGGCAAATGTGTGGTTGCAATCATCATCCACTAAAGGGTTTAAATAAGACCAAAGATAAATTAATCAATTTGTATTTATATGTTTGTTTTTTTTCTTTAATTTATATTTTATTTGATACTAAAAAAATATATTTTATTCGGTTTGTATATTAACTAGAATAAAATATTCATTTCGAACAATTTTAAAGAAACATGTGTTAAGAAACCATCTTACCTAAAAGTTTAAGCTGTTAGGTGAGGCCTCGGAACATGATTTATATTATTTTCTAATACACACCCTCAAGTGAAAGCCTTTTGGGCTTGAAATTTAAAAAGACCCACACTACTTTGTGCTTGATTTTTATCAAATAGAATGGGGGTAGCGAGATTCGAACTCGTGACCGTTTGGTCAACAAGGCTCTGATACCATGTTAAAGAACCATCTCACCTAAAAACTTAAGCTTTTAAGTTAGGGCCCAAAATATGATTTATATTATTCTCTAATAACATGTCCACCTGAATCAATTTAATAAAAAGAATTTAAATGATGATCTTAAAATTTGAAATCAAAATGTAAGAGATAAAATATACGTCCTAATATATATTGGATCAACCATTTAGTCTTAAGCTTATAGGTTATAAAATTACGCTATTTTATATAGCATACATGTTCTTAAAACAAACTTAATTTGAAGAGAAAAAAACATTTTTTAACAAAGGAAAAAGATAACTTGACATTGAAAAAAAACTTTAACTTCAACATTATATATGGAAGGTTAGAAAAAAGAAGGGTTTTACAAGTTGTGCCTAGGAATGTTGGAGGGTTTTCGCGATGGTGTCTGGGTTTTTAAGGTCTTCACCTAGTTATTTGATTAGAGTTGTTAGGAAACTCGGGTTGTTAGGAAACTCGGGTGTACTAGTTTTTCTTCAAAGATTTAGGTCTCGTTTGGCATTGCGATCCCACCGGCTTTTGACCGAAATTTGATTTTTTTTTAGTTTAAATGAATATGTTTTTGTGTGTTTTAGATCATTTTGATGTGCTGATTTCAAAAATAATTTTTAAAAAATAAAAAAACATCATTTTGATGTATTTCGGCACGATAAACACTTTAAAAAGCTATCGCAACTACACTCCCAAATAGGCTCTTAGAGGGTACATGACTAGATGCAATTAGAAAAAAAAAGGTGCTATACCTGTGGTAGGATGTTTTTGTGTGGTTTTGACATGGTTTAGGGATGTGGTGATTCTCTAGTGGATATTTTGGTTTGAGATTTATTTTCAAGAATAGATCCATTGTTTCTTTTTGTTATAGGCCCGTACCCCAAACAAATTGTACTTAGAGAATTTATGTACGTGCCCTAACATAGTTCACCTATATATATATATATATATATATATATATATATATATATATATTGTATTTTTCTCGTCTATTTTAAACTAACCAAACATGATCTCAATGATTAATGGTAGTTTTTTTTTTTTTTTTTTTCAAATACCAGGTATTAGATCATAAAAAAGAAGTTGATATTATGCTACACTCATATGTTAAGTGATGAATATTTATTGTTTTAAAGTTGAATTTAATAAAAGATCTCCAAGAAAAAACAACTTTCATCTCAAAATACATAAAAATATGTGAGATTATTATAACAATTAAAACCAAAAATAAAATTGTTAAAACTAGAATAATACTTTGAAAAATATAGAAACGACCTTATTATAGTTAAGTGATAGTTGGTGGTTGCGTTCAACTTGAGCTAACTTGAAATAATTAAATATATCTCAATAAATTTTTGAATTAATACATAATAAAAAAAATCCATTGATATTTTTAGTTGTCTTGAACATTAAAAAAAATATCTCGAGTTTTGTCCAAATATATATATATATATATATATATATATATATATATATATATCCTCAGAAATTCACAAAATACCAAAAAGCCTATAAATGACAAAACCAAAATTATAAAACAGTCCCACATATATATAGTCTATAGATATAGATATAGATGTAGATATAAAAATAACAACCGGGCACACGAAGCATGGCAGAGAAAAACAAAGAAAGAGGAGAGGGAGAGAGATTCACCAACCCCTCTTCTCTCTCTTTCTAATAACATTTTAACTTTATTTCATACTAAAAGTTCTTGCCTTTTTTCCTGTCTTCCCCGCTACTTCTCCCTCTTGGAGTTTTTATTTTTATATTTTGCAATTTTACCTCTTGCCCAGTTTTCAAAAATGGATTTCTTGGGTTCCCATTTGCTCAAATTCCAATCTTTTCATGTTTAAAACATCTGGTGTGGGATTTTGGGTATTCATTAAAGCGTAAAAAAGTTGTTGAAAAGGTTTTGATTCATGGGTAGGGGTGGAAACCAGTTGTTTGATGATAGTAGAGATGGGTTTCTCTCCATTGCCTGTTTGGGGTCTCAATGGGATAACGTTCAGAATGTGCAGTATCTTCCTAAAGGTGGTCTTTTTGCAAGTGTTAATCAAATGGGTATGGGGGACGACAGCAACTTAAAGTCTTTGTACAATGATTTGCATGTTAAGTACTTGTCCTCTGTTGGTTTTCAAGAGGAGGGGGTTTTGAAGAAAATGAAAGGTGGGCTTAAGTTGAAGATTAAGGTTAAAAGTCCTTCGTTAAGAAGGCTAATTAGTGGAGGGATTGCGGGTGCTATTTCAAGGACTGCAGTGGCTCCTTTGGAGACTATTAGAACTCATTTGATGGTGGGGAGTAGCGGACACAGTACAGCCGAGGTTTTTAAAAATATAATGCAGACTGATGGATGGAAAGGGTTGTTCAGAGGCAATCTGGTTAATGTGATTCGTGTTGCGCCTAGCAAGGCCATTGAGGTAATGAAAAATTATCTTTTGCTTATGATTTATTCAATGTGAAAGAGATGTTATTGTGGTTAAATTGATTGTTTGGTGTGAGTTTTGTTGGATTCCTTTATTGGTTTGTTATTGTTGGATGTCCATCAATTTTTTAGTAGTGCCCGATTCGTGCGTTGCAGTCTTGTATTTGAGGATCTTAAGGAAGTTATGTTTTTTGTTCTTCTCTTTTTGAAGAAATACTGTGAAAATTTCTCGATTCTGTTTTCTTGATGTCATCCTTTTGGTTTGTTTCTCGTTCATTGATGGTTTATATGCTTGTCTTGGTGTCAACATCGATTATTGTTTCACGGAACAGCTTGGATTGTCTGCTTTAGTATGGTTGCAAACTACCTGGCTATTGATAATTTTTTGGTTCAGCTCTGCGATGTTTTGATGATGTTATATAGTTGAACCATGAATGTCCATGGTTTTTAATTTTTTTTTGGTTTTTTGGCTTTATTTTTATTGTTTTATTTTGCTCGAAGAGGTTGCATCTATTTTTTATAGTTCCTAAGTGCATTATAAATCTTTAACAGCCATCAACCAGAGCTCATACATTAGGATGAGGGAAAAATTGATCAGAAGAGTATAGGCTAGTTAGTGATGCCCAATTTGACTACCTCTTTGGATTGATGGCAGTTCAACTTTGCCCATAATAAAATAATTCCAGGCAAACTAATCTCTGTTTCAGTTAAGTAGATATCTTCCATCCTATTGTTACATCTTTTGAGCAACTACAACAATTTTACAATGCCAATACAGAGGGTGAGCTAGCTTTCATCTTGTACTTGCCTGGCATATTCTCGTTGTTTTGATTGCATCTCACCTGGTAAACAAAGATTGATATTATCATTTACCACAGGTAAATGATTTTGACTTGTCAAATTAAATTCCATCTGTTTTCAATAATGGGCTTTAAACAAGTGGCTGCTAGATGTCAGTTCTATGTGGATTGTAATGAGACTGGAGATTGGCAGGTGTCTGCCTGTAGGTACGTAGAGCTTCTGGATACTCATAGTTTGGCTGTAGGTGACTGCCATAATTCTGAACTTCTGCAAATAAACCTTCTATAATTGATTGGAAAGGTAACCAATTAAATATTCAATTTCAGCGGTCTAAATTAAAAGCTTACCTATTCATGCAGTTGTCTGTCCTTGTCTTTTCTCTTATGTAGAGAGTGAGAGAGTGAGAAGGGTATTGTGTAGCCATGGAGTGTAGAACTGTCACTGTACTGATTAGCAATGCTTTCCATAGTCTCCTCTGCCCTCATTTATTTCTAATTTGAGAAGAATAATTAAGCTCTGCATCTTCTGCGTATTTTAAGCAATATTCCAGTTCCAGGTATTTTAATCTTACAGGTAACTGGCTTCTGTGTCTGCAGCTTTTTGCGTATGATACGGTAAACAAGAAGCTGTCACCTGCAGCTGGGGAGCAGCCCAAGCTTCCAATTCCTGCATCATTAGTTGCCGGCGCCTGTGCTGGAGTGAGCTCTACTTTGTGCATGTATCCGCTCGAGTTAGTCAAAACTCGATTAACTATACAGGTACGTGCAAAACCTAAACTGGAAACTGAAATCCTGGGTGCTGAAGCTGTTCAGTTTCTCATGGCGTCTGATGTCTTCTGCAGAGAGATGTTTATAATGGTATAGTACATGCATTCTTAAAAATACTGCGTGAAGAGGGCCCTGGAGAACTCTACAGAGGTCTTGCTCCCAGCCTCATTGGAGTTATTCCATACGCCGCAACAAATTACTTTGCCTACGACACATTACGGAAAGCCTATCGAAAATATTTTAAGCAAGAGAAGATTGGCAACATTGAAACTCTTCTGATCGGATCTGCAGCTGGTGCCATGTCAAGTAGCGCAACTTTCCCACTTGAAGTTGCTCGCAAGCACATGCAGGTAGGAGCTCTCAGTGGAAGACAGGTATACAAGAATGTGATCCATGCCCTGGCTAGCATTCTGGAACAAGAAGGTATCCAGGGGTTATATAAAGGGCTGGGACCCAGTTGCATAAAGATGGTTCCTGCTGCTGGGATATCTTTCATGTGCTACGAAGCATGCAAAAGGATACTTGTAGAGGATGATGAAAAAACATAAAAGGAGCACCTGAGTCTGAGTGATTGTCTTTAGCAGAAGGCAAATTTGAGGTTTTAGTGATTTTTATTTATACCAAGTTAACGAATCTTAATTTTTTGTCCCAGTTGATTTTATTTTTTTCTAGGAAACGGCCCAGCAAACTTTTTTAGGAGGTTAGAAAACATACAATGCCTTTGTTTTCCTGGTTTTATTGAATTGATCGGACATTTACATTTTAAAAAATGTTAGCGGACTTGAAAATTGTTCGATTAACCTTCCACCTTTTTCAACTACTCCCACGATTTCGAGTTAGGAATTGGGTAACCTGCTTTGAGAAACGAGAGTAGTATAGTGAATTGTTTTTTGACATTTAATACGAACTGTTAATTGGGGCACATCTTCAAGTTCTCGGTTGAGATTTTCGTACCCTTCTGGCCTGTTTGTGGCATGAATGGCAACGAACATTCCATGAGCGACTTATGAGAATAACTCGACATGAGTTCTTTGACAGGCAGAGCCAGAACACTTAAAAAGGAAATTTCAGTTTTCGAGTGCAGTCGTGTTGTATAAATATGGTCAGGCAGTAATAAAAAAACACAGGTGCATGCTTCATCGGCGATAACAGGGGAACAAATTTGAATTTTGAATTTGCAAAGGCAAAGGCATTGCTTTTACAATATCTCCTAAAAGAAATTTCATCACAGCTACTAAACATATGATAGTTCCAATCTAAATTCAAGAGAACAAGCTAAATTCACCATTTCAAGCTCAGCCCTGCTCCTCTGCATCTGCTGCTTCCTCTGCAGCAGCGGCAGCCATCAACTCATCAAACTTCTCTGTCTTGCCTAGCAATATTTCAATCTGTAAGAGAACGAATCCAGATCGTCAGTCTTTTACTCTTGAAATAGAAATAAATCCAAAAAATGACTAGTTATTGACAAAAAAGAGGAGCAGCTAGCTCAGACGGACTATCCATGCGCATACAGAGATGATTCTGCAGAGGCCTCACAGTATAGCTAGGTTGGATGAATTTTAACCATAAACTACATCTCTGGATTAATATGATCCCCTAGTATCTGTAGTACTTGGTGAAATAAGGCATCCATTAAAAAAGAGTCAATGGCAAGATCCCATCAATGTTGCATCCACCATCTTCTAATTTGAACCTGGGATGATGCCCCTCAAACAAACCTAAATGCATGCAAACACGCACAGTAGCAGTTTTTGTTACTTTCAAAACACATTTATGCTATAAATCCTAGGTTTCCCAAAGAAAGCGATTCAGATAAAATTCCAAAGTTGGGGAAATCTTTATCTGGGAGGATTCTATCCACTGCATGCCAATGCAGGTATATCTAACAGAATATCTGACAAATGCAGTCTAACATAAGGCAATGCGATGATTTACCTTGGCTTTCGGAACAGGACGCCCTCCTGTTTCTTCCCTCATGTCAACTGTGGACGTCATGATCTCTAAGCATACACACAGCACTTAATAAGTGGTCAAGCTCTCAACATCAGCTTGAATCATAAAGGGAGACATAAGAAAGGAAGAGCACTCTCACTTTTCTCAACAGCAAGCCCATTATTCTTCAAGATCTCAGCAATGGTAACAACAGTGGCTATAGCTGTACATGTAACATAAAGATCAGATCATATTCAAAATCTACAATAACAAGAAATATGACACTAAAATATTTTTCTTCCATAACCAAAGTTTTCGGAAAAAAGAGGTTGTATGGTTACATTGCACTGCACTTCCATCTTATGTTTTGTGGTAAATAGTGTATATTTAAATCACTCCCAGCCAAGTTGAACAATAACTCCCCTAACTTACAATCAGCTAAATCAGCACTTGATAGGGAATGCACATAAATTACTAATTTCAACATACACTAAATGAATCTTAAGTATAAGAAAAATAAATGAAATCAACAGGCGGATAAAGAAACGATACCCATCCCAAGAGCGGAGAGCTCCACTTCATTGTATTGTTGCATGTACCTCTGCAAAAATTCGACCATTAAATAGCTAAATAACATAACAGTCCACAAATACAAATAATAATGTCACTAGAACCATTTTCCTTTCCAACAAGCCAAAAATTACAAAACCCTCCATCAAATTCAGAAGATCCAACCATGTTTTAAGTAACTTCAACGTAATAGTGAGACACGCAAACTTCCATTGTTCATTTGTTTTCTCATCCACAGTTCTCCCAGCATCCAAACAGAGCCCGTAAGAAGAAAAGAAAAACCCTAAACAGAAACGGGCAAGAAAAGAGAATAAAACAGGACCCGTGTCCATAATCGCGACAAATCCCTTAAACTTAAACCCTAGATAGATCGTTAAACCCATATAAAAGACAAAGATCCAGCTTATCCAAAAAACAAGGAGAAGCGAAACATTAAGGGGTTTAGGTTTGGGTAATCTAAGATACCTTGGCGAGATTAACGTAGAAAAAAAGAGGTTTTTTGGTGTTGGAAACTTGGATTCGGTTCTTCTTGTTATTGCCTGAATCTGCTGCTTTTGCTGTGATGTTTAAGTTGGTAACACCCTCTGTGATTCCATCCATTGCTTACTGCTTGCTTTCCTTCTTTACTTTCTATCTTATAAGAGAAGAACACCACCTTCCAATCTCCTCCTCTCTCTAGCTAGATATCGCTTGCTTGCTTTCTGGATGAAGGCGAGGTAGAAGGTGAAGGGGGGTTTATGTTATAAATACTCGAAAACCCTTAATCAAAGAATCTCCTCCAGCTGCTACCTTGCTTTTGCGAGGGGTTTTGATTTCTGATTTTGTTACCCGAATACGGTGTCGTTTTAAACAATAAGGCCCTAGCTCAGCCCACTCATCCTCAATTGGGCTTCTTTATTTTTTATTTTTTTGAAATTGGAATGATGGGCTAAAACAAATGTCCACGAATTGCATGAAAATATAATCATCAATCTCACAAGGTCATTATATTATCTGATTACTCTAAAATCTAATTATATATATAAATATCAACTCTTTGTAAAATTTTATCTCAATTTAACAATTAGAATAACATATATAATTGATATTATAAAATTATTCATTATTTAAAAAAAAAAACACTATTTAACCTAACCAGAACGGGTAAAACAAAATCGGAACATTCCTGCTTAAAGTTGAGTGGAATTTATAGATAAGATTGAAATTTTAATCAAGATAAAAACTTAAATAAGATAAAAACTATACTATTTTATCTTGTTTTTTTAACTAATACGAAACATTTCAGCTGTTTCAGCCGAAATAAAACAAAATTAACAATGCTGGTCAAATCAGCGCAATTTGAAAATAAATATAACGCAACCTGCAGCAGAGCAAAAACCAAGGGGCAATGTGAGATGACAAAGATCTGCAATAAATTGAAACTCCATGATAACCATTCTTACACTTGCGAAAGAATTCTTTAACCAAGTACTTGTGGACCAAAAAATAAAGCATCACAAAACTGCACAACAATGGCATGAACAAACGTAAATAAATAAATAGTCCGGCAACATCTGGCTCATGAAGGGATGGATAGAACACCATGTGGTAGTGATGACAACAAAGATGATACTATAAAAGGGTTCTTCTTCTAATGTGGATCCCTCTCCTTCACAGTGCCTCCCAGAAGTACATCTCTTTAAGGTTAACCCCTTCTACATAAATTAATCGATACTGCTCAGTACCTTGGTTTCTTGTTATATACACTAGGGTAGGCTTTGAGGAGAGATGGCATTTATCTCAGGAGACAATCTAGCAGTTGATGCCGCATTGACCGTTTGCGGCGGTTTGCGTGGTGCCTGAGGTGAACGGGTCGATGCGCACCCATAGCAAGGAGAAAATGGAAGCAAGGAGTATAGACCAGACGATGACGATTGTTGGCGTGCGATTTTGTCGACCCAGCAAACCCTTGAGGAAAGGATACAGATGGGCAATGACCCAGATAGCAAAGAACAGCTTGCCGAAGAGTGGACCCCATGACTGGTACCCGCTGTTTACGGCGAAGGACACACCAGCCACAATACCCATCATGTTCAGTAGAATGACTGTGGTTGGAGGGATGAGAAGAGATGTCCATTTGAACACATAAAGCTCTGCAAAATCCCCGTCCTCATCAGATGCTTTTGAAGTGACGGTGAAGTTGGTATCAATACCTGCAAGCACTTTCAAGAGCCCTTGGAAGACGGCAAAGAGATGAGCTGATGTGCCACCAATAACCCAGAATTGTTCATTCCTCCACCAGTCTTCAATTCCAACTCCACTCCATCTAAGCTCAAGTATTCCAGTAGCAAAGATGGAGATGAAAAGGAGAATGAACCACATGCCGGCGTAGTTACTTATCTGAAAAGAAATCGTAGCAGAATCATTGATTTGTTAATTGATATCTAAATCATATGATCACCTGGTACCAGATGAAATGGAAGCATCACTTACCTCGGGAATAATAAATTTTCCAGTGACAAGGCAAATGGCAGGAAGTATACAGTAAGCAAGAAGTGGAAGAGATGTTAGTGGGTAAACAATGGTATTGATGTATGCTAGCCTCTCCAAGAGCTTTAGTCTTCCACTGTATCCATACCATATGGGGCAATGCCTGCTCAGCAAAATCTCGATAGATCCCAAGGCCCACCGAAGAACCTGGTTCAAACGATCAGAAAGATTGATAGGAGCAGACCCCTTAAATGCTGGGCGAGGAGGCATGCAATAGATTGATATCCAGCCACGAGCATGCATCTTGAACCCAGTCAAAATATCTTCAGTAACAGAACCATAGATCCATCCAATCTGGAAGCAGACGAAAAGGATTAGCGCTAAGGTGTAAATTAAACATGATTGGACTAAAGTATTGCTACTGAGTACAAAGCTAGACTGACCTCTTTGCCCCAATCAGTTTTGTCTTCATATCCGCAGCTAATAACATGGATAGCTTCTTTCAACAGAGTTGCAGGGTTGGTTGACGGAGGGATGCCTCCCTGTTCCTGGAAGGTAGCTGCAATAAAAACTGGTGACTGGCCAAAACGCTTTTCTAAACTCTTCTGCGACATAAGAAGTGACCTCTCATCATCATATCCTGAAAAGAGAAGGAATACAGTTAGAAGAGCATGCTACCTTATTTTTTCTCTGATCATCCACCACAGAGTTTTTTTTAAATCACGATAAATCTCAAACTGAGTGTTCTGCAGTTTATCGTTACTAATAACTTTGGCATTGGAAAATGAAACCTTTGATAATGTGTGTGTGTGTGTATATATATATATATATATATAATAAAGTTAAAGATAATCAAAACACTAATGACCATGCATATATAAGGACATGCACACTCCATAATTAACGAAATTACTGAGATGCAGGGCCAGTAAAAGACTTCAATTGAAAAGGACAGGTGAGAGAGAAAATAAAGTCTAGTGGAAACCAACCTTCAACACCCTCCTCAATGTCTTCCATGTTGAAAATGGGGACGGTGGATTCAGTTCTTTTCATTGCCCTCTTCTTGTCACTATATTTCTTATGACCACCCCTTCCCTTCTTTCTTGAGCCACAACAACTCTTTACAATAATGTTTGGTT
Organism: Salix purpurea; assembly: GCA_027405865.1. Lineage (NCBI taxonomy): Eukaryota > Viridiplantae > Streptophyta > Magnoliopsida > Malpighiales > Salicaceae > Salix > Salix purpurea. Next base: position 2,793,605 of record JAOWLH010000023.1, read on the forward strand.
CCAAATCTTCCTCGGTCAAAACTGGATCGTAACCATATAGTGCTTGCCTGTTGAAACAGCAACCAGTTCCGACATACACAGGCCCCTGGATGCCATCCAAACCTTTCAAGTTGATCTGCAAGATACAATGACAAACTTGAGCCATCCATAACAACAATACACAGAAAGAAACATTTTGCAGATTGATGATAGATCAACTAAAACATACATCAAAGAAAACAATATTGCGATTGGCATATCGATCGTGCAAGTCAATGCCATCAAAACGCTGTGGGAACTGTACATAGCATGTCTTCTTTCCATAGGCAGGGTCCATCATGAAACACATGGCTTCCTTGAGAGCTTTACTGTTATTGAAGTAGTGATCACAATCGACATTCAGAAGATAGGCACCATTGGTCAGTACAGCTGAAACTCGAATCTGCATAACAGAAGGACCAAGTTAGAGGACATGTTGATACTTAGCAGATAATTGTGGTGCATGCGTCTAAGTTCAGGAAATCAATCATCTTGAACCAAACCATGGTACACGTAAGCGCCAACTTTGGTATGATTGAGGAAAAATAAATAAGCAACTGTCCTTTAATATGCATGAAAAGCAGCACCCATATAGTAGCATGATCTGTGATGAATGTAAATGAATTTGAGAGATAGAAACAAAGGGTGAAATTCTACAAGAAATTAAGATGACAAACCAGTGCATTCATTGCTCCGGCTTTCTTGTGATGCTGGAATCCAGGTCTCTTTTCACGAGAAACATATACAAGTCGAGGTAGCTCATTTCCATCTGTGTCAAGCCCCCCGCTGTGACCTAAAAACACCTGCTCTCCACCATATGGAAGAAAGGTTAAAGTGTAGGGAAAAGACAAGGAAAAGCAGGCATGATTATGGATACATGTAGGAAAGATGGTAATACCTGGATCATTCCTGGGTGATCCCTGGAATTATTTCCAGGCCATGGAGTTCCATCCTGCATTGTCCAACCTTCTTCAGGCATCTTCTGAGCTTTGGCAACAAGTGCATTGATCCGCACCTTGAATTCTTCATACTCTCTCTGTGAAACATAATTGTGCTTATTCTCGTGTATAATGTTGAAAACAAGTAGAAAAAAAATACAAGAACCTACTTAATCCATGTGAAATGCAGACAAAAGTTTGAGAATAAGGCATGCTGTTTTTCTTGACTCACCTTCATTGATCGGCGCTCTTTGACAAAAGAAGGCTGTATCTTGTCCTTCAAATAATCAATCTTTTGGGCAAAATAAAACTCAGGGGCCCTAGGCTCAATACTGTGCTTCTTGCAGAAAGGCACCCACTTCCTTGCAAACTCCGCAGTTTCAGAAAGGGCTTCAAATGTCAACATTGCTGAACCATCATCTGAAACATAGCACGATACTTTGTCGACAGGGTAATCAACAGCAAGTATGGACAGCACAGTGTTTGCTGTTACAAGAGGAGGTTCTTTCATGGGATCCACAGTACTAACAAAGATGTCAATAGGGGCTAACTGAGATGGTTCTCCTTCACGATCATATCTGCAAGATAGAGTGCAGTTAGCAAGCAATAAGAGCCAGTACTCCATCACTTAACTCTATTTACCGATAAAATTCATTTAACTTACCTCACTGCTAGCCTGTCGAGATAGGTCTCACGATTGATAGGCATCCATTTTGGAAATTGATCCAAAAGCCAGGACAAGGCAAACCAAATTTCACAGATAACGGATGTTAACCACAATCCATATGCATCTTTCACTGGATGAGTAACACGATATTGCATGAAGAATCCCAAAATAATAAGCCGCAGAATGATTACAACACGATATGGAGTCAGGTAAGATGAAGAAATGGGCACCACACGACTCATAGGTTGTCGAGCATCATCAGCCCTGTGACATAGGATAAGAAAAGCAGGACAGAAAATGGTTAGTTGAGTGCATATAAGAAGATCAGTCCATCCTTTTAATAGAATATGAAAGCAAATCCATGCTTCGATAAGAGATAACAAGTATCTAGAAGATAGAATGATGCAACCTAAATCTCTAATAAGGAAACTCACATTTGAAGTTCATCTCCATTCGAACCAGTACCTTCCATGTCCCCCTTTCCCTCAGGGTATCTGTTGGTCATCTGCATCATATTTTTGTCCTGTTTTAGCTTCCAACTTTCAACCCTCTCCTTCCAGTCAACATTACCAAGGCCATAAGAATTCAAGTCCTTTGATGGATCCACGGTTCTAACATGAACTGTAACAGTAGGCAAAATGATTAACTCAAAGTCATACAAGCAAAAGAAAGGATAATAAATGCTCAAACTCAGTTGCTTGACTACCTGGATGCCTCGGATCAATATAAGGAGATGAGTGGACATTCCTTTCCGCAGGGCCCAAAGGACCAGATGTAGTTCGTACAGATTGATTGTCAGGTGTAGCGCAGGGAATTTCACCAGAAACCTGAAAATACATCCATATAAGCAAAATATTGCAAGGTCATAACACCTAGCATTCACGTTGTTCACTTGCTAATGTACCAAGGAGAAAAGAATTTTAAATATCTACAGCTGACTAGCTTCTAAACGGGAAACAAGCCCGATGAATTCTCTTTTCCAGAGAGAGAGAGAGGGACTTGTTGAATTAGTGGAAGTTTCAATCACATCTCTAGGTAAGAAAACCAGAAAGACCCCTGACTTTACAGAAACCTGGAAGCTCTCAAAGTACAAAGTTTGTACTTGTAATACAATGAGTAGATTGATGAGATAGCATATAACAAAGCCCAGAGCTTTTGAAATACTTTACAGACTAATCAAGCAGCAATAGGCATTGTGGTCTTGCACTGCAAACATATATGATGGGGCTTAAAAATAATCAAAGCATCGATAGTGAGGCTTGAGTTAACCACAGCTAAAACTATGTATGTGGTCTTGGACCACATGCATCAATGCCAAAGACACCTTAATCTAGAAAACGTTTCAAAATCTCATAAGGGCATACAAAATAATGTGGGTCACAAGAAGCATATATTCTTTTTCAATCTATCTTGCAGTACCCAACATGTGCATGTAAATGAACCCTAAATTGATAGCTCTGCATACCGGCTGCCCATTTGTGAGAAGGGGAATTGGTTGAGATTCATGTCTAGAGGATGAAGAAAGTTCTATATCATCACCCTGCCACTGATGCTTTGCATTGCCAATGCCTTGGGCATAATTGAACTCATTCTCCAGATCATCAACGTCATCTTCATCCTCATCTCCGTCCACTCGAGGACTCCCTGAAATATCAACAAAACCCCATTTGTTGATACATCACAAAATGACTACATAGCACAAGAACCAAAAGAACAATGAAGAAACAAGCTTACCTTTGTGCCTTCGATACCTGGTCTTGCACTGGGGGCAAGATTGAGTCCCATCTTTTCGCTCATACTCATAACAAGGACGGCAAACTGGGAAAGCACACTCATTGCATGCAACAAAGATGTCACCATTTTCTGTAACTCCAACATTATCCCCGCAAATTTGACATGTTTGTCCATTCAAATTTTTGAGGGGTTTGGGCTGCATAATTCCATAAAAAGCACAGTGATTAGAATACAAAAACATATATATATTGTTTCACATGCCACATCAAGCAAAAAAAACAAAAAAAAGAACACAATTGCATTCTGCAACTGTATTCAATCAAAGATTTTCTGACTTCTGATGCCTAACAGCCTGCGATGTTGGAATTTTACTGGCACATTAAAAGTAGCAATCAAGTCCACAACAAGACAACAATGCAAGTCACACACATTCTACAAGATAAAGGGCGTGAGATCAATCCAGAGTGCTTAAACTTCTTAAATAAAAGGAAATCAAGAAAAGTAAATATGAATTCTTTCTTCTAGACATATTAGACTACGGAATTGCTGTCCCCTCTAACATTTTACATCACGCAAGTAACCTGATATTTCTTAACGCATTTAAGAGAGATCCCAGACTGAAAGAGCATACATCCTCTGAAGCCAAACGATTGCAATTGTCACTTTATCAAGTTTAATTCAGCTCATAAATAATTATAAAACATCAGCTTTCATTGATTAATAGAGATAGATCTCATTTATCACATGGCTAGAAAACAAGTTAAAAATCTCACTGATTTGAGACACTATGATCCTGGCTTAAGGAAAACGTAACATTAAGAATAGCAAAAAGGGCCAGATCTTCTTGAAAGAAACCAAGCAATCCAGATCAAACTGAACACTCATCTTCACAAACACTACCAACTAGATCTAGTCACTGTCAGTCAACACAACAAAACAATGCTGAAATACAAAAATCTACCAGAAACAAATTACTATCACAAAATTCAACACTCAGATCCACACAAACACACAGAAATGCAACCAGATCAAATCAAACCCAGAAAAGAAAAGAAGACAAACCCCACTGTCGGAATCATGTCGAATCCGAACCAGCTCATTCCTCTTATAAGATCCAGCAACCATACCAGCATTCGCTTCCATCTTTTCCTCACTTCTTTCTCTCTCTCTCTCTCTCAAAATCAATTCACTTCCTCTCTTTTCTTCAAAAGAAAAACATAGAGAGATAGAGAGAAATGGATCTGTGAATGAACAGGAAATGAAGAGAAAGGATTAATGTGGAACTCTTCGCAGTTCGCACCACTCAACACGCCATCTCTGAACCTGCCTTTGCTTTCTCTCACTGTGGGCTTATAAGCTGCCTGCCTGTCTCCGTGTGTCTCTATGTAGTGAGATGTATAAGTGCCTGCTCCTGTCTTTTTTTTTTTCTTTGTTCTTGTCTTTCTTTTGTTTATTTATGTAATAAGATATTTTATTTTACCGGATCAACCGGTTACTTTTTAATCTAACGACCCCGCTTGGCTTGCCGTCCGTTACAGCTCTCAACCTCACCTCGGCTTCACTTTATTTACCCCGTTGAAAAAACTACACGTGTATTCACCCACGTTATAAACAAAATCTATAATGTCCTAAGCTTTTTAGTTATAACAGGCTTATTGTGTTCAGATTATTTTAGATTTTTTTTGTAAGAAAAATTAAGTGTTGTTGATATGGTTTTTTTAAAATTAATTTTTTATGTAAAATAAAAGTAATTGTTGGAAGTGTTTTATATATATAGTGTATGTATGGAAGTGTGGTTGAGATTATTTTTTAAAATGTTTTTTGTCTAAAAATGAATCAAAATGATATTTAAAAAAATTAAAAAAAAAATTTTTTGATATCATCACGTGAAAATGATCTAAAAATATCAAAAAAAATTAATTTAAAGTATAAAAAAAATATGTTTTTTTTTCAAAAACACGTTTGAAAAACAATGTCAAATAGAGTCATATAAGGACTGATTTGATATAATTTAATAAACTTGACCGATTTAAAGACTATTTAAATAATTTTAAAAAAATATAAAAAATTAAAATGATAATATATTAAATTGATAATTAATATATAATTTAAAATTGACATTATATTACTACTTTATTATCTCTTTTTCACCATTGACAAGTTAATATTAAAACTTCATTTAAATCAAATAAAAATATATATATATATATTGAATTAAAATCCCCAATTTCAGGAATAATAAAAGGAAATTAAAATCCTCCATTCCAAACCTTACCTCTACCCGTAAATGGAAAAGTAGGGCTGTGGAAAGCTTGACGCGGAGTCGAAGCTACACGCAGCTGGAGCCAAATCATAAACAGCTAGAACGTCACTCTCCTACTTAACTAACTAGCATACTAATTTCCATGAGCCCGATGACATGTATTGATGTGATTGGCTCTGCAATGAAAAGGCACTGGGTTATTATGATGAGAGCAATCACGTATTGACACGTATCAATCCTTGTCCGTTGGAATATTGTTTGTCAAGAAAGCGACACTGGTTGAGTTTTTTCTTTGCTGTTAACAGGCTGTGCCTCGTGATTTACCGGCAATTGTCGGTAGCTTCGGTTTTCTACCCTTGTGGCTGTCGGTGGACTCGATTTATGCATGCCTAAAAGATTTTAATATGTTTTTACTTTTTTAAATAATTTCTTTTCGATGTTTTCTCTCCCACCATATTATCCAACTAACTTTTTTTAAAATTAGTTTTTTAAAAAGATATAGTTTTAGTTTAAAATTAAAGATTCAACATAATTTATTTTTTAAAAATAGACTAAATAATAATCAACTTATCTATTAATTTGTTTATTAGCTTGTGTAATTTATCAGTTATATCATGAGCCAAACAGAGTTTAAATCGTGAATGTTTGAGAGAGTGATTGTGATTGTTTTTAAAAAAATATTTGTTTCAAAATATATTAAAATAATATTTTTTTTTTATTTTTTAAAAATTATTTATGATATTAGCACATCAAAATGATATAAAAACACCAAAAAAATTTAATTTTAAGTAAAAACAATCAATTTAAAAAAAAAATACTATTGAAATGCCGTGTCAAAGTGCATCTTAAAAATGTTTTTGAAAATATGTTAAAAAAATTATTTTATTTTTTTCTTTAAATTATTTTTTTAGGTGTTGTTAAACATTTTGATATGTTGATATAAAAAAATAAAAATATATTATTTTAATGCATTTCTTAACAAAAAACACTTTAAAAAACAATTTTAACCACGCTCTCAAACACACTATTAAATTTTCTTTTGTTATTACTAAATCTATCATATAAATTATTCATCAAAGAAAAAAGAGATCAAAATTTATGACACTTACATTCCTTTCTCCCAAAAATTAATCGAAATCAGCCTCTCATCATGTCCAAAATTATTTAGTACTTGAAAGAATATATTTATGTACAAGTTAATATAGCATGAATCATGACCACCAATTATTAAGGTTGGGGTAGCATATTTGATCCCTTCTTTTTAAATTAATATCCATTTCAACCACTTTCCGAACTACAAAATTAATAATGCTTAACCACCATTATTTATTTATTTATTCCAAAATCCTTACCACCTCCATCGCAGGGCCACCATCTGCATCTCATTGCCGACATGCTATGGCTGCTTCTTTTTCTACAAGTTTTATCATTGACAACAATGAATTTGTATGAACAGTGTAAGAAATGACAACTCAAAATACTTAAATCAACTTTTACAGGCTAAATTCTTCCAACATGGCCTTAAAATCTAAACCCTAATCAACAAGTTGAAAGGATACATGGCAACAAGGGCTATGCTCAATATTTATTTCCTCCATTCCAACAAACTAATTACTAATTATCCTTGTTATCTAGGGCACGCACCATCTGCATCACACTGCCCACATCACATTGTAGATCTAAACTTGATGAATTTGCCCATGGTGCAAGCTTTGACGGGGGGGATAACACACAGGGACCAAATTGCCATGCAAAAAACATAAAGGACCAAACTTTTCCATGGTCCTGCATTCACACTACTTCCATGCATGATGATATTATCTGAAAGTATCTCTCTCTGCGAAGAACTCCTCTTGTACATTACCATCCCTCACAAGGACCCATCTGCATTAGTACCACTGCTGCCTCCTCTCCTGCTTGCTGTTGTGTTCTTCAATATCTGCAACACAGCATTTCGCGACGAATGAACAAAAACACATCAATAGATTTCAGTGCAGTAAATTAGAAAGAACTTAGCTTCAAACAATTTTGCCATGCATTTCAGCACATATGGCTTTTTAAATAGTATAAATATAGCATTTTTTTTATATTTACACTCCAATGGAAAAAAAAAACCATTTAGAGAAGCCAATTATATTTTAATATATATAATATTGATATAACTATTTATTAATAATTAATAATAAATAACCAAATCAAGTACAATCGAAACCACTTTTTTACATAAAAATATATTAAACAATCTTTTGACTCTTTTGATCAAATATATAGGAATAGCTCTTCAATTTATAAATGTTATTTTAGCTCTTCAATATAGCTCATCCTTTAGAGCTATGAAAATGAAGAATAAAAACTATTTTTTTTTATCTTTTCCCTTTAGCTTTTCTTTTAGCTCTCCCATTTGGAGTTGCTCTAAGAGACTAGGGATTAGTTTGAGAGTGAGATTGAGGTTGTTGTTTCAAAAAAAACTTTAAAATGATGTTTTTTTATTTTTTTTAAAATCATTTTTGACATCTGCACAACAAAATGATCTAATAACACCAAAAACTTTTAATTTTAAGTAGAAATAAATAAATAAAAAAAACATTAGAGAAAGGTTTTGAAAGATAAAGTACTCAAATGGGTAATTGAGGGGGGGGGGGGGGGGGGGGGGAATGATGGCAATTAGACAAGACCAAGTAGGATTATGCCTTATGTGGGCTAGTATAATGATGAGTTGATGAACTTTCTTTTCTTTTCTTTCCAAATCGTTGATGTAACACCTTTCATTTTCAATTTCTTCTCTTAAATACACAACAAGATGTCAAGATCCTAGGTAATAATGTCCTGATGAATTTAATTTATTTTTCAATTTCGAATTCATAATATCCTGGTAGTTCCCTAGTGATGAACAGTTGTTGGAACAAAAAAAGAATGAAATAATGATGGGATTACGAAAACATACATGTCTAAGCATTTGATTCTCGTTCTGCAAAGTAGAAAGTCTCTCTTCAAGCTCAGAATTCTTCTTTTCCAAATCTTTAACTCGTGTTTCCAACTCAGTCAAGTAAGCCTTCTTCCTTTCCCTTGCTTGCTGTGCTGACACTCTATTCCTCAGCAACCTACGAATTTCCATTAACACCCCCACCAAGCACATTAATTACTGACAAATCGCCATCATAAATACCTCGGGGCCATAGTTATCAATCCCGGAGGCTTGACCTGGCCAAGGAACCATGCCTCGGGTCATCTGAGATGACATGGTCAGCTAGAAAAAGAATTTTAAATAAAATATTTGAGATTTTAATATCTAGTATAAGAAAATTAAAAAATATTTCATATTGAAAAAAAATTAAAAACATTTTATAAGAATACAAGCTACAACTAAATATTTAAAATTATTTTATAATTTTTAAATACATTAAAAATATATGAAAAAAAAAAATCAGATTTCACGTGGTTTAAACCAGGTCAGGGATCCGGGTTAACCTAACATATCGTTTAAATTTGACCGGGACAATTACAAAGCCCAGGTTTTGCCTATGTCAAACCCGGCAAAGATCCCGGATTAACTCGTTGCGCCGGGATGGGTTTCCCGGGTCCTCCTTAAACGGCTTGGAAAGGGTAAAAGAGTAAAAACAGACATTACCTCTTCAGCCTTTTGTTTTCTTTGTCAGCTACGCTCCTTCCTCTCTTTTTCTGACTTTGGCCCTCTCCTGTTGGCTGCACCTGGTCTGGACCGGCATTTGAACCGGTCTCTCTACCGGAGGCTGATGTCCCGTCCGGTTCGCCGCTCATCTCTGGAACTCTTCTAATTTCCTCATCACTCTCCATACCTAAAATCAACAAAGAAAAACACAATAAATTCAAAAATCTAAACATAAACAATGTAATATGAAAACATAAAGTTTGAGTTTCAAGAGATTCTAATAAGAAAATTGAAGTAAAATCGGAGACCCAGTTGAGAGGATCAATGATTCTACAGAACCCAGATTGGCAACTTTTGAGATACTTGAGGATCCTGAAGAAATAAATAAATACAGATTATCTTTACTATAAGTAAGCTCAACCTGTAATAGAAAAGCTTTCATTTCAAAAAACCCAGATGGAAATTCTGACACTTCACTTGAAATAATGAAGACAGACAATAAAAAATTGAATAAATAAATAAACTACTTTATTTCCATTTTAAAGTCAAAAAAAAATATCAACAAAAAACAGAGAGAGAAATAACACCTTCTTTGACTTCAAGTTGAGGACCAGAACTTGAAGATCGCTCACTGCTAGACGGAAGAGAATTAGCAGGAATTGAACTAGTTGTCTGTTCTTGCATTTTTTTTTCTTTTTCTTTGATAATCAGATAATAACAATAAATAAAAAAACAATGGCTTTTAGAGAGAGGAAAAAGAGCGGGATATTAATGCCATATGTAGTAAAATTGTACAGAGAAAATGTACAGAGTGATTTAGAACCAATAGATTTAATCTTAATCGGACGATGGGAGCATAGAAATCGTGGAAGCATATGAGCCATGACGAGCTACGTGAATCAAAGGATTGTAGGGCAGAATCGTGGAGGAATGTGGAGTGTTGGATTGGGTTAGATCGGATGGTTGGGATGGAAGTTGGAATAAATTCGAACCTAGTGGTGTCTCTTGGTTTCTGTAAAAAAATCAGTTTTATTTGATTGTGTACATGCAATGCCATGAGAATATCTATGTTTGATATTTGAATATGACCACTTGTGACAATCACGTGATATCCAACTTAAAATTAGGGTTCAATCAAAATTCCAAACTCCTAAAATTGACCACTCATCTTGATTTATTCCATAGTTATAGTGGTGAAATTCAATTTAGTTTGATTTGGAATATGGTTGATCATTAAAAAAAATTAATAAAATGTTGTTTTTACAAGATAAAACTAAATGGTTAACGGTTAATATTTGACTTGATTGATCCTAAATTAATCTAATTAATAAATTAATTTATATTTAATATTTTCAATTTCATCAACCAAATTAATCCAAGTTTTTAATAAAAGAGTTTTTTTTTTCATTGTAAAAGAAAGGTTGGTATTAGTGTGGCCTTATATGATATGATATGATATGATATGATATGGAAGTGCATTTTTTTTAATTTATTTAAAATTTAATTTGTTAATTTTAATTTTATATTTGTCTATTTTTCAGATTATATTTTATTTGATTTTTTCATTTGTTTTATAGGGTTTTCTTTAAAAAAAAAAAAGGGATTGTGTTGCCCCCAAGGTTTTATGCTTTGCACAACAGGCTTTTAAGTTTGAATCAGAACGTGCATCTCTTGTAAAAGTTTCGGACAGCCAGAATTTTACTCGCTCACAAAAAAAATACAATTCTTGTTTGAAAACACCCTTGTCCAAAGCTATTCTCTCACTCATCAAGATGGAGACCGAACAATTTTCACTAGAAACAGCATGAACTCTACGATACTGTCATGGGAAATTCTATAGCTATTTTTAAATTCTATCGAATCATATGAGTGTAGGATAAACTAAGGAGCTCGAGGAGTACCTACCTCTTTGCTGTTGCACACCTTTTGTGGCCTCTTCTTCATCAACATGTAAACAACATTATTCTTACATTGCATGCTGATTCCACATGATATTATTTTGAGTTTATTTATTTTGACTCACTTCCATCTATTTCACTAAATTTGCCTTCCCACTCACTCATTTCCTTCCTACTTTTCATCAACAATTTCTAATGTCTAATAGTTTATGTCTAGCCTTTTATAAAACACTTTGTTAGCACTAATTCAACTCATCAAATTCATAGACATTTCACACACACATCCTCCCAAACACGCCAACAAGATTTTACACATCAGCACTGAACTTGAATGATAATCATAATTATATTATACATAATTAAAAACCAGCACACCATACAGCACCAAACCATATCCAAATTCCAAAACCTCTCCAATTGCTTTGGAAACTCATGGTTAACCTTAAATTCATTAATTAGACTACTAATAATACCACTTCTAATACAAATTCCACAAGAATTTAATCAATTCAACAATTTATACCATTAAATTTTAAACATACATAATCTCACATTTTTTTCTAATCTTCCAAAACATGTCAACAGTAAACTCATGAATAAAACAACCCAATTTACTTTAATTATACTCAAATAACTTACACATCAATTCACAACACAATTCTAGTACATGCTATTTAGTCTTCTATTGGGCGACCATTGAACCTTTAGAAATATTTTGATTTTTTGTCATCATTTGTACCCTATTTAACACCAACACAATCTAATGTAACCCAATTTGATCAATCCATGGCCAATTTATATTTTCTCCATAATTTCACCATGAATCCTAATATTAATTTCATGATTTCTACCTCAATTATTATTCGTTTTATATGAAATTATTAGATTAGGTTTAGAACTCCTTACCAAGATAACCAGCACATTTAGCAGGTACCAGCATTGTCTAGGAAGTGGAATCATGCTCACACAAGTGTCCATAACACTCAAGAACTTTAAACAGCTTGAAACTATCTGATACCTCACGTTGCTCCCTTGGCCTAAAAATTATAACTCAGTAATTCCATCTCTCATTTCTGCTCATTTTTAGTATCTCCTTCAGCGTGCATCATCTTATCCGATTCTGTGTAACCTGTTGGCATATCCTGAAACTCACAACCTTCCTTTGTGTGCAGATAAATCAAGAAAGTTAGTAACTTTAGTAAGTGTATCCACAACCATTGGCTCTCCTTCACTTGATTTACTAAAACAAGCAACAGGATTCCTACATTTTCCATCGACTAACAATCCTTCACATTTTCCCTTACTTTTCGCACGGAGACCCAACAAAAACCTTTACCAGTGACATCAAAGTATGCATCTTGTGCTGAATATACTCATCAACAATGACAGACCCATAATTCACTCTCACTGACCTCCCATCAATCACATCCACAAGCTTTAACAGGTGGGTCAATTTTATTACCTTTGGAAACATCTTTTCATACTATTCCAAGGGTAAAACCTCTTATAGGGTTTCACTTGATGAGTGATATAACATCAAATTCAGATGCATAACCCCATTTCTCTTGGACTCAACGCAGTTTGCACCATTGACCTTCTGTCACTCTTATACACCATCATTAGCTAGCAAAATCCTCTGTATAATAACAAATAATCCATGCAAAAGGAACACCACGAACACTCACGGCTAAAACATTCAATTAGTACTTCGTATATATCTCCAGACTTAAGTATTTAATACCTTGAGGCTTTCATAGAGACATTTCGTCGAACATGTACCGGGCCTTAAATCCAACAAAAGAAATGGACGATTAACAAATGCGAACTACCATGTGCTAAAGAAACACTGAAATATAATGAAATTAACGGTGAAGAAACAACTTAGAAACTTGAAATAAAACTTGTTGCTTGTTTTGAATCAAATGGCGGTTGTGGAAGCTTTTGCCTGGATTTCTTCGAAATTGAAAAGTATGGGCCATTTTTATATATTACGGATGTTTTCTAGCCCAGTCCATCTGGGTTCATGATTTTTAGATGAGCCAGGAATTTACCATTGTGCCCTTAATGGCGCATTGGCCCATGATTTTGATATGCCAATTCGTGGATATTTATGGATTCCACTTTTGTATATATTAGTTCGATTCTGATACTTAAAATATAACTAAGATTTTTTTTTATATGTATATATAAATAAAGCTCTAAATGCTATTATTTCTTCTAGTAATTCTACATTTTCCCCATCTTGGACATGGGTAATTTGGGCATGAGCTCCTAGAGAAATAGTTATATTTAATGACTTACAAAATAATATTTTTGATGACAATTTATAATCATGTGGCATCCTGAAATAAATTTCATGCACAAATAGATTGATGTACAAATGTGTGTAATTAAGTATTTTTTTCGTAAAAAAAAAACACTAAAGCTAGCGAGGTATCTTTGTATGAATCCTAAGGGGTGTAATTCAATGATTCAGTCATAGATTTGCTCCATAGAGGCCACTAGTTTGAGTCTCATAATCCTCGGGATCACTAGAGATTGGTAATTGATTATTCACTCTATAGCTCATGAAATTAGTCGAGGTATGCACAAACAGATCCAGACATGCATGTTAAAAAAGACATCTTTGTATGATTACTTTTCTCATCAATTGAGATTAAATTAATCTATATGATTTTGTTTAATTATTTACTTGGAATAAAAATATGGATGGATAAGAAAAGAAAGTGCTGAATAAATTATAATCTACTCAATCATTAAATCATTTCTTCAAATGTATTTAATTCTAAAAGAAATAATTAAACAAAACATTTGTCAAATAAAGTACTTGCATCAACATAAAATCAAAATCTAACATCAGTGAAAATATAAGATAATAATCTCGTAAAAAACACAAACTTTAAGCAATCATTTGATCCTCATCCTCATCATCAAATTCAACCTCTTTGAAATCAAATTTTATATCCCTATATTATGTATGGTATAATTATTATATTAATTTTTAAATAATCATATTCATTTTCTTTCATAGTTAAAAAAAAAAACTCGCTCCTTTGTTACAAATTTATTTCTTATACTTTTTGATAAAAATCAATATTCAGTGAACTAATTTAATTCAATTCATAAAAAAATCAATGCACTCTAATTCATTTATTATTTTATTTAATATGAATTATGAAATTATATAAATTATGAATTATTTATATTGAGCAGTTATTTTGTAATATTGATCTCATTAAATAAAAAAACAAACTATTCATATAAATACATTAGATTAAAATAATACTATATATATTTGTGTGTTGCTATTCCGTTTTATCTCTATCCCCACCTCTTAATTTGTCCTTCCTCTATAGAAAAAATTAAAAACAAAAGGCTAAACTTATTTATGAAACACAAATAAATAGCTAATATTTGTGTTTCATAAATAATTTTAGCTAGATATTAGTACATAAACTTAGGAGCCAAACTCTTTGAGTCTATCCATAGTCCACATGGAGCTCTCCATAAGTGAAAGTCGAACCTTTGATCACATGATGAGGGTAAAATACCTATCTTCTCACCTATCTATCACATAGATAATTTATTATCCTTAATGTTTTACATGTACGATTAACTTATAGTTCATATATATATATATATATATATATATATATATATATATAAAGAAGAAGGGTACATAATAATAATTTAGAATTGAATTACCTAGGGGAATTGAAGGGGAGATTTCCTCGAATTATGCATGCATCGATCGGGCAAGTTGTGTAAAAAGAGTTGCCAGAACATGTTCGGTTTGGAAAGGAAGTAAAGGGAAAAACTTTAATACGATTCGAGCATGCTTGGTTATATAAAAGCAATAAAAAGGAAAAAACTTTTACGAAAGCTTAAGCCATTTAATTCCAGCGCCTTGAATTCGATTAAAAAAAAAAAAAAAGTTATCTTGTTTTTGCTTCCATTGACCATCACAGTGATGATCAATTTTCAACTTTTGAAACTACGTAGATGATCCAGTGATAAAAGTTTAGAATTAAAAGATTTGATTTTTCTGTGATTGTTAATATGATGATCATTGAAATCTTACATGATCGTTAACTTTAAAACTCGTGGGATAAGTCAAAATACACGCTTGATCCGGACACTCACGATTAATAAAAAGAAAATTCAACTCTTGGTACTTAATAATTTTGATTAATTCAAGGTGGAAGCTTTGAAAATGGATTTTAATTTTGAATAATTGAATTCGTGCTCTCATCATTTATGAAGTAAATACATAATTCATAATTATTACTTCATGAAATGGGGATTAGGTTATTAAATTACCACCAAACCTCCATCTCAATGAATAATTTTTTCTTTGCATTTACCATAAAACCTAGCTTTGTGTCTCATCTTTTAAAAAAAGCAAAGGGGATCTAGCACTTTAAGTCCTGCCCTTGTCAACTTAAAAGAGCTTTAAAAAATTAATAAATAAATGCGAGCTTGGAACAAGATGATATGATTAAATGGGTAAGTACACTTCACTAATATCAACAAAGCATATGAAGTAACAAAGAATCTTGCTAAAAGCCATACAATGGAGTCTAGTAGAGCAGACACTAGTAAATGCGTGGTCACTTTTTGACCAATTAAATGTTTTTCATGCTTTAAATAAAATATTTAAATGAGAGGTCAAAGAGGGAACCCATGAAAGGTTAGCTTAAAAGCTTTGGAATCCTATGTGAATTAATTATTATATTTTCTCCACCCACTATCTGCTGAAATTCCAAGTTCATCAGATTATACAAAGCTAACCCTATCCGTTAATGCTCGTAAAGTTTTGTTTATAACTTTATATATATATATATATATATATATATATATATATATATATATATATATATTCTTAAAGAAAATCTAAATATTTGCTTTTCCATTGTTACGAATGTTACGAAGTAGAAGAGGGAATAGAATTTAGGGATAAAAACTTAATGATGGATATTTATGAAATTGTTTAGATTTAATGCCTGTTTAGGAGTGTAGTTGCGGTTGCTTTTGAAAGTGTTTTTCATTAAAAAATACATTAAAATTATGTTTTTTTTTAAATATTTTTGACATCAACACATCAAAATGATCTAAAAACACCAAGTTTTATTAATTTAAACTTAAAAATAAAAATAAAAAATTCAATTGTTTTTCAAAAATACTTTTGAAAAGCACTCCCAAACACATATGTATTGTTAAGTTCAATTCAAAACTCACCCAAAATATATATATATATATATATATATATATATATATATATATATATATATATATATATATATATATATATAGAATATTTAGATATTTTAATACAATATGACACACACACACACTTTAATATTGATATAAAGCGCATGCACAAACATATATAATACTCATCATTTTATTTATTAATATATAATAAAAAACTCGTTGGATATCTAAAACCCGATTGATAATATATGAATATCTAAATTTTATTTATTTATTAATAGATAATAAGTAATGAATATGATATGAATGACAAGAAATCAAACCCAAGTATACCCATTGTCATCACTAGTATCTTTCCTTCTTTTTCTTTATCAATTAATGAGGCTATTTATACCATTATCATAATAATTTTTAAACCAGCTAGGAATCTATCAATAAATCTAACAAATGTGAGAACGCAAGTTTAGGGTTTACAAATGAATATAAGAGTATTGCAATAGCATGAACAAAAACTTCAAAGAAACGGTTGGAGAAAATGTCATATTGTATATAACATGGAAGAAGATAACATATATATACTTTGATATTACAAGAGAATTGATGGATGCATGCAAACTGCAGACCAAAGCCAAAATCAAATCCTAGGTTTGAATAACTTCGAGTCACCAATCAAAACTCATTTTTCAATTATATATATATGATGATGATGATGATGATGATGATTATGTTGTCTCTACGACTGTGTTAAATCAAGGCTAGTAGGTGTTAGGGAAATTTAAAAAAAAAAAACAATGTTTTTGTTTTAAATTGATTTTCTTAGTGTTTTTAAATAATTTTGATGTGTTTTATTTTGATGTGTTTCTGAATAAAAAACACTTTGAAAAACAATTTCAACTACACTTCCAAACAGGAACATGTACATGAAATTCCCAAACATATATATTCTTTGAATCCAGGATCCATTAACTCTATGGCATTGGTTTAACCAAAAAGATCCCGTTGTGGTCCATGAAACAATTCCTTTTAATTGCTTTTGAACGTAGAGATGGAGATTGCTGATAATTAATTTCCATTTTGAAGTCAAATATTCCTTGGACCACTGCAAGAAAAAGCAGTCCTATGACAAACCTTGTACTAGAACATCGCGATGCAAAAACAACAACAACAGCAACAACAACACTATAATTCTATCAACAAGGAGAGGAATTTCATTAATTTAGATAAATTAAACACACCTTAGACTGAATAATAAAGGGCTTAAATCTGTCTCAAATCACAAAGATCGATAGTATTGATACCAGCACAGGACCACATTTCTATATTTAAGAAACCTGAAGAGTAAATAACTAGTGATTTAGCTGAAGATGCACGACCATCTTCCTAAAGCTCCGCAGCACAAGTCCACAGATATCCAAAATGAATAAAAATAGAGGTAACTAAGAGCGAAAAGCTGGTCGATCCAAGATTTCTCAGGAACTTTGTTGATTTGCAGGACTGCGGACCTGAAATTTGAACCATAGACAACAGATATTTGACCTAATGAAGCTGGAAAGTGTAGTAAAATGGAGTATTTCATGCAAATATTGACCTAAAGTTTGAAACATGGACGGCAAATTTGCACATAATTAAGGGTTTGTGATAAGAAAATGAAATTTCTTACACAAAAAAAGGCGATTGATGTTGTTGATTAATAAGAGTTGTTGCTGCCTGATTCTCTTGGTGCATTGCATCTGTAACACTCAGTCCTGCTAGCAAAGTTGTGCTCGTCGCAGCCTGACCTGCGAAATTTGTTTTGGTAGAATAATAAATGATATCGAGTTAAGTATTTTTCAGATTAATATAAAGAGTTGGAATAGATATGCATGTTGGTGGAATGTTGATCAAAGAACAAATAAAATCGATCAACCTGGTGCAAATCCAGTCCCCGGATTTCCAATTAGAGCGGCTAGAGGCGGCGCCGCCGCCGAAGGCATAACCTCTCATCCTTGAAATGTCAGCATCAAGCCCACCACCAGAGGATTCATCCCTGAACATGCCACACTTGAAGCAGCTTGAACGACTAGCAAAGTTGTGAGCTCCACAGTTTCCAACCGAGCAATACCAGTCACCGGGCCTAACATCAGGCCCCGTAAATCCGAAAGAGCCACCTGATCTTCCACCAAAACCTCCATAATGATCTCTCTCGCAGGGCCTTGGATCACCGCAACGCTGGCACGAGTCCCTCCTCTGGAAGTTCAAGTGCTGGCATGACCTGCAATTCCAATCTCCTGGTCTGTTCATCTTCCCTTCTCTAGCTAGCTAGATATTCAAATTTTCCAATCAGTGCATTAAGAAGATGCCACGATTTTTATAACCAATATTGTACTATTTTAGAAACTGTATACAGCAAATGATCACTCTAAGAACATAGAAATATGGAAATGATATAAACATTGAAGCAAGAATCTGAATACTAGAAGAGAAAGTGCGAAGAACTTATAAGTTAGCGCTGTTAGGTCTAGCAGAAGAGAGAAGAGGGGCCTTACCTTGAGATCCAAGGCAGAAAGTTGAAAGAGAGGAGAATCAGTAGGTACAAAAATGGAGTGGGAAAACCTAGTAGCTGAAAGAGCGATGGATTGTTTAAGGAACTTGTGATTTAGGTATTGGTGTTAAGGCTGTTTTTATACTTGTTTTAGAGCCTCGATAATGGGGTAAGATTGAGGAAGGCAGGAGGGCTAGGCTTTCTTTTTCATATTCTCCACTTTGCTTCCTTGAACAATGGAATCACTAGAAAATATGATTGCAAGAATAGAGATAGTTAAATGGAACACTCAAGTTAAGATCAAGTTTTTTATTAGTTATTATTACTTGGACATGCAGATTTATCATCATGATTAATTCAATATACACGAACCCTAATCCTTTATCAATAGCCTATTGCTAGGGCTTCATATTTTCCTAGAGTAGTCATTAATATTTTCCAAATGCAATGAGGACATGATCATAACCAATTATCAAGTTATCAAGGAGTATGACGTGATGATAAAGAGCTTGCGATCTGCAAAATAAGTTTTGAGTTCCAGAGTCTGAAACAATCAAGATTTTACTCTCTCATCTGAACCCACAAAATACGTTTTTTCAAGGAGTAAAATTTCCTCGCATCTAAAAAAAAAACAGTCTATAGACGTATAACGTATAAGCATATATCCACTTAAATATGAACTTGTAAAATTGCATCAGAATTCCATTGATGTAATTTCTTGCCCCATTTTTATTCCTATGATGATCACCATGCATATCAGAATATAGATAAAATGGAATTGAACATTCTGTGGAATTTACGAGGCTCTCTCTCTAGAGCTGCACCTGCCTATGTGTCCCCACATAAAGTATGCATTGTCGCCCGTCACCACAACAAAGCCAAGCCAACATCTTTTTATTCCTGTAAACAATGAACCAAAAGAGATTGAAACCTTTTGACCATGGCAGCTCAGGACCCTCGACGATATTTTGTCTCACGAACAGAACGAATTAGGGATTCATGCAAGTAGGGGGGAGCAGCAATGGCCCGAGCCTGTGAGTCAGGATTGGATAAGGAGGAGCAAAATCCACCACTTGCTAATTGAACTCTCTCTCTCTCTCTCTCTCTCTCTCTCTCTCTCTCTCTCTATATATATATATATATATATATATATATATATATATATATTCAGAAAAAGAAGAAGAAGAAAAGACCCCACATCTTGTGATCGTAGCAACAATCTAAGAGGTCATGTCTCCTTTCAATAATATACTTTGAGAACCCACCTGCATGCCAGCAGTCACTATATAGGAAAAATGGTGCCTACTTTATAATTTTGAATATTCCTTTTATTTTGTACTTCTTGGGACTTAGATTGTGAGGACAAGTCAAAAGGGTTCTAAGAAAAAAACCCAATTCCTTTCTTTACTTTTAATCTTTGAATTGTGGCTACATATGAAAGCTTTGATTAAGCTTTACAAGAGTACTTACATTTCGAAATAACATTAGTTTAATCACTAAACATTATCGAAATTTGATTTCTATGCTCAACAAGAATAAACTAAAAAAAAAATATTGTTTTTATTGTATATCACCTTACAAAATACTATTCAAATTGTACATTCTTCATTCTCTAATTTTATATTTTAACATTTAGTTTATTAGAGATTGAGCTTTATAATTTATTGTTTTCTTACTTTATACATGGGTGGTTCAATCTCATAAGTTGTACTCTGAATTTAATTTTGTTTTCTTTTTCTTTTTTGAATTGATATTTTTTGCATTTTCATACTTCAAGTCAATTTCTATATAGATTTATTTTATTTTTTTTACTAAAAAACATGTTAATGACACAAAAATATTTTTTATATCTAGAAAAAATATAATCTAACCCACAACGTAACACAAATAATTATCTAGTTAGCATATACTAAAAGGTCTTGGCATCTCACTTTAGTAATGAATAGTGAAATGTTAAGGCCGTTTTTACTTTGTTCCTAATTTTATTAGGATTGTTTTTATTTATTTTTATTTCGAGATTATATTTTTTATATATATTTTTACAATTTTAGTATTAGAGGCTTGACAGTGGGGGCATTCTGGGCATGTTGTTGGGTTTCAGCTAGGCGGTGTTCTTTGTGTTCTTGCGAAGAACATTGCCTTAACTTAATGATTTGGACCAATTTTGATCCATTTCTTTGCATTGGATTATTCCCTAGACTGGATTAATCAATAATTTACAGTTTATTCATGTCAATAACTTGTTTTAATGTGTTTAAATCCTATGATTTAGTTTCGATATTGAAACTAGTTTTGGGCAAATTTGTGTTGATTTATTGAAATTTAAAGTAAATGAATGCTAAATCTTTTTTTATCTTTGCATATTTCCCAATAGATCTGTTTGTGAATGCTTCATTTACTAGGTTTGTTTTGTAATGTTTTTCATGTTCTTCATATTTATCCCAAGAACATTGCCTTGACTATATGATCTGAATCATTTTATATCAATCATTTTGCCCATAACGCTCCATACTATATTATTAACAAGTAATGTTTATTCTCAACAATAATGTGTTAATAATAGGTTTTAAACTTTGGATGTCAGTTTTGAACTAAAACTCATTTGACAAAATAGTGCATTTTAAGTGAAGATTGACATGATAAAATGTTATATTCTTGTTGCATGTTTTCTTGTTGGTTTGTGCTTTTTTCACCAATCTAGTTTGGTTTTAGATCTATGTCGTTGGATTCATTTCGTCTCCTATATTGGTGTTCTTTGTTTTCTTTATTTTTGTGCATTTTGATTATTTTGGTTCAAGATTTTTGGAGTTTTTTAGGTGTTTAATATGTTTTTGGTCTTGGTTTTTTTTTAGGCTAAACCTATTTTTTTTATTCAGTTTTGGGTTGAACCAAAAATTTTGGGTCAATCTAGTCAACCCAACCCCATATGGTTGACCTAGTCGAGCCGGGTCAAGATTTTTGGGTCACAAGAGTTACACCCTATTTGGTTTTGCCATTTTTTTTTTGGTAAGGATCTATATTTTAATGGTGTGTTTGGCACACATTCTTTTGCCTATTTTTGGGATTTTAGGAAAAAATGGGCTTTTACCAAACAAAGACTATACAAAATAATAAATGTTTTCTTGTTTTTCTTGCATATGCCCAAAACTTCAAAAAATTACTTGAGCATCCTTTCAAAGAATATTTAAAATATATTGACATGCTAAAAAAATATTGCAATAATTAAAAAGAGAATATTATTCACTTTTAATACAAGAATAAAAACTCTAAAATGAGTTAATATCCAAAATATATTGAGGGATAATAAATATCATTCATTTTTATTATAAGGATAAAAAGGCTAAAATGGGTTAATATTCAATATTATTAGGAATAATAAATATTACTCACTTTTAATATAAGGATAGAAAATTTAAAAGGGGTTAGTATTCAAAATATTATTTGGGATAACAATTTTATTATGCACCTTAATATAAGGATAAAAAAACCTACACGAGAGGAATGTCCAAAATATTGTTATGAATGATACAACTCATTCACTTCTAACATGAGGATAAAAGTCACAAGAGATTTTATCTAAAATATTATTTGAAATGATGCGGTATAAAAAATTCCAGTGTTTTTAGGAAGAAACCTCAACGATAATTCATGATGTTTTATCTTTTTAGACCGAGTTTTTGTTTTTAAGAAAACCATGGTTTATTCATCATAACAAACCCGACATGGTAGATAAAAAAACATCAATTGACCACAACAAACATACAAAAACAATACAACTTAACTTAGGTACAACATAACTAGTCCCGTAACTCTTGAATTTTCGATAAAACTTGTACACCTAAGTTTTCTTAACTATCATGAACCAAACAATTAGTTGGTGATTCTATCGACCTTGCATCACGTGACCACGTGCGAAACACTAGGAAATTAACATAATTACTTGCCAACAAGACCAACTTTCAAGCTTGATAATCTGGACATAGTTGAAGTTAAAGTAAAAGTTACAAGTCTAGTTGTGACTTCAAGGAAAGTCTTTTTGCTTGTCAATTAAATATTCTGCTCGCATTTCTTGAGAAGAGAAATAAAAAAAAAAAAAAAAAAAGAGCAATAGGGCTTAAATTAGCTCTCGATCTCTTCTCCTATAGTGTTTGATTGGAAGGTTCGAATGGAGGGTGTAATTAATTGATTGATTAAGAGAATAAGGTACGCAATTAAAGAAAAAGAAGTTAAACGGTAGAGTTTCGATAAAGATAGTCGAAGCTGATGATGGAAGAGAAGTCTTCGAGGTTTCAGATTTTGACCATCTTTTCTTCTCCTTCTCCTTCTTACTGTAATGGCTTTTTCAATGTCATTTTCCTCTGCGGTAGATTCTCATAAGGCCAGTCATTATATTTTTAAAAAAAAATGAAAATTTTTGAATTTTTTTCATTTTTCATTTTTATTTTAAATTAAAAGAAGATGATTTTAAAATATTTTTAATATGTTGATATCAAAATTATTTAATAAAAACATTATTTGATATATTTTTAATAAAAAATAGCATTAAAAATTATTTAATCACTTGATATTCTCAACCTCTCTCTTAAGCTCTATTTTCTCGGGGAATGTTAAAGAAGGCTGTAGCAAAACTGATAAAGCAGCAAAAAGAAAGGGAGATTCGATTCTCTTCGGGAAATGCTTCCATGCATGACCATGACCAAACCCTACCTCTATCGCTCCATAACGTATGTATTCTCTTACTTTTTTTATATATATTTATTTTAAAGGGATTGTTTAAAACTGTATTTAAAAAAAAATATTTTTAATTTTTTTTAATGTTGTTAGATTATTTTTATGTACTGATCAAAAATATTTAAAAAAAATCATTTTGATGCATTTTTAAACAAAAATTACTTTAAAAAACAACTGCAACCACACTTTTAAATAAGTGTTTTCTCTTTTTTATTCTCCCCAGTTACAAGATGCCAACTTCCATTGTGAAACAAGAATTTAAATCCCATGTTTCTCTCTGTTTGACACCGTGTTTCAAAAATATTTGAAATTGTATATATATTTCCTTAATTATTATTTAACTCCAGGTACATGTGTGTTTTGTATTGTGTTGCTTCTGTGTTTTTGTTTGAAAATACATTAAAATAATTTGTTTTCTTAAAATTATTAAAAAACCATTAAAACATATCTACTTAATGTTTTTTTTCAAGCCGAACATGGTTTCAAACTTAAAAATTAATAGTTTATAAACCTAAAGGAAAAGTAAAAAACTAGACACTGTTTTTTTTTTATTATTATTTATTTCTTATGTTCCTTCCTGCTATACGAATGGATGAAAGTTTGATTACAAATTACTACATCCAATTCAGTTCTCTCAAGATTTTGCGAATTAATTGCACGTCCTCAATTTCGTTTTTAAGTATTGTTAGATATTTTTGTATTCGGATCTAAATTTTAGTGCTGTCTGGAAGTCTGATTGAGATTATTTTTTAAAAAAAAATTTCATTCAGAAATGTATCAAAATATTGTTTTTTATTTTTTAAAAATTATTTTTAACATCAACACATGAAAATGATCTAAAAATATAAAAAAAATAAATTAAAATTTTAATTTTTTTCTTAAATATTTTTGAAACGCAATGCAAACTGCATAGCTAGCCGCTTAGATTAACCGAGTGTTGAAGATAAGAGCAACTCTTTTCCCAATTTATTATTATCTCGAGTACGTAAGCAAAATTTATAAGAAAATGTTTTTGAATATATATAGTTTGAATAGAAAATAAGTCGATGTTGGTATAAAAATATGATAAAAAAGCTAAAACATCATTTGTTTGTCGATGAAGATAGTGAAATTCAAACTCGTAACTAGTGAATCAGCAAGGCTTTAATAATTATACCAACATAGTTTGAATAGAAAATAAGTCGATGTTGGTATAAAAATATGAAAGTAAATACATTCATATATGCTTTCTAAAGAACTATGAATTAGGGATAAAAACCATGGAAGTTATTTAAATGGAAAATGCTGCACGTGATAATTAGGGTTTGCACGCACGTGAGGTTGCATAGAGATTATAAAAGTCTCATCTTTTCTCTTGCTTTTCAGTCCTCCAATATCTTTTCCCTTATGCTGCTTCATTTTGTGTTTTTTTTGAGAATGTTCGTAGAAAAACAAGAACATGTTGCGGATCATTTAGCAAAACGAAGAGTTTTGAGACGAGTTCATTTTGTTGTATAGTTTCTATTTTAGTATGAATTTTCTCTAAGGTTATTTACTTTGTAAGTTTTTTTTTTTTTTTTTATGTTTATCAATATGTAATTATATCTACTTTTTATTATTTATTTAGATTGAATCGAGTTGAATCAAAATTATTAAACTCAATCTAGTTTAAAAATAAAATTACTGATTACACGAGTCAAATAAATAAATCAGGTTATTTAATTTTAGAAAGAGAGTTTAAATAATATTTTTTGTAGTGGTTTTTTTTTTAAATCATGCCAAATATTTATATAATTTGACATGATTCTTGATATGAGTGAATATTTTCAGTTCGGTTCGGTTTTTATCAAAAAAAAAGTAACCAAATTGAAATTATTTAAAAAAAAAAAACAATTTTTAGAATTGTATTTCATATAAGTATACATTAGATTTTTATTTTTTAATACAACAAAGTTAAAATATTTTAATATATTTTTAATTCAAAAAATACTTTTTAAAGAAAAATATAATGCGCGTTATTATATGGCAAGGTGGGTACAGCCGTACAGATAAGGGGTGCAAAATCCAGTCAGGGTATGGTTTTCCCCGAATAACTCGAGGTGGGCGCTTACCAGGATGGGCCCGAATTGTCATATCTAAATAAAAAGCATGCAGGCCTTTGTTGTTTTATCATTGATACAGATCTAGCCCACTATTAGAAAGCCCAAAAGGTTTTGAGGCCCATAAAAGCAGTTAAAAATCTTCCCGCTCTGATTTAAAAAAGCCGAGTAAATAGCCTTACGTCTCTTTTCTTTTTATCTTTCTTAGAGTTTCATCCCCGCGCCACTCTCTCAACCATTTTTATTTTATTTTTTAAAAAAAAGTAAAAAATATCAGCAAGTTTTTCTACTTCCAATTTCATCCTGACAGAAACAGAGTTGAAGCATTAAAATAATTTAAAATAAACTAAACTAAAAAAGGGTTTCATTTCATGGATTCTCCTAAAACCACCACCATCACCACCGCAACAACCACCATACCCGCCGCCGCCACTGTCAGTTTATCAGATTCTCCTCCAGTTCAAGTAACTTCATTTTTTTATTTAATTCACTTAAAAAAATGTTTTTTTAAGGATGGTTATTTTACATCTGTGTGTCTTAAAGGATCTGATTGTGATTTTTGTGTTCAGTTTTAGTGGAAGGGCTTAAAATTATGGATGCATTTGTTTTTACGTTGGTGGAGATATGTGAAATTGCTTCTATTTAGTAATTGAGGATATTTGGTTCATAGGGATTGTAGACTTTGTGATGAGATTTTGGTGTTGATGTAGGAGTAGGTTTGCTGTGACATTGGTGGGGTAATTGGCCTTTTTGACGGAGGGATGTATTGAATATGATGATTTTTGCTAACATGTCTTTGTTTCTCAATTAGGGCATTTAGTTTTGTTCAAGTACAAAGAGTTGTATGGGACCTACTTGTACGTGTATTATGGTTTTTTGATGTAGTAGTTGTTAAATGAAGACCAATCAAAGAGAACAATGCTGTGGAGACTGCGATGATTACCTTACTTATATTATTTTTGCTGGGTGGTGTGGATGAATTGAAATTCTCCTTGTGGAACTACAGTTAGTTGGTGGAGAGTGTAAGATTTTGAATTTCTCTTGTTCTGTTTCTGGCTTCCTAAGCTTCAACTTGTGGGTGAGTAACTGGGACCTGTTTGTTTGCTTTGTTTTTGCTGTTGGATGCTTTGTTGATGTGATTAAAATGGAGGGTTCTTCAGAAAGTGTCCTGTGCGTGTTATCAAGAACTGGGGTATTCTTAATTGGAAAAAAAAAATTGAAAGAAAAGATTGTGGATATCCTGTTTACTTTGTTTCCTATGTTTCTAGGAATCCCCTTTTTCAAATTTCATAAGCAAAATATCCCCTATTAAGCCTGTCAAAGCTGCGCATGTAGCACAAGGACTCCTAGGAATCAATTCCCCTCCTCTTGTCTTCACGTCACCTCGGGCAATATCAGACCGCCAAACAAATTTCTTGCGAAGGTTTGAGATGCTAGATTTTGCTGCTCTTACGGTTTTGGATTTATGAATTTGGGCTGACTGTTTACATGGCAAGTTTTATCTTTCCCAGGTTTCAATGTCCTCAGATATCTGGGCCAGAGATATCCAAGAATGATGGTCGAAGCAAGAACTCTGCTGATGATCCACGGGACCTGAGGAAATGTAGCACCTATTTGAAAAGCAGGCTGATTGTTGATGTCCAGAAGAGAAATAATATCAACAACTCTGAGCAACACCAACCTGGAAGCTTCTCAGGGTGCGTTGATGAGTACTTATCTGATCCCGTGGATGTAGATTGTGCGGACTCTGTTAATTTGGTAAGCCCAAATGTGAAAAGATCTGACGATGCTCATCAGTCATCAGAAAGTAATTTAACCAACTCGAAAATAGCTATACTAGAATCTGATGGCATAATTGATATGGGGACGAAAGGGGATGCGTCTAAGGACATGCCTGAGCAAGATGGAGAGGATCCTAAGGAGCAGTCAACATCTGAAACTAAGAGGGAAAAAATTGAAGAGGAAGGAAACATTGTTGAGCAACCATCTCATGTCTGCCCAAGTTTTGTGTCTGACTTGCTTGTGGACCATGCTTCCAGGCAACAACAATGTGACACTTCAGGGGCTCAGGTAATACCAGTTGTTGTTTTATTTTGTGAAGTAGGAGTAGAACACGTGAGCCCTGATGTGAAGAGGTGTGAATGTTAGCCTTGTAATTTCTAAGTTAACTATTTACTCTCAGCTACTGCATGAACCTTTCCAGGCCGCTCCTCCACATGTAGATGATGGTGAGGATGGGGAAACTGTCTTGAATGGACCTGTTAAACTCATAACGCACCATGGTTCAGAGGTAAGAGTCAATCTATCTCAAAACTCATTTTCCAAGCTTTCCGTCCTAAGAGCAGAGTGGCTGGTGAATCATGTGTATTTCAAATTAGGTCTTTCAATTCGTCGCTCGGTTAAAATTATAGCTACTGAGATTTTATTATGAAAATTTGCACCCTGTCAAGTAGCAAGCTTTATTTCGGTGGTTTCTTGATCACATATTTAGGAACTACTCTATCAAGTAGCATTCCTATGAATCACATTTTAGTTCAATGGCCCTCACCTTTATAATAAGGATAAGTTCAATTTATGAAACATGCAATCTCTTAACAGTTGAGGAGTTATACGTGTGGATGGTCATCAAAGAGAAACTGACAAGGGAAAATTGTGGTGATTCTTGTTCTGTTTCTTAAGTAATGTGGGAGAAAAACTATACTACTGATAGTCTATGCCATTTAAGATTGTGTATTTGCTGTGATATTCTTCTGCTTATGTGAGTCCATATGATGGCTTCTCTGCTCATATCTCAATCTATACTTGCATGATAAAAACACGCACCTATGCGCATTCATGGCTTATGTAATTTATAGGTTATGCAACTTGATGGAAGTGCATTTTCCCACTTCCACCATGAGACTAGTGGCCCTCGTTATTTCCTTTTCAATCACATTTTAGCAGGATTTTCATTTTTGAGTAGAGTAATTTCAATATTAAACATAGGTCAGTCAGCTCCAACGCGGCCTGAGTAGACGCTGCCTTCAGTTTGAAGAAGCTCAACAGAAAACTCCTATGGATGGCACCTATTCTTTTGATTCAGCGACCAATTTAATTGGTTCAGTATCATCTTCTTCCAATACAGAATTGGAGATTTTAGATTCATCTCAGTTAGAGTTAGCTAGCTCTTCCAGCAAGAATCAAACTATGTTTGTGTCCAAGTCGTCCGGTTTCGGCTTGCATCTCAATAGCGTTGTCAACACATTGCCAATAGGATGCAGTGCATCAGAACATATCATGAGCCACCATTCGGTTGGGTACAAAATTAGTTGCTCCAACCTACCCAATTTAGTTGAAAGAGTCTCATCAACTGCAGGTGATGGTGTGCTCCAAACTAAGGTTTCAAATGCCACAGGCTCTGCCATTTCCGAGTCTCTTCGCACCAAGGAAACATTATATAAGCTGCAGCCACCTGGGCATCAGGTAACACTACACAATAAGAGGAGATTTAGTTCAGAGCATGCTGAGAATTTTGAGGAGTTCAACCAATCAAGTCCCAAGGAGAAAAGGCAAGATTATGTGATAGTTTTCATATTCAATTTTTGTTCTCCTCTCTCTCTCTCTCTCTGCGCACCACTGAACTTTTTATGATCTCCAGGAAGAAAGTATCAAGCACTGATGGTGATGGTTGCAAACGTTGCAACTGTAAGAAGACTAGATGTTTGAAACGGTGGGTGATTTCAAGTTTTCTTAGTAATAGTCATATTCACATTTTGTAAATTATTTAAATTTGTTAATCTTTCATTTTCTTTAATCTGGTTTCAGATGATAATATGAGAAAATGAGTAGATTATTATGCAACTAGGTTAACTATTTTTGTTTTTGTTTTTGTTTTTTTTAAAAAAAGAACTGATATTGACTTGACCTTGTTTGGTGGGTCAATACCTAGCAAGTACTGCGAGAAACATCAATTAAATTAACTGTCTCCTACTATTTGGCCAGATATTGTGATTGTTTTGCGGCCGGAATCTATTGTGCTGAAACTTGTGCTTGCCAAGGGTGCTTTAACAGGCCTGAATACGAGGATACTGTTCTTGATACACGGCAACAGAAAGAATCTCATAATCCACTTGCTTTTGCTCCGAAGATTGTACAGCATGTGACTGAGTTTCATGCAATCAATGTAGTACCAAGCTCTCATTTTGGTTTCTTAGCACTTCATTATTTGACTGGGAAATCTGGTAATCATGTTTGCTTATCACAGGAAGATGCGGGCCTGTTTATGCCGTCCACAGGTAGGCATAAGACAGGGTGCAATTGCAAAAGGTCAATGTGTGTGAAAAAATACTGTGAATGCTATCAGGTGTAGTGTTTTGTTCGTATCAGATTTGCCATCAACTTCTGTCACAATAACCAGTTCTTAATATTTCTAACCTTTTCTATCTGTAATGTTTAAAAGGCTAATGTTGGATGCTCCAATGCTTGTCGATGTGAAGGGTGCAAAAATATCCATGGTAGGAAGGAAGGTGAGAAATTCAATTTTGAATCAACTCTTTTGCTGCCATCATTTGTCACGAATTATGATAAGAGTTTTAGCAATTACAAGAAATTTGAAATTCATTTCTCAGCCCCTGTAGATTCTCCTTCCAGCTTTACAAGAGATTAATTCTATTGACTAAATATCATGTGGAAATTTTACAAATTCTTTTGGTGGTTTGGTGAAAGATAATTTAGGGAAAACCTAAAAGTTTCAGAATGATTGGATGCACCAAAAATAGAAGTGGTGAATCATTCACTACTCTTTCAGCGTAAAGAAGAAAAACACTACTCTACCAGTGGAATGATGAATGATATTTGTTGATGTATTTGCAGAATATGGTATGACTGAAGAAATAGTAAGCAACAGAGCTAATGAAGAAAGGTTAGAAAGTATGGCTGATAGAAAATTCAAAATGATCGCAAACAATAAATTTTTACATGCCGAGCTATATGATCCGCGCAGCCTCACACCACCAACACCGTCATTTGATTACTCAAGGTATTTTTTCCTTTATTAAAATGTTTTTTTTTTTTTTTTTTTTCTGGAGAGATTAGAGTATTTAAGTCCTGTTTGTTTGATTGCTTATAGTTCCTTTTTCTTAGCCATGGAAAGGATGCACCAAAATCTCGACTCCTTCCTGGTAGGTATGTTCTATCGTCCGAGTCTGATCATTCCATGCTGCCATCTTATTCAAAATCCACAAGTTCTCCTAGCAATTCACATGGAAATGACAAGCTTCGCAAAACTAGTAAAACCCTGGACGTAGTTTCCCTTAGTCAGGAACTGGATTATAGCATCACTGAAACAATGGGACAATTCTCACCACAATTTGATGAACTAGCTGATTCTTCTGATCATACACCATTGCGAAATCCTTCCCCCATCACGATGGCTTCGTCTTCATCTAAAATGCGGGACACGGCAATTATTTCACAGCTTCGATTGTATCCTGGCAATGGTCATCTCTCATCTGGCGGTTCTCTTCATTGGCGGAGCTCACCAATTACGCCAATGACCCGGTTAGGTGAGACCAAAACACAGGACTCCGGCTGTGGGCTTTATGACATTCTGGAAGATGACACGCCTGAAATATTCAAGGAATCTCCTACCCCTGTCACAACTGTTAAAGCAAGTTCTCCTCTTAAAAAGCGAGTTTCTCCTCCTCATGGTCGCATCCAAGAGTTTCAATCGAGCTCTTCAGCAGGCTTGAAAAGTGGGCGCAAGTTCGTATTGAAGTCTGTGCCTTCTTTCCCTCCCCTCACTCCTTGTATCGATCCCACAGATCGCACCCAACAGAGAAACTAAAAAAACAGACATTTGTTAGGTGAGCCCTGTTCGTGTTTCTTGCCATTAGTGAAAACGTTATTGATTCATTTACCTATCCTTGATCGATCATTTTGCTCCTTGGTATTGCAGTGATGTTGGATACACTTCATTCAAGGAAAGTACAGATGCAGCAATGATTCGAACGATCAATTTTGTGCCAGGTTCGGATACGAACCTCATGTTTTTAATCGATAAGTTAGATATTTGATTGTCACAATCTTTCTTAAGTAGGTGTATGGAGTGACCACATGTTCAGAGTATACGTGAACTCATGCAAGAGATGTAGCCAAGCATGATCATCATATGCAATCTTTTCTGTTTGCTCCCTTTCCATTTTCAATCCGTGTCTTTCTATTTTGTAATTGAATGTTTCTGCTGTTGATTTGATTTCATTCATGGCTGGCGGAAAGAACAGAAGGCCGACCTTGTTGATCAGTGAAAAATAAAAATTTCATTCTCTTGACTGCTCCCTGCTCTCTACCATTCCCAGTTTCTTGTCTCCATTCACAGATTATGATGCACTAGTAACTTGTGTCATAAAAATTTTCACAGCAGAATAGTTAATTTTTTTTTGCTGGTTTAACTACAAACGCTGGGTTTTTTTTTTTTATGATCGACTAATCTTTTATGTTATTAGAGTTCAACTGTTCGTAGTAGTAGTAGCAGTAGCAGTAATAGTAATAATTGACAGAAAACATGTTTAATTGAAAAAAAAAAAGAAAAAACAGATGATGAGAAGTAAATTTTCTTTAAAAGAAAAGAGAGAAAGGACAGGTGTCGATGTCGTCTCTACCTTAATTGTATCTGTGGATAATAATTGATTAATAAGCTCCATATATATAGTTGAAGATATGATCAACATGAAGACAGCGAGAATCCAACCCATATCGAACTCTTATTATGTACCCATGAAATACATCTCATGCTGATAAACTCACAGATAAATTATTCCAAGTCAAAAAGACTCAAAATTTCCTGGATTCAGAGCAAGAGAGAGAGAATCATCATCCATGTCTCCCTTTCCAACTCTGGAGGGGGGGTGAACACCAACACCAAACCCCTTGCTAATATGATAATAATCCCAAACGAAAAAATAAAATCAACAGACAGGAGATTAATTTAGGAAAAATGACATCGAGGAATAATGATTTGAACCATGAGCTATACCATATACCCCCACCATGCACATATTCTGGAATGCCTTTGCTATCCACTACACATTCTTCTGTAACCCCACGTACCCCTGTTCCTTGACAGTTCTTTTGCCATCAAGACCATGACCCATCGAGCCCTAACCTAGCGGTTAGCCAATTACAAAATTCATCCATCTCTTCAGGGATTGTATAATGACCAAGCCTGCATTGGAGGATTTTTTTTTTTTTAAAATCATTGCTAATGCCTGTAACAAAATGTTTAAATAGTAGGATATGTTAATGCCTAGAGGGAGACGGATATACCCATTATAGCTTCTAAATGTAAGATTTCGGAATCCAGCTGAACTTAATGCCTGAGCTGATCTCTCTCCGTGTTTATGCGCAACCACATCATCGCCTGCAGCCAGAAAGTAAGATATGAACTCTGTACAGCTTGCTAGATGGAGATTGCACTATTATAGGTGTATGGACTTGTGAGCAGTTAAAAATCCTAAACAACAGCAAGTTCACTTCTTGGAACCACATAATGACAGATCAGGTTTTCGGCAAAGCATGGCCCAATATCTACATATTTATCATCTTGTTTGATCATGTAAATGGTATACTTTACTTCATTGAGTTAGAAAGCTTCTGTTGTTTCCTCTGCAATTGATTTTATATTAGTTTGCCCCTTCTACTTTTATTTGTACCAATGTCAACCCTCTACTATCATCATCTTTGTTTGGTCCTTATTTAACCAGAAGATCCGGTTGCTCTTAAATCATTAGATTATATGATGGGATGTAACCTAACAATTTAAGAGCAACATGAACTTCCAGTCAAATAAGGATGAAACAATGATGATTTTGAAAGTAGAGAGTAGACTTTACTATAAATAAAAGTACAAAATTAAGAGTACAGGGATGCAAAGAAGCTTTTAACTGCTTCACTGATACAAAAAAGTTTGTGCGAACACACGCAATCTTCAAACAATCACATTTTCCTAAGTACATGCAAATATGATATTATACCAAAGTTATTAGAAATGCAGATAGCATAACATGAATTTGTTTTCATCAGTCCATCAGCTTCTCAATGAAGGTATCATTGAGAATAAATGCATTCAAAGCTGTGAGATGAAAGTCAATACCTGAGCCGTGACAGAGCAGGATAGGCAAGGATGCCGCACGTCTTGCAGCTTCCTCTGATCTTTCTATCTGGCTCCTCAAGGTCCTGCAAGACAAGACAAGTGGTTTTCTAATAAATTGCTTGACCAACATGTGAATTGTCGTATTTTATCATGTGACTAATTGTGGCTAAGGTGTCATGTCTGTTCACACAGCAGAATTCAGAAGCCAAACCTTGAGCATGGAAGCCAGCCACTTAGACCAACAACTGCACTTAAGTTGACTGGGTACAGGTTTCCATTCCCGTATTGCCCCAAAATGTGGCACGTGGCAGAGTAGAGGGCAGTTGCAGCACCCATACTGAATCCACCTACACCAAGTTTGACTGAAAAAAAGATAAAATCATTCTGGTTATTTACTGAGTAACATTCTAAAAGAAGAGCAATTAATATAAATACAAACACCATTACTCTCATATCAAAAACATGCTTTCTTTTACATACAGACTGATGTGCCACACTCTCTCAAATCAGACTTAAAACACAACTAATTCATTGAAGCACATTTCATCAAGCATCTAACAGCCTTTTCCTGGTGATATGTGGCAAATCCACATGCAAACAGGACCAATAAACCAAAAAATTCTGGAGCACATGAAGTTTATTGCTTGATAAAAAAAAATCTGATTAAGATATCACAATGATCATATGAGAAAGCAATGAGGTTTGTTGCTGAGATCCTAAAGCACCCTCAGATTACAAAATTGACCCCCCACCCACACACACCCAGCCAAAGTAGAGGGCAACAGTGGAAGAGTTTGCAGCATATTCTCATTTATAACCTTTAGTTGACACACTGACTGTGTTGGAGAAACATATCTTGAACCAGTAAAGGATAGCTACTTACTATCAGCAGGCTCGGTCGATAAAAGATTCGCCACATGTGTTGCTGAAGCATCTAGCCCCTCCAAATCATCAGGGGCGTCTTCTGAAATATCCCCCACATCAAACCCTGAAATAAAATACACAAGCTATTCAGACCATATTCTCTACTGGCAGAATAGCTAAAGATATTTGAATGGAGACTTTCTTTTTGACAGGATACATAAAAAGCAAATGCAGGCTAGTTTCAGTGAGTTAGCTCAAGATAAGTAACAGAGCTTGCATCCATTTAAATTATATGAGCTGGAAGATAAAAAATCCACAAGGTAGTTCTTACAAGCAGTGCATGGAAATCCACCAAATATTGCTACTGGCCTGGTTGGAGCAGTTGGGCAGATCCATTTAATCTGCCATGTCAAATTCAAACAGAACCATATGGTAGAGTTATTTTTTGTCCGCTACAAGTAGATTTTTCTGAACATGGAAGAATTGAGGCACGGAATGATGCATGTGTGCAAGCAGAAGCAGTGTGGTAACTTATAATATTAATTATCCTTACATTAGGAAGAGGAAGAGTTTCCAAGATCTGGGACCAGCTGCAAAACAAAACACAAACGAGGGGATTTCATTCAGTCACTGTGGGGTACTCTCAAGACTGCCACAGCAACACATCAAAACGCAATTGCAAATGGGCCATTACACTCTTCACGAAGTTTGAAGGCATTTTATTATAACTAAGGAAATACCTTCCAACATTTGCGGACCGCACTCAAAGTAGAGCACCGGGCCTACGCAATAATGGTGATAGTATAGATCTTATTATATGACAATAGCAATATCATATCTTGATTTTCTGTAACAATACTCTAAAAATGGATCATTAAATGGTTAGTTATTATATCATTAGAGATTTCTTTGCAAATTGAAAGGACAAGCTAGTGTAAGAGGGGTTCCCTACTCTAAACTTTGGTATATCCACATATTGGCCTTCCACAGCTTAGATCAAATAACAAGATGGATGAAAAAGAAAACAACTCATGTTTAAACAACTCTTGCACAATCTCCCTCTCACACCAGTCAATCTTGACAAGGATCTTGTAGAAAAGGACAGTTCAATAAGCTAAACAAATGCCAAAAAGTTTCAGCAGAACAGGACAAGATATTGACATTCCATAACTCTCTCTTTGGTTTTGTAGGAGGAAAACGAGTCCATTCTCATATAAGGCATGTGCTCAAGATAAAGATTAAGGAACAGAATTCCATCTACTGTTATTCATAAAGCTGGAATTCACTTATTGATACTGATAGAAAGTCAGATACTACGAAAAAAGGCTGGTGGTCATAATCTTGATAAATCTGTGATTCCATGAAAATTCAAATAAATCTGTGATTCAAACAATAGACATTTAATTAAGTTGCATTTTGTTAAGAAAAAAGGTAACTTGATCAATAGCTTTCAATTGCATCAATAAACCAGCTTTAAAAGTGAGCTCTTTAGTAAAAAAAGAGGTTTCAGATGGAGACTGAGAAGAGAAAAAATAATAGCGATACATGCACCAGTTAAGCAGAATAAAGCTAGCATTTTACCTTGAGCCCTTATCACCAAGACCATGCAGCCAAACTATAGTAGTCTGGTGCTTTCCTTTAGGCCTCACCACATGGGTTCTTCCAAACTCAAATGTTCTTGTAGTATTCCTACTGCCTGAAATGTCAAAATTGAAGAGTTCAAAAAATTGCTGAAGGCCACACTATCCTCACAAACACAAACTATAAACAAGAAAGGGAACAAAGACTAACCAGAACCTACAGCTGAGGTATTGTAGCTCATTATATCCCACAAAAAAACTTAAACAAAAGCAGAATTCTTGATGAATGATCAAGCTGAGTTCTTGAGTTCCTGCGATGAATAAAATCAAAATTGACCACACGTCTATTTATAACCATATAAGAGGGTGGCAAACGAATATAACCCCCAGATCAACATCAACACCTCTTACTCACATCAGCACCTCACACAAAGAAACTACCAGAAAGTGAAAGGCACCCTAGAAAGAAGATATAAAGATAGATAAAAGAAAGTGACAGAAAAATAAATAAAGCACCAACCTTTAATGAGGAAAGAATCCACACGGATCAAATTAGCACGTACATGCAGAAAATGAGCTAAGAAAGACTTCAAATTAGGAATGCAAAGACATCAAGAATATATTCTTTGTGGGCAGGGGGCAGCTAAAGCACTTCAACCACAGCAACCCAATAATATCTACAAAAGATAACACCAAATAGCAAATACTTCTCTATGATTTCAAGAAAACAAAAAAGATCCCATCATTAAAATTTTCTAAGTGCTTTATAGATACTCATTAAAAGACAAATCTTGAAGCTGAAACCTTCAACTTGGTTTAAGCATGAACTCACTTGTTACAAGCATGTCTATAAAGATCTGACTTCATTAAAAAAAAAAAAAACATTTGGAAATGTAGGGTTTAAGCTTTCCTAAAGGATATCAACCAAGTAACCTACCTGGGTTAGGAATAAAACCCTTACAAGCATAAGGCCTTTTTACAAGTTTTACTTTCTTCTTCTTGATCCTCTCTTTCAACCTTTGTTTTGTTTGCTTCGTTCATATTGACAATATAACCCCCCAAAACCATTTGTCTCCCCAAAATAAGAGGGGTGCTCTTTCGTTTTCTAGCGACCTCTATTCCTATGACCAAATTGCCCCTCTATCATATTTATAGGTCAATAAAAAATATTTTATAACCACCCTTTAAAACCAGTTTGTTTACTAAAAATTATTTGCAGCTTAATGATAATTTATTTATGATATTATCTAATTACTTTAATTATTATTATTATTGTTGTTATTTTCAAAGAAATGTATGTCATCATTGCATTGATTCATTGAGGTAGATACATACCCACCACAAAAATTTTAAAAATTGTGTATTTTGGTTCAATAATGATAGATATTTTTAAATAAATTTATACATTAATCGAAATTTATGTTTTTATTTAAAAAATCCTAATGACATCACTTTTATATTGATTTTATGCATTTATTTTAAATATAAAATTTGTTAATATATATTTGAAAAATAATTTTTTTAACCATTAAATTTTATCTCAAAGATCTCTAGCACCTATAATTTTAAAATTTATAATGATAACAACAAATTAATAAATTTAATGTGTGTATTAAGATTTGATATTGTAGAGATTTTTCTACTATCAAATTATGGCAAGATGGATTTTTTTTTTATGCAAGGTTAACCGCCAAATCAAGCCTTTATGAGATTTGATTTTACATGATAAAAATGATTTTTATTCAAAATAATTTTTATTGTCGATTCATGCATGTTAAAAATACTTCATGAGAAGATCTTCCATCATATATTTTAGAATTATTATTTATTTATTTATTTTTAAATGAAAAACATAAACTTAATCAAATTATTTTTTATATTATGATCAAACTAGAAGTTTATTGTTTACTTTACCTAAATGGTTAAACATCACTTTAGATGAGTTGTACATAATTTGTTTTATACTCAAGAGTTAATTTGTCTATAATTCAATATTTAACTTGTTTTACACTCAAAACTCATCATAAAAATTTCTTTTCAAATATGTCTTTTAGTCATTTATAACATACAGGGCATTTTAAAAATTCAAGATGGTGGATTTCTTAATCATTTGTTGGGAGCAACAACTAAGTACTTGAATTTTACCTGTAAATATTATATGTTCACTTCATGTAAATGATATATATGATGCTTACAAACTCTTTGATCACTTTCATGTTTTTCTAAAGCCTTGAACTTTGTTTGTGTGAATCCTCTCTTTCGCATCTTTTAGTTAGATTGCTTTTCATAAAACTTGATTTCTTTTAATTGTAAACCTATAAAAAGAATAATGTATCGATAAGATTTAACTCTTGAAGAAGAGTGTGTATTAATAGAGAATAATTGAATTGTAATTCAAGAAATAAAGTGGATAATTGTCTAAACCACTATAAATTTGGTGGGTGTCTCTTAATATTAAATTTAAAAGAAAAACAATTTTAACAAAAGGAAGAAAAAAATAAAAAAGAAATATTTGACAAATAGATGTTGCTACACGCAATACTTTAAAAGTACGAGAGACATTCACTCATTGCACCTCCATGTCATATGTCAGGTTTTTTTTAATATATTATATTATTAAAAGACATAAATGCCCCTAATCCCACCCATAAAAAATAGACACAAGGACAAAAATACCCCTCCAAGGAAGCTTTAAACTTATTTGATCATGAGGACATTTAGCTCTTTTTATTGAAAAAACAATTTAACATAGCATCTAATAAAAGCTTGTTTTGCTAAAAGTTTATTTCGGTAACAATAAAAAAATGCAAATGACATTTTGCCCCCCAATGATTTTTTTTTTAAAAGACACGTATGTTTGAATGAAAAGACCAAAATATCCTCACTCCTAACCTTCAATTTCAAGTTGGTTAGAAAACACTATGGATTCAATATGCATATCTGCAATGTTTTTCCTATGTCTTAGAGTTTCTTTTAATAGGGTGGTTTTCTCTTTTAAAAACATGACAGAATAATTAAAATAAAAGATGATAAATTGAAGAGAAAGATATAACTATGTTCCCAATTTTCTTTTTATAATGACTTAAAATTTGGAATCTTGGTTTTTATTTTTAAGAAAAGTTAAAGGACTTGTTTTTATTACCATGAACTACATTCTATCTAGGACGAATACTCATTAAATTATGGGAGAAAAAAACAATATTCATTAAATTGTCCCCAGTGATAAAAATATTGTTCATGCTTAGAAAGGGAAGAATTTAAAAGAAACTATTTCACATTATTTTGCTAAAATCTTAATAATATTTTCAATAAACAAAAGAAAGAACTAAAAATTTATCATTTTTTCTATTTATAATAAATTGCAATTATTTATTGTTTAAAGTATTTAAAATATATATTATTCTTATTAACAAGCTAGAATTTAAAATTACCAGCATGCATATAAAAGACTTGTTCAAAGAGTAAAAGACACAAAAAATCTCGAGGGAAAACAAAAATACTTTGTTGCCCATGCATTGGCTTAAGCCTAAAACCCATATTCACTAGGGTTTCTCTTTTCTAAAAATGTTGGTACTTTGTTTTACATTTTTTTTTTAACTTTCAAGAAAATCTTGTAATTTTTCGATGTGGAACTGAGTTTTTGGGTTTGTAAAAACATATCAATTAATAATTATTTAAGTTAATTTCTCATTTATTCAGAATTTATTTTATACATGTTAATATTCCATATAAAAATTACTTATGTTGAATAATAATTTTCAGCAAAATCTTAACCAAAATTACAAGTAAACTCTACAATTAAATCTACCTCGAATATGTTAATTAACTATGTTTTAAACTACTTATTTCTCGATTTTTTTTCAAACATGTGTCATCCTATGAAAAAACAAAATGGAGACTTCTATGTGATCCTTTAATACACAAGCAATTACTAATTATTTCCTATGACAAAAGTCTTAAACATGAAAAAAGAGGTCAATATGTAATTAGGTTATATAATTAAAGTCTCTTAGATTATTATCTCTATTGATATTTTAAACTATATACTATTAAAGGCAGGTATAGATACAATTTACAAAATTATTTTTTAACATTATAATTTAAATATATTAAATGGTCAAATTAATTTTGCACAATAAAAAAAATACTTTATGAATTATCTTTCAAATGCAAAGTTTAAGTCTTCCTTGTTTAAGATCATAGTGCAACACATAAAAAACATGAAAATTATATATTTAGTGCGGCGCAACTTATAATTGCACAACAATTTCAAACAAAATATAATTCTATTTTTTAATTAAAACAAGTTATTCACATTAAAACGATAAAATTCTTTTCAATCCCATCTGAAATTTTAAAATTCAAACCTTTGTAACAAGGAAGGAAGTAGAGGCCTCAAACATATGTCAACTCTCACATGTTTGCAATATTTATGATTTGTGGTTCAATGGGGAATCAAACTTTTTTAACATGTCAACTCTTTTCATACCCCACACATGAGTTGGGGAGAATCAACAAACTAGAAAAATACAGTGGCTATGATTATGATATTAAATTACCAAGTTGCCTTTGGAATAATAAAAAGATGGGACTAAAGTAGATTTCCTTTCTTTTGCTCTAAAAATCTTTAATTTCTATTCATTGATATGAAGACAAAAACATACATGATGATGTCATTTTTTTTTGGCACAATTAAGAGTATCTTGTTATAATAAATTTAAGTTGATACCACTTACTTCCTCTTAATTATCTCTAATATATTAAATCTAACCCGGTACAAGTTTCAAGTCACAATATGATGAATAAACTATTTTAAAAAAAATTAATATAATATTATTCTGATTTTTTAATAAAAAAAATCAACGAGATTTTAGCGGTATTAAAATCATTTGGTTTTTTAAAGATTTAAATTAAATCTGTTATCAAATCAATCAAATCTTAAATCGATTCAACCCATTAAAACATGTTTAGGATATATATATATATATATATATATATATATATATTTGCACTTAGTCAACTTCCACTTTCATCACTCCAAAACCATGAAAGTGGAAGTTGACTAAGTGCAAATTGCATGGATTTTGTCATGATTGCAGGATTTTGGGAGCATTAAGGTAGCTG
The DNA here is from genome assembly GCA_027405865.1 of Salix purpurea. Lineage (NCBI taxonomy): Eukaryota > Viridiplantae > Streptophyta > Magnoliopsida > Malpighiales > Salicaceae > Salix > Salix purpurea. The sequence goes on from JAOWLH010000023.1 coordinate 2,834,991, forward strand.
ATAAAGTAATAATGATGAGTTTTTAGTGAAAGTTCATTCATTTTGGCCTTTGGAGGGGATGTACATCCAGTTGAGTGAAAAGAGCTGGTCTCTCTAGAAAATATACTTATGCTTCTTCTTTTTTTAAGAAATAAAAATAAAAAAAATAATAAGAATCCTAGTCCACCATGACCCTTGCTCCCTGGTAATGCTAGAGGCATCATGTTCAAGAACAACATAAAATTAAGGGTGGGGGAGGAAAATCTCTATTGATTCTGAGCTTTTTCTTGGTTATGATGAGGGACACTTAAAACTTGGGTCTAGAAAAGGCTCTTATGATATTGTGCTTTTTCGGGACATGGTTGAGATTGTTTAATAATTTTTTTATTATTTTTTTGAAATGCAGTGATTATTTTCAAGAAAAATACAATCATTTCATTAGAAAAATGAAACATAGGACAAGAAGAGTATCGGGTTGTATGTGGTGGTGGGCACCTTCATATCTGATCCCATTTAAAAATTGAATTGACCCAGGAAGCCACTATGCAATCCACAGCTTTATAGTCATATTGGACCATTATGCAATCCACAGTTTTATATTTCAAAAATATTTTTGAAAAAAATTAAAAATTTAAATTAAACTTTTTTAGTATTTTTACTTTAAATTAAAAAAAAATTAATATTTTTAGATTATTTAAGTTCAGTCATTTAAATAGAGAAAATTATGGAACACCTTCATGCCACCATGAGTGGGAGATACAGGGAATTCCCATCAACGTAGGTCAAGGTTAGTTTCCATCATTTTCTTTGATCCCATCAATCTCTTGCACACGCACCCTTTCGTTTATGATTCTTGATACTCGTGTCAACCTCTTCAGAGAATTGGGAAGTGCCACTTTCGTGACCAGGATGCTCTGATAAAAACTTGGATTAACCACGCCCAAAATTAATAACATTCTAAAGGACTCGACATTCTGCTGTAAAGCATGGCATTCCGATTGGGAAGATCCAAGCTCCTCCATGATGAGTGCCTTCGCCACCGAAATGGTGGTGCATGAAAGAAAATAAAAGACACAAGTCACGAGTGCATCGTAGCCCAAATTCAAAATCAGGCTAACACAAACCCCACAAGAACCAACACGGCTTAGATACACAAAACTTCCAGATTCAAAAACAAAGCCTCCAGTCCAAGGCACATAAATTATCCAGCCTCCTCAACTTCGACCTAAATATCAGCAAGTTAACACGTGAAGGGAGCAACGACAGCCTGCAGCAGCACATGATTCTAAGTTCCTGATAGAATAAATCATTGCTAGTATATCCTGGAAACATGCCAAAGATAAATATCTAAACCACACTAAGAGAATGTAATGAGACTACAAGAGCTGCCCCTATTAAAAAAACAAACGACCCGGGTCCAGCTGGAAGGGGAGGGGGAGGAAAGAAGCCAGCCCCGACTTCATCATAAAACACAACTTCTCAACATGCAGGATAGAATGCTCAAGCTTGTCCGGACGAAGGACTTCATCATCACATCTTCACCCATTTCAACTTTGGCTGGAATCAGGAGAGCCATCATCATACGATACCAGGCCCTTCTTCCCACCAGAGCTTCTAGATGCCGACCTTGATCTGTCTTTACTGAGTCGCTTGGGAGACTGGGAGTCCAAAGAGGATAGTGATTTTGATGGGCTCCGGCTACGAGACGGCGACCTTCGCCTATCAACTCGTGGAGACACACGTGACTTGGACATATCAACTGGGGAACGACTGCGAACAGGGCTGCGGCTATAACGACGGTTACGATAGCGAGGGCTGCGTGATACAGATGGGCTACGTGTCCTGCTTCTTCTCCCTCTGTATCTGTTAACAGTATCACACACAGAAATTAGGTTGGCAAGATAGAAAATTATACAGCCAGGGATAGATAAAATGCTTCAAAAGAAACCCCCCCCCCCAAAAAAAAAAAAAAAAGACATGCAATTCCATGTAAACAAGCATTTCCAGCAGCACTATACCATCCGATGAGAAATAAATTAAGCCAAAAATAAATGAAGTACATCACCAACCTTGGAGGAGTTCTTCCTCTTTGAGGACTTCTATAACGCCTAGGAGAAAACCTTCGGTAATTGGTATATCTAGAAACATATCAGTGTAAGTTGGCATTTTTTTAAGAAATCATGTAGTTGAACATGATAGTTCAAGTGAACTAAATAAACTAGAGCAGGAAGTACCTATCACGGCCACCATAACGGTAGGATCTCACTGGAGAACGCTCTGGAGAGGGGGTTCTGTATCTCCGAGCATAAGCGTATCGTTGACTGAAACCCCTTCCCCTCCTGATACGCTTGGGGGACCCATTAGGGGAAACACTTCTTGACAAACTTCTTCGATCAGGAGACTTTGCCCTCCGTATGCTAGGGCTCCTTGATGAGCTGCGATGATTATTTCTGCTTGGTGCCCTAACTGGACTTCTGCTAATGCTTCTCCTTGAAGGAGCCCTACCAGAGCTTCTACTGATGCTTCTCCGAGAAGATCTAACTGGGCTTCTGCTGATGCTTCTCCGGGAAGATTTAACTGGGCTTTTACTAATACTTCTCCTCAAAGTTCTAACTGGACTTCTGCTGATGCTTCTTCGAGAAGATCGAACAGGGCTTCTGCTTACACTTCTCCGAGATCTAACTGGGCTTCTGCTTATGCTTCTCCGAGAAGACCTAACAGGGATCCTCCTAGAATCTCTTACAGGACTTCTGCTGATTGATTTTCGCAATGATTGAGACCGAGATCTCACAGGACTCCTGCTTATGCTTCTTTGAGGTGGTGATCTCACAGGGCTCCTGCTAATACTTCTTTGAGACTGAGATCTCACTGGGCTCATGCTTATGCTTCTAGCTTTCTTTGCCCTCACAGGACTTCTGCTGAAACTTCTAGCTGGGCTCCTGCTGCTGCCACTTCTAACAGGACTTCTGCTGATACTCCTCTGGGAGACATGAGGATGGCTTCTACTAGCACTGTGACTCCTGCTACCGCTTCTCTTTGGACTAACACTCGGGCTCTTGCTCAGGCTCCTCCTGGGACTAATACTCTTACTCGTGTTCCTCTTGGGACTCAGACTTTGGCTCCTGCTCATCAATTTTCAATAAAATACAGATCTGGAAGAATCTGTAAGCATAAAGAATAACTGTGACAAGATTTGAAAGTAGACCTAGATTTTCCCAGGTGACCATCTCTGACATCCAGCTGTCTCTCTTCACTTCCAAAAGATTTAGCATCAGTCTCAATGCCATCACTTCGTCGCGACCCATTTTCCTTGGGGAATTCACCATCTTCCTTTTCAAGTATATCAGGTTCCTGTCTCCTTTTACGAGGTAAGGAAGCAGCTTCTTCTTCCAAAACCATAGGAGATTGATCCTCAGCTGCATAAAATTACATGAAGCAAATAGTTCAATATTTGTTAAATGCAGAGTGGATGACTATCACAAGAGAGTGGCCACAAGATCAACCTGAACAGGATGCATATAAAAATTAAATTCAGGAGAAAACAAAGTATCACTCTCCTTTCAATATTGTTAGCATCAATCAGGTATAAAATTGCAAGCATCCAAATGCATTGCAAAATTAACAAGAGCCAGCATAGCCATCATGAAGATGACACATATGCAACATGCTTCAAAATAAAGCAAGAACAACCAAATGCTATTTTCCAAACACCCGGCAGCAATTTTAGATGTGTGACAAAACAGACAGAATGGCTTCACGAAGCAGTACCAGTTTTCTGAGAAGGGTCCCTACGCTTCCTCTCTTTTGCTTGAGCATCGTCATCAGAACTGGTTTCACTCTCACTCTCAGCATCTGTTAGACTATCTGATGATCTAAGAAAAGAACACAGAGAATATATAACATGAGTGAATGACAAGTGCTAAAAATGAAAGCCAACAAACTCAACAACATAAACAATAAATTACATAACAAACTGGTTCACACAGTAATATCTAAAACACTTCTAAAGCAAGCAGATTCAAGTTTGTACCACAAAAACTATCAAGTCATTCATGACACCTAAACAGGAATTCAACTATCTGCAATAGCATGTGAGGGTGTTAAAAATCAGAAGACCAACAAAGCAGTTCGAAACCTACCCTTGATTTAAGAACATACATAAAACATTAAAGGTATAAAAATCATGGCTACCAGCTACCTTCTTGATCTACGTTTGGATCGTTTATCACGTCTCTTTCTCCTTTTGTCACGGCGCTTATCTCGTTTTTTCCCACGTCTATGTTTATCTCTTTTAGAAGTTCTCTTTCTCTTCCTACGCCTGTCCTCACTTGAAGAACTAATATCAGATGATGAGGACATAGAGGAATCAGAATCACTGTCAGATTCCGATGATTCCATATCAGAATCAGATGAATTCTCCGAGTCAGATGAAAAGTTTTTCCTCCTCCTCTTCTTTCTGTCTCTTGAAGATTTCTTGTGCTTTTCTGTTTTCAGCTTATTCACTTTCCTTTTGTCTGCAGAAAAAAAAAGTTATCTGAAAGTGAAACTTGTGAAAATATAGCAGCACCTCATCAAATAAAAAGGATGACACAGAAAGAGAGGGAAACAAGAAAGAAAGCATTCCTCATACAGTTGTTGGATCCCTAAACCAAGGAAATCAAACAGGCCAACCAATAGTCACACTTAACATCACACATATATTAACAATAGAATTCTTACCCTCAATGAATTCACCACAATTGACTATTTTCACTGTTACAGTGGGTCTCCCTTCTTCATCACCTGCATCTTCAATATTCTTCAGTACTTCATCTCCTTGCACAAGCTTCCCAAAGACCACATACTTTCTGTCACAAAATCCACATCAAGCACTATAAATCATGGATGCAACAGCACATCAAACAGAGAGTAAAAAGAAGGGTATAAACTTTAAAGTATTGACATGCTTCCTAAGTAACAAACCTGTCAAGATGATGATTAGCCCTAAAGGTAACAATAAATTGAGAACCTAAAGTGTCACGATCAGCAATTGACATGGATAGAAGACCGGGCCCATCATGTTTTAGCTTTGGAGACTCGTCTGCAACAGTCCCACGAAAACCACTTGTCAGCATATTCAACCGAGGATCACTTTAAATTGCTTATTGAATGTAAAAACCCAGAAAATCAAGATGAAATTGTAATGCAAGGCCCGAAGATAAGGCAAGACTGTTAATTCACAAGCTGCTAAATGCTGCTGGGGGTCCAAAAATGTAGTGAAATTGTTGCATCAAGTGCAAGCAGATTCTGAGGTCTCACATACAGCATATTAAAAAAACAATAAACTGCTTCTGGCCCTGTTATGGGGAATTAATATATAAAATTGGAATCACGTCAATGATATGCCTACAGACAATCACTCTGCAAAATAACAGGGCCAGAATTCATTTTTGCATTGTTTCATAACATTTCTTTCTAAGAGGGTGGCAATCTTCTGGAGAGACCAGACAAGCACAGTAAAGTTTCTTTATTTGATATTTTCAAATTCAGACCCTTCATAGCCTCTAAAAGCAGACACAGAAAAAAAATCTCAAGGCTATAGGCACAAAGATATATGATAAACTAGCATTAAAAAAATGACATGACATGGGGCAGATCATTCAAACAAAGAAAAACCTATACAAGGTAATTTAGTATCGTTTGGAATATGGGGCAATCCATTCAGACATTTTAAGACATGACATGGGTTTGCATATTGACATTTAGTATACCCTTATTGAGGAACTACTGAACCTATAGTTAAAATGTACACACATTTCATAACTTCACTTCAATTGGCATTATGCATAAAATGCAAAAATTCTCAATTCTATGCTCGCAAATCCATAATGTTTGCCTTGTAACAGGAATCAACATGGACAAAAGATTTCAAGTATTCTCACCAGGAAACTTGTCCCCATATATACTCTCTCCAAAGGTCCCTGCAGAACAGGAAAACAAAACGGTCAAGAATTTTGAAGAGAACATTTCAGGAAGTATTATCCCCTGAAAATCTCAAATCATGCTTCATTCTGATTGCTTGTTTATCTTGCACAGCAACTTAAACACATCGATTATATGGGAATTTTAATTACAGACAATGTACAAGGGACAGATCATAGAGTTGTCATAGACAACAGTCTCCTCCCTTAGACAAAACTAACTGTGTTACAATTGTTAATAACTAAAAAAACAAGATTTTAGATCTTAAAATCTAAAGTGATATAAATTTCAGGAAAATCTCTATGAAACTACCCTTACATTTTGAACCTAATCTCCAATCTACACTCTAAACTATCAATTCCATCCATGATACCTCGGGAGGAAGATGAAATCTCCAATATAGCCTTCAATTAATGAAAATTGTCCAAATCTCAGATCCTACAGAGATGTGAAATGACAGGTTTGAGTTTTTGAGATAAAAGAGTACTTCAGTTTTTTATCCAATAATAAAAAAGGGACCGACAGAAACCTATTTAGATTTTACTGTCAAACAGTTACAGAAAACTTGGACAGCTACTGCGTGTTACAGACCCTTTAACAATGGCAACTACACCTGTCATTTATCATGGAATACGCATGTAGATGACACAAACTCTTAAGTTTAACATATTTCACTAGGTCAATATTAGATCATAGCTCAAGTGTATGGTAGATGCAATTAAAATTTCCAGGATAATCAGAGATTAGCTTCCATGTATAAGGGCAAATAAAATGATTTTTCCTAAATTTGAGGAAAAAGGGAAGATGAGGGGTGTCAAAGTTTCTTGAATAAATTGAATATCATAAGATTGTTAAAACAATTAGCATCATTATTTCAAATCCATGCAACAAAATGAATAAATCATAAACTCCATAAAATCAAAAAGATCAACAACCCAAATGTCCAAACAAGAGTTACATACCATCTCGTTTCAGAATATCACCACCCTGCAAGATTGACAAAAGATGTTAGACCACCAATTAGCATAATCGTTTATGTTTCAGAAATGGGTTGGGCATGGCGAAGCATAGTAAATTTTGAGGATGGACAACTCAGTAAGTACAACCTTAAAACTACATCACATGAAATGCAGTCGTGACCATCAGCCCTGTAACCCTACAGCATAAACAAGGGTAACTGACTAAAAGATGGACCACCTCTTAGGCATGTTCAAACAAGAAAAACTAGCAAACCTATGCAAGGAAAATCTAGATGTACATTCCACAGGACAACAAACCTGAGCCATGGACCCTTTAACGATGCGATGGAAAAAGGTTCCCTTGTAGTGCAATGGTCTTTCAGATTTGGGACCAATTCCTTTCTCCCCTGAGTTGAAAAGACCAAAGACATCAGAAAAGCAACTCAAAAATACAAAATTCAATTTCTAAAATCTACCCAAACAAGCCTCCAAACACAAATTAAAAATTCCAATAGCTAAAAAATATTGCATAAAGAAGGCATTTCCATCTAGAAACAAGATAAAAACCATGCACTACCATCACAAGACATGTCATTTCAAAGACTACAATAGCATGCAACAATTACCTGTACAAAGAGCACGGAAATTTTCTGCGGTCTTGGGAGCGATATCCGAGAAAAGCTGCAGAACAAAAAATCACAGATAAATTAATTTAAATGCAAGAACTACACTCAATATACAGGTATTTCCCCATGCATCCTACAAAGTTGAAACATAATGATACCTCAAAAACCATTCTCTCCTTAGGATCACCATCAATGCACACGTCCATAAAAACCAACAGGTTCTTCTTCTTCGCCATTTTCTTCTCCATAACTTATGAGTATCACAAACTCAAACCACCATAAACAACAACCTGATATCCAAATAACACATTACCAACTTTACAACGAGCTAAGAGATTGAATTAGCCCCACACCTACCGTGTGACTAGATCTTGAGCCGGCATTTAAAAATAAACATAAACCCCTCAAAAATCCATCAAATAACTCCTAGAACCAAAATAGTAGCTCCATCCTCTATAATCTTTAACTAATTTGCAACAAAAAAGAGACTCAAATAACCAAGTTCTCATGCAGACAAAAAAAAACCCTTAAACCCTAGCTAGATGCCCGCAAATTAAAGAAAGAAATAAACGAAGAAAACATAAAACAGTTAAATAATCAAATCTAAGTATTCACTCGATGTAAGAGATATCCAAGCCCATCCACCAAACAATCCACAAAAATTAAACAAAACAAAAAATCACCCTAGCTGAGATTTTTGATAGGGCGTGTAAGATCAGGCACGTGAATTAGAAGATGGAATATAAAAGGAAAATAAAAATAAATATAGATAAATGGGAAAGAGAGCTAGGGTTTTATTTTTTACCTGAAAGACTCAGAGCCACAGAAGAGTCTGTGTGGGGAGATGAGAAGACAAAAGAGTGAGGTGCAGCTGCTTCTAGATTATTAACGAAGGAGAACCTAGCTCCTCCTAAATTACAGTGTTACCCTCATGGTTATGGCGTCTGCTGTTTTCGAGATTGTTTGTTAGTGTGGTATTCGTTATTTTTTAAAATATTTTTTAATTAAACATTTATTAAAATATAATTTTTAATAATAATATATAAAAAATCTTAAAAATAATTAATTTAAAATAAATTTTTGCATAATAAATTTTTGTTAATTTTTGCATAGTAAAATGACTACTATGCTCTTAGACTAAAAAAGATTAAAACATTGGTGGATAGAGTTATTTTTTATTTATTCATTATTCATTTTAAATATACAGTAAAACAACCATGAAACCATGAATTAAAATTGATTTTGCCGTGAATCAATTTTTTTTTCTCTTGATTTTTTAAAATTATCAAATCTGATTAGAAGTAATTTAGTATTTAAACATCTATAAAATACTAATTAATTAAAAAAATAAAATTACGCATGGGTGGTATGGTTAACAAAAAAACTAAAAGAGGAGGGGGGTATATTGTACCCCTTCTCACAAAAATATTATTCATTTGAATAGTTTTATTTCTTTTATTTTGCTTTTTTTACAATCTATGTTTTTTTTTAAAAAAAAATATCAATTATATCCTTTAACATTAAACTTAATTAAGGATTATAATTTATTTTTTTAATTTACTTCTTAAGAGTTTATCTCAATCTCATGATCCAAATTGCAAGTTTGACAGGTTAACTCGGATACTTTGATTTTTTCCATTTTCCTAATTGATTTTTTTGCTCAATTTTTTTTATTCAACATTGGATTAATCGAGAATTAGTCTTGGTGGTTTATTTTATTTGGAGTTATCTCAATCTCGTAACCCGAGTTACAGGTTTGAAGAATTGACTTGACTGACTCGAGTGTTTTCTTGTGTTTTTACTCCATGTTTTATCCTTCGATATTAGATTTATTGGGGGATTGAGTTTCATGATTTGTCTTGATCTACTTTTTATCAGGTTTTCCCAACTTATGACCCAAATCACAAGTTTGATGAGTTAACTCAATCAAGTTTTTCTCTTCTCTCGATTGACTTTTTTTATTCTTAATTCTATCATTTTGACATTGGATTGGTTGAGAATCAAGTTTTGTAATTTATTTTATATAAGTTATTCTAGTCTCATGACTTAGGTCTTAGATTTTGCGGGTTAACACAATTTTATTTTTTTAATTTTAAATTGATTAAGAATTATAATTTGATATAGCTGTGGGAAGCCAATGAACGTGGCGGCCGTTGTTCTTGAAAATGGATGGTCACTTAAAGAGGCATCCAAGGTTTTTAACAAGGCAGCTGTGACGCCCCCAGCTCCCTTGCCAGTTACCTAACTGGCTTGACCAGGTTCGCCACACTGTTGGGACTAAGTCCCCTATTTCCTCCATCATAAACCACAAAATACATAGATAACTATATTTTTGAAAACGTATGGGATAATTTACAACATCCTTAGAACAATTCTATAATTTACTCAAAATGCCTAGATATTTAATTTACAAATTTGGCTCTTACCCCTTTTTTTTCCACAAAAGATATTCCTATTTTTATCAGTGACACATGAGCCTCTTTTAGCGAGAACTGGTAGCATCCTCGATCAGCTTAACCTTACCCTTGCCTGAACAACACACAAATACAATAACAGAATGAGCCAAAGCTCAGTAAGTAGGGTGATGCACGTGATATGCAATGCTATTGTGTTTCCCACATTTTCATCTATTTTAATCCGGGTACCCTAGGTATATGCAAGTTCGTGCGAACTATCACTCGGTGATCATGTTATCACCTACTGCTTTATTACTTTCTCTCAGTGATCTCAATATCACTTACTGCTCGCAACGGCATTATCCCTCGTTGCAGCACACGGTTAGCGGAATTATCCCTAACGGTGTTAGTAAATAGAGCTCGCACTATGGATTCCTTGCTATTACCCATTCCACTCAATTCGGTTATCAAACCGTGTTAAGTCAAAACTCAATGATTTCTCTTAAATTAATTTCCCCCAATGCACGTGATGCACGTGATGACATGTTTAATCACATTCAAACAAACTCGGGTACCAATTCTTATTTCTCAAACCATACTCACGGTCCAACTCACACTCGGGATTCACCCATCGTTCACATACCAATCATGGTACTCATAGCGGGAACACAACCTCCGCTCATTAATATTGTTCATTAATTCCATTAATATTAAGATCTAAATATTTCCCTTATTAAAAGAATAAATTTATTTACTTATTTATTATTATTTATTTATTTATTTATTTATTTTGTCCAAGCTCATTTCTTTTAATCTTAGCCCATCTATTTTTAAAACCAAGCTTTTTACTTGTAGTCCAAGTCCATTTAATTTATTCTAGGCCCATTAGCTTGATCCAAGTTTATTAACTTTATCTTAGTTCAAACTCATTTCTTTTAATCCAAGCCCAAATCCATCTGTTTTGATCTAAGTCCACTTTAGTTATAAGTTTAAGTCCATCTTGTTTTAACTTAAGTTCATTTAATAGAATCCACACTTTCCTTTTTTTTTTTCTTTCAAGCCCATATGTTTTAGGTTAAGTCCATGGGTTTATTTTATGCCCACATTCATCTAAATCTAAGCCCACTTAATTTTACAAATATTTTTTTTTTCCAGCAATAGTATGCCTACATAACCCATACCAATTTGGCCATAATTCCTTACATATATATCTAAAAATTACGAAATTTTAAGGAGAGATAGTAGACATATAGATCAACAACTTTCCTTCTTTGTATTTTTTCTAACAATCACTCTAAGATCTCGAAATAATTCACACACAATTTCGGACGGAAAATATTTTTCCAGCAGGTATCCATTTGAGCAACCCACGCCATATCAGTCATAACTCCATGTCTATTTTTATAAAAATTACGACATTTAACAGGGATGTAGTAGACATATATATCCACAACTTTCATGCTTTGCATTTTTCCTAAAACTCACTCCAAGATCCCGAAATAATTCACCCCAAATTCGGGTTTTTCCATCCCTAAAAGAAATCCAAAATTTTCACACTAAGCACACTTCTCATCATGCATGCTTAACCATCCATCATCAAATATCAAGAGTTCAAAATCATTACAAAACCATCATAATCACATTTTACATTAATTAAACAACTCATAAAAATGGAAAGCATAAACAAAACAAAAATAAAATGAAACCTACTTACTTTAGATTAAGTTTCCCTAAAATCTTTTTAGCTTTTCCTTTCTTTTCCCTTCTTCTTCTTCCCTTTTTCCCTTCTCTTTCACTTTTTTTTTTCTTTTTGTAAAGTTACGGGATGCATCAAAAATGCCTCCTTCTCCCACATATTTGTTTTACTTAAATATCTCTTACATTTAATGTTTATGCCATGTGTCAATGAGTTATGGTGAAATGCAAAGTTAAATTAGACTTAAATTGTGATGGATTTCAAGGCAATTCATTTAGTTAGGTTCTATGATTTTTTTATTTTTTTTTTATATATATTGTTTTATTATTATTATTATTTTTGGCTATCATCATTTTACATACTATAATTTATACTTATTACATATACAAAGGATTTACTAATTAATTCACCTAAAATTATTTTTCCTAAATATTTATGTACATTAATTAATCCCAACAATCACGTACATAAACGCCAATTACGTGCATACCATATATTCTAGTACATATTTTTACCTGGTTACAGATTGTCATGTACGTACCCTATATACTATATACATACGTACGAATATAATTATCCCGATCAGTACATTTATACGGTTACGAATTTTATGCTAGTTACAGCTATAGTTGTAAAATCCGTTCCGGGTACCGTTCCAGTTTTTTGTTTGGAACGGAACGTTCCGGTTTCGGTGCATTCCGACGTTCCGTTCCGGTTTTGCACTGCTCATATTTATTTAATTATATATATGAAAAAAATAAAATATTAATTTAACAAGTATAATTTAAATTCAATATAAATGAACTTAAAATTATACAATACAAACACAAAGTCAAAAAAACATAATCTCAAAATTAGAAACATCTCTAAAATTCCAAAATATTATGAAAGTAAAATGTTCGAAAATAAAAGAAATATAAATCAAACATCTTCTACATCATTAATAAAAGAACCATTTTTTATCTTATTTTAAATAAAGTTCAAGTATTTTATATATAGTTTAATGATACAATTAATTATATAATAAATAGGAGTAAGTTATATAATTAAATAATTTCTTTTGAAAAATCCTCCAACAATAAAATTATTATTTTTAATTATATTTAAATTAAAAAAAATAACTTTAAATATAATTAAAAGACCCACAAATTTGAGATTTGAAATTTAAAATAATATTTAAAAATTAACCCTAAAAAAAAAATATTATTCTTATTCTTATTCTTATTATTATTAATTTATAACCCCCCCTAGAAAGTTAGAAACATATTATTATTATTATTATTATTATTATTATTTATTATTATTATTATTATTATTATTAATTTATTATTACCCCTCCCCCGTATAAACCTACTTTTATTATTATTATTATTATTATTATTATTATTATTATTATTATTAATTTATATAACCCCCCCCCCCCCCCTAACTAGAAACCTCCCTTCTTCTTCTTTTCTTCTTATTATTATTATTATTATAATAACTAAGTATAAAAGACAAAGCCCCAACATAACCCTAAATCTCAATCTCCTTCTCCCAGCCGCCGCCCACCCTTATTTCCTCATCTCCTCATCTCCATTTATTTTTCTTCCTCATCAGTCATCTCCTCTTCTCCATTTATTTTTTTTCCTCCTCATCCTATTCTCCTTTACTCTCTTCCTCCTCATCTCCTTTACTCTCTTCCTCATCTCCTCATCCTCTTCTCCATTGTTTTTTCTTGGCTCCGTTTTGAAGTTTGAATCGGCGACAAAATGTATTTATTTTAATTTCGAGTTTTATTTGAAATTTTTTGAACTCGGAACGGAACCCCCGGTACGGAATCGGGGCGTTCCGGCCGGATTTTCCGGATCGGGGCGGGATTTTTACCGGGATAAAAACGTCGCCGTTTTGTCCCGGATTTTGCACTGGAACGGGCCGTTCCGGCCGGAACGGAACGGGATTGATAACTTTGGTTACAGCAGCTGAGTGTGGCACTGCTAATGTCTTCACTTATAATTATGATCTTTAATCATGGTTAATTATGTCTAAGGAGTAAGATGAGTGAAGCATGCAACATATAGGGAAAGATGGTAAGCAAATGTGTGTGTTAAACTTGATTGGATAAAATTAGATCTCAATAAGTTTATTTAATTTTAACCAATAAGCTAATTTAATCTCAAAAAAGAAAGTTGGCTACAACATCAACATTTGAGAAATCTCTTTTAGATAATATTGATTTTGTTTAATCAAATCATGAGTTAAATCATTAAATTAATTAGATTGGACCAGATTAATTCTCATTCAACAAACTTGAATAATTTTGAGATTAAATTAACTTATTGGATAAAATTAGATTTAAATCAAATTAGGTTTGATAATACTATATAAACCAATCAATGAATGAAAAATTATATTCCAATTCAAATTAAGATTGATTCCAATAAATTGGGCCCGGCCCAAGGCGTCCATTTTTTAAAATTTGTTATGCTAGAGAGAGAAGAGAAGGGATTCACAGATAATCTTGAATCCCACGTCACAGAGGACAAATCTTTCCCTGAGTGAGATCAATCCTTCATAGCTTCCAATTTAATAATACAAAAATAAAAAACACCTTCTCTTTAGAAAAATAAGACTTTTTTTTTTTTAAAAGAAAAAATTAAATAAAAAAAGTCTCTAAATTGAAAATCAACCTCCCCCTCCAAGAAAAAAAATAATTTTTCTCTCTTTGATCACGGGTTATCAATGCAAGGTTAGTGAATTTTTTTTCTTATTTTTTTTTTCAATTTACACATGATTAAAATAAATTTATGTTATTACTGAACTAATGTAATTTTGTTTTTATCTATCTCAGTTCACTGTATTCCATGTTAATTCGATTTAATTTGATTTTTTTTTCATGTAACATTCGATTTTTTTTTATTAATGTTTGTGGTGTATTTTGCTATTTTGTGTTTAATTTCCGAATAAAGAAATTTCTGTTTTTTTTGGGTTTTTTCTTGATGAGTCTGCCTTGTTTGTTTTTTTTTTTTGGTTACTAAAGTTTGTGTTTTTATCAAAATTGTAGAGTTTGTTTAGAGAAAGATCAAGTTTGTAACTAACTAAACCCTGGGGATTAATTGCGATTATAATTATTATTAATAAATACAGTAACAGTTTGTTGATATATATATGAATTGTCTCGGTTTTTTTGTTTTGATTAAAAAATATTTGTTTAGGCCTCGAAATTACTGTTTTTTTTTTATTATTATTATGTTCGGAGATATGGAAGTTTTCTGCAACGTTAGATGTTTTTGAAGTGGTTTCTGATTATTAAAACTTAAATTCCTTGTTGTTTCAGGCATTGGCAAATTTGGGGATATCATGAAGTTCAAGAAAGGAAGTAGAGTGGAGGTGTTGAGAAAAACGCACTTGTCATCATGTGCATGGCGGTGTGGCGAGATAATCTCGGGGAATGGACAAACTTACCGGGTTAGGTGTGATGGTTTATGGGGTTTGAGTAATGAGGATGATGTGGAGACTGTGTCAAGAGAGGTAGTTAGGCCCTGCCCTCCACCTACGGATGTTTCAGATGGCTGGGCTGTTGGTGATTTGGTGGAGGTGTTCGATGATCTTTGTTGGAAAACAGCAGCAGTGATGAAGGTCATGAGGGGAAATTGTTACTTGGTTAGGGTAATCGGGTCTTCAACAGAGCTTCGAGTCTACAAAGTTAACATTAGGATGCGTCAATTATGGCAAGATGGCAGATGGGTTGAAATTGGAAAGGTAAGATATTTGATTCTTCTCTACTGTTTTTTTTGGTTAAAAGTTTTTGGTTTCCATATTTGTGTTTGCTGTCTTGATGTATGTGGTTCATGAGCCTGGCTCACATAGCTGGCTTCATTTGCTTGTTCAGACTTCTGTCAAGCCAATTATGAATATTCACTTTCCATGTGCTACGTGCTAACTAATAATTATCTGTTGGCTACTTTTTCCAGGGTTCTGGCAGTTTTGAAAATGAGAAGTTGAATAAATCATCAGTTTTCAGTTTTTATCAGAAGATGAGATCTCCCAGTAAGAAGAGGAAACTGCAAGCAAGAGAAACTTGTTTAGCTACTGATAACAACTTTGGTTCCCAGGAGTCTTGTGCTGTGTCAGCTAGAACATCCAAGAGGGCATCCCCATTTTGGGCAACTCACTTTCAATCATTTAATGAAAAAGTTGACAAAACAAGAGCAATTGAGAAACAGAGTGAGGGCCAGCGAAAGATATCAGGGTACCCATCCTCATTCCTGAAAAAGGTAGATGCTGTTGCTTACCCACGAGAGTGTCTGGGTGAAATATACATGCATGCTTCCTCTAACTTTGAAACAGTTGGATCTTGTGAAATGGAGAGGCGAACACCAAATAATTTTGTTAATTCCTTTTGTGGAAGAAGTTCAGAATCTAATGATTCTGATAGTGAGGCATGCTCCGTTGGTAGTTGTAGTGTTAATAGTGATAGTCCAAACAGACTGTTTAATTGCGTTGTAGCGGGGAGTAGTCCTGATGCAGATACCCTTAGTAGCGATGCTGAATCTTTTAGTGGCCAAGGAGACGAGGAAGAGAAACGTTCCCTCCCCTTAGGAGAGGATGTTACAGTAAGAATCCATAGTTTAGAGTTGCATGCTTATCGTTGCACTCTAGGGGCATTTTATGTTTCCGGGCCCTTAAATTGGGAACAAGAAGCATTGTTGACAAATCTCCGTATCTCACTTAACATTTCAAATGATGAACATCTGATGGAGCTAAGGAACTTAATTTCTGCTGGAACAAGCATTCATATTTGTTAATGTTTCCTCTCCTTTTTCTTATTTCAAGGTTTTTTTCTCTTCTAGTGACAGGTTTTCTTTTGGTTTTCATGACCTCACATCACTGTAAGCAAGATGAAATTGTTACATTTTGTAACTTTATAATACTTCTTCAATCTAGGTGATGAGCTGGTGAAAATTTGTAATTTGGATTCTCATTATATTATAACCTTTCCAGACCCATTAATTTGTTGTGGGCTTCTCTACAATTCTATGCTCCTTTTTCTCCATTTTCCCATCCTCTCTTTATCCTATGATTTGCTTTAAGGAACTTGTAACTGTTCTTTAGATGTTTCATCAGTCGCACTATGCCAGAATGATGTGGCAGCTACCAATAATG
Organism: Salix purpurea; assembly: GCA_027405865.1. Taxonomy (NCBI): domain Eukaryota; kingdom Viridiplantae; phylum Streptophyta; class Magnoliopsida; order Malpighiales; family Salicaceae; genus Salix; species Salix purpurea. Next base: position 2,851,753 of record JAOWLH010000023.1, read on the forward strand.
CAGTTCATATACTATCTTCAATTTTGCATGTATTTATGATCTGTGGTTTGGTAAGTATTGTTGAAGGTGCTTGCTCTGTTTCACATCTGATCTGTGAAAAATTGCACTTCATCTGGTGTTTGGCATGCGAGTAAAGGGAGCCTGTTCATTTAGCATGCATTACAGGATGATTAAATGCTGAATCAAATGGAAATTGTAAGATTTGGTTGTCATGGAGGGTGAAACCTACATCAATACTAACTATGTCTTCTTGCCAATAGAAGTCATGCCTTTTGCTTCTCAACTTTCTTTCATACAGTTTTGAGGTTGTTATTGATGAATCCCTGCATTTTCCAGGGCCATGGTTAGAGGCATGCGAATTTTGCTTCCAAAGGTCTAAAGATGATGCTGGGGACCTATGGTTCACCATCATATTTCTGGCTCAACGAGTCGAGGGCTATGCTTGCATCCTGTTCTTTTCGATTATGCCAATTATTGGCCAGATACTGACATCATTATTATTTCCTCTGATACCATAGATCTGATCTGCATCGTTTCTGGTGATCATGTGCAGAGTACTGGATGAATTAAAAGCAGAACTCTGATATGTCTTCCATGAGGAGGTCATCTTAACTCCAAGATTGAATCATGCACAAGATTTATCTTGCCCTTCCTTTTTGGGTACAATGCATGTTCTTTTACTGGCCACAATGTCGCTAACTGCTAATTTGATTCAATACCCAAGTTTCTGGTTTGCTGGGATTCCTTCTGGTGTTCTTTTGGCAGTTTATGTTTTATATTGCGGCACTGTTAGAATTGGAGTGGAGTACTCAGTTGGCTGCTGGTAGTACGAATGTACTTGCTGATTGACCAGCCATCAAATCGGTGAATATGCAAGTCATATTGTCCATGGGAAATGAGGGTCTGATGAATTCTTGCTATTTGAATTGTTGGGGTCCTACAGTTTGGTTTCAATATTTGGTTGAAATGGCAAGGTGTGCTGGAATAGTGAGTCTGATGGGCTGTTCTTGGGACCAAGCAGGAATGCAGGCCGTGGAACAACAATAGGATATGATTCCCTGAAGAAGCATACGGAAACATTCATTGAAGGATAAGTTTACTGCCCAAAAAGTATACTCTTGATTACTTTGACCAGCAGATGGTAAGTACTGATGTATTATAGTATATGGATTGATTTGGCAGGTTCCCAAGTATCAAATTTTGAATGATATCCAGAAAGTAACAATGTTAGAACTTCATCGAGCATTGATTTTCATATGAATTTGATCCCAAGTAATGACTAACTTCTACCTTTTTCATCTCAGATAGATTCCCCTCTAACATGGATGCATTAGTTACAGCTTGTAGTCTCTCTGTTGCCGGAGCTCTAATCACCCCCATTGAAGTTGCTGTTCGGCGAGAAGTTCAAAGTCTGTTTATGAGTTCATTTATCATGTCTGATGCTGAGCCAGCTGATCAGTCATTCTAAAAGATGAACTTCGATTGAAGTGATGACATGAAATCGCTTTCTCCGTCGTGGAGACAGGAGCACTCGAAATCGGCATCCTTAAGCTTGCTGTATTTTGAAACCAATTATCAGTGGCTATGGTTAAGATTATTTCCCATTGTGATTCGTGAATTGTTCCATTTATAAATGCTTATGCAGTGTGATTTGTTGATATTTTTTGTTTTGCAAACTGTTTGGTCATAATGTAGCAGCTAGCAGCCCTGATGCAGATAACCCCAGCAGTGATGCTGAATCCTTATACGCAGATAACCTTAGTAGTTGAAAAAAATAATGACAATGACAACAACTGAGCAACAATCTAAATCAATAGATTTCGTTATTTACCATAGCCAGCAAGAATTTGTAGAAACTAATCCATAGTAGTGGATGAATTATGGTTTTCCATCTGGATTAAACCCCAGTTTTTTATTTTTTGACAGATTTCTAAATAATGCAAAGTTGAAGACAGCATCTCCATATCAGATTAACTGTTGCTTGTTTGTGAATCTCGGCTAAAACGATGAATACATTATGAATACTGCCTCCAAGCATTCCCTAACGTGTGATTACGGTTACAAAACTATCTAACCTAAAAGTTTAAGCTATTAGGTGAGGTCACAGAATATGATTTATATTATTTTTTAATATGTTTTCTCAAGTGAAAGCCAATTGGGCTTGAAACTTGCATATATCTATATTATCTTTGTGCTTGATTTTTATCAAATAGAATAAGATATGATAAAATTCGAACTCGTTACTGCTGGGTCAACAAGACTCTGATACCATATTAAAAAACTATTTCACCTAAAAACTGTTAGTTGAGGTTATAGAATATGATGTATATTATTCTCTTAAAATTACATTTACTACCAAAACCATTCTCTCTTCTCCTCCTGAGAACTGCTACAGTTGAAGCAACCCTTTTCTCCATTACCTTTTCTTTTGTACAAGATTCCATTTTTGTAACCTTTTTTTTCCTCACAAAATGTTGCCATAATGTCTGACAAGCCACTAGCTCCTGGATGTTCCAACTTTTGTTGGATTTTGATGGGAATTTGAGTATTCTGAATAATTCCTTGATGCAGATAAACGAAAAGACATGACCAGAGCTCCAAAGTTCATTGAGAAAATTGCAGAGGATACTATAATTTTTTCTCAAGTCAATTAAATCATAATCTGATTTAAAAATTAACACACCAATTGTTTTTATAATGGTAAAAACCACCTGACCTATATAGAAAACAACTGCCAAAAATAAGTAAAATCCAAAATAAAAACAAAAATGTAAAACCATAAAACATCATTTTCTAAGATATAATTTGAGAGACTTCATGATTACAGCAAGGTAATCTCCTATAAAACTGATCAAATTTAAGCCCCATCAATCCTCCATGGCGAAGGCTGCCACGCATGTCGATAGAACTTGGAACCATAGTTGTAAAATCCGTTCCGGGTACCGTTCCGGTTTTTTATTTGGAACGGAACGTTCCGGTTTCGGTGCATTCCGGCGTTCCGTTCCGGTTTTATACTGTTCATATTTATTTAATTATATATATATATAAAATAAAATATTAATTTAACAAGTATAATTTAAATTCAAGATAAATGAAATTTAAATTATACAATACAAACATAATCTCAAAATTAGAAACATCTTTAAAATTCCAAAATATTATGAAAGTAAAATGTTCTAAAATAAAAGAAAAATACATCAAACATCTTCTACATCATTAATAGAAACATTCTTGAACACCAAATATTCAACGTAAAACCTCACCACTCTGAAGTAATTAGGAAAAACAGCAGACCCATAATTGATAATTCCAAATCCAATAACATCACTAGGCAGCAACCAAGACACACTCCAATTTCACATTTCCATTCTCATCCCTCACCACCTTATGCGAAACCTGTTTGGACTCCTCATCTACTTCACTCATCTTCCTCCCAATAAACCTCTTCACCCAAAAGAAGGTGTTTTCCGGGTTCACCACTGCCTGCCTTTTCGCAATCTGCCCCACAAGCCGGTCCCCGTTTGCTGTATACGCCCCAACAGATGGGGTAGTCCTCTGTCCCTCCGCGTTTGTAACTATCATGGGTTTCCCTCCTTCCATCGCCGCAACCGCCGAATTGGTTGTTCCCGGATCAATCCCTAAAATGGCCCCAGAGACAACAGGGCCATAACGACCAAGACCCATTTTATGTCTGAAAAGAATGGCATAGTCGTGCCTCTCGATCTTTGTTATGTCAAGTAGAATGTCAACAATGCGTTCAAGTTTTTGGGTTTCGGTTTCCGAGGCGGAGCGGGAGATGATGGTGATGGGTTTCTGTGTGAATGGGAGGAGTCGTCTTTTCAGTGTTTTAGAGGCAAGGTTTGTGATTATGGAGCTCATCTTCTTCTTCTTCTATCAAACGGCCGGACCCAGAACGGAACGCCCGGTACGGAACCGGGGCGTTCCGGCCGGAATTCGACCGGATTTTCCAGATCGGGCCGGGATTTTGACCGGGACAAAAACGTCGCCGTTTTGTCCCGGATTTTGCATTGGAACGGGCTGTTCCGGCCGGAACGGGATCAATAACTTTGCTTGGAACCATGTCGTATTTGATAAGAGTGGGGGATGCTGTGGCAGCCAGTTAAATTCTTGCCTGGCTATTGCTGTTCTTGTTTAAGATCAGATAACATGTAATTGAAAAACAAAGCACGATGGCAACATTAGAACAAATCAATGCATGTCAAGTGACATTCATTCAAGATTCCTGTGTTTTTTTTGTTTTATAATTTCAAAATACATTAAATAACTTTTTATTTTTATCAAATAAATTTTTAAATCACAAAAAAAAAACTCTAAATTAGTTCATATCTATCTATGAATGAGCGGCACAAACATCCGAGTCACTGAATCAGCCTCTGGATTTTACTTGATTTATAAAATGAATGCGAAGGCAGGTTTCAATTAACACTAGACAAAAAGGAATCATCATAATCACATCACGAGCACCCAATAAAAGGCCGTAACTTTAACCATTGATCAGCACAATCCTGGCAAACTAAGAGCATCCTACGAACATCAATCACCAGCATAAACTGTAGGCATGATTGAGGATGCAAGAGAAAAAGCTCGACACCCCCTGGAAAATGATGAAATGAGCAACTCAAAACAGACAGGTCAGGCATAGACCTGAAATCATTCCTCTCAACCATATAATCAAAGCCTCTCGCTCTAACAATGACGATGTCCCTTCCATTCTTTACTCGAACGCATCGTCGTCGTCATCTGGAAGAGGTTGACTAGCAGCAGCAGCAAGTTCAGCCTCATGCCTGTGGAAATTACCAGGCATCAAGAGCAAAGGTTAAAAATCAAACTGGTGGTATCTACATAAATGACAGAATAGAGAGATAAAAAAAAATAGCATGGATGGTTTACTATATCAAGTGTTTGAAGATAAAGAATCAAACAAGCCTCTTTTACACTTCCTAAACACAAAAATAATTGATGGCGCTATATGGATTCATTTTCATTAAATTTGAGATTTTTCTTTTTTCCTTTTGTGTGTATCATAATAGTGTGCATGCAGATTTGTAAATACCCATGGATAAGAGAGAGCAACAGACTAACAAAAAATAGCTAATCTAAATAAAATAAATCACTTACTGTGCTTGTGCTACAAGGTCGATAGGCACTTCTGGGGGAGCCAAGGCAGGAGTCTCAACAAAATGCAAGTTAGGATCCCTGCAGTCACAAACCAATTCAAAAAACTATCATTTGGGTCCTCCACAGAAATTGCAAGTTTAAAGCATTCTGATTGAAAAGATGATGATCCTTTACCCAGCAAGTTTTCTGGCAAGGTACAAGAATGGCTTCTCAAAATTATAATTGCTCTTAGCTGAAATCTCATAGTATTGCAAGTTCTTTTTCCTGTGAAACGTAACCTGCTTTGCCTTCACCTGCCTGTTCTTCACGTCCACCTTGTTTCCGCAAAGAACAATAGGAATGTTTTCACAGACCCTGAAGATTACAAAACAGAAAGAGATCATAATGTATTAAAAAAATCAGCTTGACAAAAATGAGTTGAGTTTAATAGGTCAAGAACAAGGAACTCAACACACCTGCAAAGATCCCTGTGCCAAGTAGGGACATTCTTGTATGTCAACCGAGCAGTGACATCAAACATGATGATAGCACAATTACCATGGATGCTGCAGCATAAATTCAATTGCACAGTAAGTGACTCCAAGATACCGAGAAACAAAATTACAGAGGATAGGGTCAGGATTAGGAAATATAAAAGGACACCATCCAAATATAAGGGTTTGTTAAAATCCAGAATACACCTTCAAGGCATATAAACTAATCCATTAATCACAATTGAATTTAACATGATCAACCCACTCAAGAAACAGCCAAAATCTAACGGCTGTAAAGAGATTTGTATTCTAATATCCAGGAGCTCACAAAACAACAAAGTGAGACTAAGACATCATGCAGAATCTGTCAACAACAAAGATCCTAAAACCTACCATACAAGCATTACACAAGCAATGATCTTGTACATAAATCCCCCATATAAATGAAATTTATCCAAAAACACTCTTTGCATTCATGTTTTCCATAAAATAACATCTCACAGTCAGCACATAAAATTACACATGGAATATCAAGAAAGATAAAATCTCACAATAAATCACTTACTAGTATCCATCTCGAAGACCACCAAATTTCTCTTGACCAGCTGTATCCCAGCAATAGAATCTAATTTTCCCACAATTAGTGAAGAAATCCAACGGGTGCACTTCTACACCAATAGTTGCTGCATTCATCAGAAAAACATCAATCAATCAATAAACAAAAAAACGAGCTAAAACATTAGATTATTCAACAATAACAACGAATTTATATTCTGACTTACGCTCGTATTTCTTCTCAAACTCTCCGGTAAGATGCCTCTTAACGAATGTGGTCTTCCCTACAATTCAAAACCACCCAGATGCCACAAGTCAGAACCCAAAACAAAATTAACATAAAAAATAAAAACCCAAAATGACAATTTTCACAAACAAACATTCTCTTGAAGCTTGAAACCAAAGAAAAAAAATATCAAAACCCCAAATGCCAAAGAAAACCACTACAAATCAACACAAAACCCAGATAAAACCCGAAACAGATTTAACTGAACAGAGCTTCGACGAGAGATATATTTATACCTGTACCACCATCACCAACAATTACAAGCTTGAAGCTTGGATAATCAACAGTTTGCTGATTCGGCAAAGCCTAAAATCGACCAAAACCCAATAAAAAATATCAGTAACAAATCATGAGATAACGAGAGATTGCAATTAGATCTAATTACGGAAATTAACGAAAAAATTCACCATTTTGGGTTAATTTTTCAAAATAGCGAAGCTCCAGAGACAGAGAGAGATTTTCGAGGCTTTTCTTAAAATGATTTTATAGCGAGAGGTTTTCAGGAGATCTTGTGCGGAAAGGTTCAGGGGACTGGAAGATCTGGAACATTGGTGAACGTGAGCTTGGATACGTGGAGGGTGGATGTTCATTCAAAGAGTGACGTGTGTGTAGAGGATAGAAGCTATGGAGGTTTTCAAAAATTCAAAACTGGTTCGGGTGGCTTAAGCTTGACGCACGAATCTAAACCGTCAGATTTTCGGGATTCTGGAGTGTGATCGCTTGACGTGTGGGTCATGTCTTAGAATTATCATCATCATCATCTAAACTAAACGAGTACAGATATTTCAACACTGATAAACAGTATTTTACATTTTTCATCTACAATTATTATAGATTATAACAGTAAAATTATTATTTTGTTTTTTACTGTGTTTTTTAATTTTCAATTCAGGAGTATTTTTTATCTAACATAGTTTTATAAATAAAATGTAAATTGGAGAGTTTATGCATATTTAAAATTAAACAAATTAAGATTTATAAGTATTAATAGATATGGATTTTTTAATAATATCTAAATAAAAAATTAAGAGTTAAGTATGGATCAAGACATTTAATCTTGCAATACTATATAGTTATGCGGTTATATTTACTAAATTTATTTTTGAAAATATTTTTTGTTTAAAAATATATTAAAATAATATTGTTTTTATTTTTTAAAAATTATTTTAATATTAACACATAAAATAATATAAAAACACTAACAATATTTCAAAAATTTTCAAAATCAGTTTTGAAACAACCGCCAAGTTCCTACCTCGATCACCACCGTCTAAAAAGAGCCCACAAATACCAACGTCCCAGATCTTTCCACTCTTTCATGACTAGAGTCGGGCTCTCACGCTCCTTAAACCTCCTCCTTATAAACAAAACCCTTTTCTCTTCACAAAGAAACCTTCTAAAATTCAAATCCCGTAGTAGTAGTAGCGGTAGCCTTCTCTGTTCGATTCGAAATCTTAAAATTCAAATGGTGAGCTAGCCAGGCCCTTGTTTTCACTTCTCATTTTTTATATTGCAATAATCTCAAGACTTCGTTTTAGTTTCTTTTTGATGATATTTATTGGTAATTGGCGTAGGCTTTGCCGAATCAGCAAACTGTTGATTATCCAAGCTTCAAGCTTGTGATTGTTGGCGATGGTGGCACAGGTATGTATATCTCTTTGAGATTTTATGTTGTTAAATTTGTCCTTTTTTGTGATTTTTGAATATTTTTGAAGTTTGTTGAACCATCTGGGTTCGTTGACTTGTTTTGATTCTCGGTGTTTTTTGGACTTCGGTTTGATTTTCTTCCTCTTGGCAGAAGATGAAATATATTTTTTGAATAAGGGAATTTGGGTTTTGATTCTTTTTATTAAAAAAATATGAGTATTTGAAAAAGAAAAACGAAGTATGTTTTGTGGGAAGGGAATCAGGTTTTTGATGGGTTTTTGGATTTAGGGTGCTGATTTTATTTATTTATTAAGAACACAGGGGTTTTGATTTTCGGCTTCTGGGCGTTTGCTCAATGCAAGGAAAACAACATTTGTGAAAAGGCATCTGACTGGCGAGTTCGAGAAGAAATATGAGCGTAAGTTTGAACTTTTGTTATTTTGATTCTTGAATGCTTTTCTTAGTTGGTTTTTTAGTGTGCAAGTTATTAATTAATTTATGTATTTTTGGTGAATACAGCAACTATTGGTGTGGAAGTTCATCCTTTGGATTTCTTCACTAACTGTGGCAAAATTAGATTCTATTGCTGGGATACAGCTGGTCAAGAGAAGTTTGGTGGTCTTAGAGATGGATACTAGTAAGTGATTGTTTGTTTCAATTCTAGAATTTTGTAACCAAAGTGTATGGGTGTCAACTATTAGGATTTATGCAACGACGGATGATTTGGTGCTTAATTGGAAGATTTTATCTCTCTAGGTATCCTACGTGTAATCTTTTGTGCTGATTGTGAGGTGTTACTTTATGTAAAAGATGAAGAAAACAGGGGTTTTTTCCCTGCTGTTTTTTATTTTCATGGGGGATTTGTCTTCAAGATTATTGTTCATGTTATTGTTATATTCTAGGTTTCAGGATCTGAGTGCATGTCTTGGTTTCTCTTTGTTATTTTGCACACCTGAATATCTGAACTTCATTTCTCTTTACATTAGTAGATCTAGTCTGTGTCTTGGGTGAATTGATTAGTCTAAACCTTTTTTAAGCGTGGGTTAATGGATTAGATTATATGCATAGAAGGTTTATTCTGGATTTTGGCAAACCTTTATCTCTGTATCAGGGCTCTTTTCTATTCCTGATCCTCTTTGTAATTTTGTTTCCTGTGATGTTAAAGCGACTAACTATATTACAATTGTACTTATGGTGCAGCATCCATGGTAATTGTGCTATCATCATGTTTGACGTTACTGCTCGGTTGACATACAAGAATGTTCCTACATGGCACAGGGATCTTTGCAGGTGTGTTAGAGTTCTTTGTTCTGATTTGAAATTAATTTAAATTCTTATGGTCAAAAGGCTCATCTGATACATTTTAATCGTTTTCTGCTGTCTACTCTTCAGGGTCTGCGAAAACATTCCTATTGTTCTTTGCGGAAACAAGGTGGATGTCAAGAACAGGCAGGTGAAGGCAAAGCAGGTTACCTTTCACAGGAAGAAGAACCTGCAATACTATGAGATTTCAGCTAAGAGCAATTATAATTTTGAGAAGCCATTCTTGTACCTTGCTAGAAAACTTGCTGGGTAAAAAATTATCATCATTTCAATCTGAATGCTTTCACCCTATTGTAATTTCTGCTGACGCTAAGTGATAATATTTGGGATTGTTTTGTGACTGTAGGGATCCTAACTTGCATTTTGTTGAGACTCCAGCCTTGGCTCCCCCAGAAGTACCTATTGACCTTGTAGCACAAGCACAGTAAGTATTTTGTGCTGTTTAAGATTAGCCATCCTTTATCAGTCTTTTGTTCTCTCTTCCCCATGGATATTTACAAATCTGCATGCACATTATGTGCATTGTTTATACAAGAACCCACAATACAGGAATATCTCAGATGTAATAAAAAATAACTTATGTTACACGCTCAATGTTGAGCAAGTGTACAAGAAGTCTGCTGGATTCTTCTTCTTCTTTACATAGTTGATATACCAAATTGTCCACGTCTTTTTTCTCTTTATATCCTGTCATTTATATTCATATCATCAGTTTATTTTTAACCTTTGCTCTTGCTCCCTCTACTTTCAACAGGCACGAGGCTGAACTTGCTGCTGCTGCTAGCCAACCTCTTCCAGATGACGATGACGATGCATTTGAGTAAATATTATAAGAGAAATGGTCCTTGTTGGGATCTGAGAAGCTTTGATTGCATGGTGTTGAGGATATGGATTTCTGTCCCTAGACTAGCATGAGCCTAAACTGAATGATTTCAGGTCATTGTATCACTGACCTGTTCGTTTTGAGTTGCCCATTCATCATTTTGCAGGGAGTGTCTTGCTCTGTTTATACCCTCCTTTTTCATGCTCGACTAATCTAAGCAGGATGCTCCAGGTGTTGCTCTGTTCTTAAATTCCTAGCGTTGTGCTGATTAGTGAGTGATTAAACCACCACTTCTTGGTTGGTTGCAAGTGATGTGATTAAACCAATTTTATAGGCTAATACAGTAAACGACAACCTAGAGTTTGTTAGAGTGACTTAGGATATTTTGTGACCCTCATCTTTAAAGCTTCCTGATTGACTTCAATTTAAAAGGATTCAAAAAATGTTGCGAGTGAATGACTAGGAGCCTGTTTGGCACAGCTGTTGCTAGCTGTAGTTGTTGTGGTTGAGGTTGACAAAAAACTGGTTTCTGAAAAGCGCTTTTAGCTGCGGTTCATAACTGAAATTTGTGTTTGGTTAAAACTGTGGTTGATGTTGAGTTTAATGAAAAGCAGTTTTGTGTGTTTGGTTACCATGCTTTTCAAATTGCTGTCAACTTGTTAAATTAATTAAAAATACACGTATAAACATACACATACATACATTTATATAAATATTTTGTTGGAATAATATTTTATATTTATTAATAAATATAGTAACAAAATATTTCAATAATTGACGTAAATTAAACACTTGCAACTAAAAAGAACTTATCGAAACCAATAATTATAACATACCGAGTAATAATAGAACAGCGAAACTCATCTTCAGTGTTTGGTTACCATATTTTTCATATTGATGTCAACTTGTGAAATTACTTTAAAAGACATATTTTTTTTTAAACATTGTAGATTTAATTATCATAATAATAAAATATAATTAATAATTCAAGTAAATTACACAATTTTTAATTTTTTAAAAATATCAATTTTATATTTTTTTAAAAAATCGGGTTGGGCCTTACCCAAATAACTGGGTCGGCCCAGAAAAGTTGGGCCAAAAGGCCCATCCCTGCTGGACTTGGGCTGAGCCGAGAGCGACCCAGCCCAAATGTTAAGATTAAAACACAAAACAGTGACAAAACGCACCGTTTTGCATTTCGTTTTCTTCTTTTTCGTTTTACTGCATGTCACTGTTCATTTTTCACTGTTCACCGACTGTGACGAGAGGGTCAAAGGCCGGTACCTACGGGTAGAGGAGGTCGAGGTGGTTCTCCCTATCGTGGTGGCGTAAAAAATGGAGGCCTGTGGCGGCTGGACGGGGCGTTGGAAGTTGTCGGGCTGTGGCTTTTGCTGCTTCGTTGCTGCTTCCCGGAGCTTGAGAAGAAGGCTTGGGTGGTGGCTGGATGCTGCTGGAACCCACGGTGGAGCTGGTGTTGCTTCTGGACGGGAGCTGTTGCAGGAGTTGGCGAGGAGAGAGAGTTGGAGGAGAGAGAGAGCTTGTTGTGCTGCAATGGCGAAGGGAGAGAGAGAGAGAGAGAGAGAGAGAGAGAGAGAGAGAGAGAGGCTGCTGTTGGGGGAGAGACAAGGATGAGCTGCGCTGTCTACCTTGGTGGCAGTGTTACTGTCGCTGGAGTTGGGGAAGACGATGGGTGGTTAATCTTTGCTCCCTGTCTGTCTGCATGCTATTTTTCGTTTATTATTTTTCGTTTTGTAATGCGAAACGCGTTCTGTAAAGCATATCCCAGTAGCTTTTCAAATTGCGCCGCAAACGCTGTTTTTTTTGTGGGACCCACCACTTAAAATCCCTGCGGTGTTTGGTTAAATTGAAGTTTAGCGCTGCGGTGAACCGCAACGCAGGTCACACCGCAGCGCCAAACACCCACTAGAAGTTGGTATTAGTTTTTGACAAGACAACCATCTAGTTTCAATTTAGGCAATTGAACCCCTAAGATCCTTCCACCTAAACCCAACCCCATTTTTCATTATTTTCAACTTTTACAAGCTAGAGTAGGCATGCCAGATTTCAATTTTCAAAAAATGGGTGGTAAGTTTTCAAAGAAGCCAGCAAGTGTCTAGCTGTTTCTACTGGGCAGAAAACTGTTCGTCCTGGAATGATATTGATTCATCTCTCAAAAACTACAATCAAGACTCTTGACTTGCATAATTGCTCATCAATGCTCAAAATTCAAGCATTTCCAGTGCTTTAATGTCAAAGGACCATTGGAAGATTACCATTCACCAAGCATTTATGTCAAGAACACTTGAAAAACTTCAATTTATTTTGCTAAAAATAGTACGAAACACCCCACTTTCATAAAATAACCCTACTACTATAGACTTGTTTTTTCTTGATATAATGCCAAAAACTCACCCTTAAAAACCCCTGCCTGCCTCCCTGCCTCTCTTAGACAACAAAAATACTCGTTTATAGTATAAACTTGACCGTGAAAATATTCATACATCCAATCACTTGATAGCTTAATTATCAATAACCTTAATTAGCTTTTAATGATTCATGTTCCTCGGAGACTCAACAGCTTGATATCATCAATTACAGGTCCACATAGAGAAGAGAAATCATCGCTCCTCATGGTGTAAAATGTGCTATAGAACATGATTCTTGTTCTGCTAGAAACAGCAGCAAACTTAAGCTCTGCACGCTTAAATCCACCTTTGCCCTTCGACTCGTACGGGACTTTGAGGGTGTCCTTGCCGGCGAACGCCTCGACAACCATCGACCCTTCACATGAATTGCTGGCATCTCCGACCGCGAATGAGAGGGCGTAGGTTTTTCCGATCACGGTGCGGGCTACCTGCGCAATGGCGCTTTCTTTGCCTGCTACAAGCTCCACCGCGCGCCGTCCCTGAGGAACTGAAAAATGCTCTACATCTATGTATTTAACAGCTTTGAGGGATTCAACCATCCAGCCAGGGAGCGGAGAGTGCTTATCTTCAATGTTGGGTGGGATTAGGACACCCCAGGTCGTGTTCGGAAACACATATGGACCCTCTTCGAAACCACCGTTTTTCAGTATGTTCTCTGCAAAATATAGCACAAAATCATAAGTTGTTTAGCTTTAACTCAAAACATTTTGGTGCTTCTAGCAGGACACGACAACTAAGAACCATGTAAGAAATGGAGTGGGACCCAAGCATTAAGTAGTCGTCATTGAATACAAGGCTCTGGATAGGTCAAGTTGCAATCTGCAGACTGCAAGTTAAGCATCTTAATGTCTGAAATTCATTGAATGGAGTTAATCATAGCTAGTTACCTCTATGACTCTTTCATTGACAGAACTTGCAGGCTAACATTTTCAGAGCTGAATTTAAGACTACTTATACTATTCTCCAATCTTTTTCTCTACCTGGACCATTGTCCTGTTCATTATCTAGTCCTGTTACTTTCCTATACTTGTCCCCTGGTGAAATGGACAAGAAAATCAGTGGTACCAGATTTCTATACTTGAAAGGTCAGTCCATAAATATTGTAGGGCAACTGGGGAAGATAGTCCTTGAGTGCCCTGCTACTCACTTACCAACTAGGGAAGAATTGGAGGTCTCTCGCTCATTTATATTTGTCTTGGATTTCAGGAAATCTCACTCCAGTAAAATATATTTTATGAGCTAGATAAGTTAGTAAAATCTTAATTGTTTCATGCTCTTACAAGAAATGAGGACTCGAACTCGAGACATACTATGCAGATATTTTGCTTTGAGAGACACAATTCAATGTGGACCCATTAACTTGAAATCAACAACTAGTCCTAAATTTCTGTACACTTCTTGATGATTGATGCCTAGCAACCCACAAGTCTGATGCGTAGGAAATTTATAGAGAACTTACTATTTGTTGGTCTAGGAGGATATAAAGATCTAATTGCTACGGAGTCAATAAGTGGACCGCAAGCAGGATCTTCTTCAACTCCAGGATTGTGAATTACGAACTCAACTAGACTGAACAGGGCTTTAAATGCCCAAGCATATGAGTCCCATCCATTGCTGCTATACATTGTCTGCATTGGCAGCACGCCCCACTCAGGAGAAACTGAAATGTTCAATTTTTCCTCTTGAGCACAAGTTCTAGCTGCACTGAATGTGATTGAATAGTACATTCCTTTAGTAAGATTCAGTGTTTGCTTGATCGATGCCTCGTTTCCAAGCCTTACTGCATAGGCTCCTTCCGGCACCACCAGCAACATGTCCCCCTGTTTCTGGCCTGATTTGATGTACTCCACGAAGCCTGAGATTTCCCATTTCGGTAATGCATAGCGTCCGACCATCTTTGTTCCTTTCATGTCCGATTGCTTCGGGCTAAGCTCGAAGTTTCCATTCCCCACTAGCCCTGCATTGTGATGGACACATCGAAATTCTTGAGAAAATATACTGCAAAAAACTTAAAAAGACCATGGTTTTCAGTTTAAAAAACACAGTTCTTTTTAGTACAATGATGGAGGTGGAAAACGTGGCTCTAACCCAGGATCTAACTAAAATATTTTGGTAAAGGTATAATAAGATTGACGTGCTTAAGTTCTATATATATATATATATATATATATATATATATATATATATATATATATATATATATATATATATTGTCTACAAATACAGAGGAAGAATTTAAGGATCATGTGCCTCACTGGCGCAGCCTGGAATGCCAGCCGTGAAGGTGCCCTTTCTGCTTTCTACAGCAGATGGACTATATTTGAAGCAAAACCAAACAAATCAGAAAAATACAGTATTTTGACTCTGTTTTTTAACATCTTCATCACTGCAAGACTCGAAATCTCTACATGTTGCTGAAACAAAATGTGTGGCTAAGCAATTTATAAGGTCAAGAATGGTGAAAAAAGATAAATTAGCACTGATCAAGCACTGCTCTAGAGACTCGATTCTAGCAAACATGGATGTAGGAGACCTTGAGATTTATTAATCAGGACCAGTATGATTTGAATGACCCTTTTATGCACCAAACAAATTGAATGAAACACATTCAAGGGACAAATCTATGAAGACATTCGCAAGTGTTTTTGAAGTTTCAAGCTTTTTTACCATCAATGAAAGAGAAGGCAGAGTGGCAAGCGGCTAGCAGCAGCACCGACAGCAAGGCGGCTCCTCTCATCTCAAGTCGTATGGGAAGAAGGAGAAGAGGAGGAGGAGAAGGCATGAAGTGCAGAGAATGGAGAGAGCATGAGCTTAAATGCATGGTGTGAGACAAGAAGGCCCCTGGATTTGAGAGAAATAACAAAAATGACACCATGATGGTATCTTCACGTTGCCTTTTCTACTGACGAGAGCAGAAATACTTTTTATGATATAAATGCTGACGTGTCTCGACAAATGCTGTTCGTGGTCACATGGTTTCACTTCCCATAGCTGATGCAATCCTCGACATTTCCTTTCAGCCAATTCCCTTTTTGTTTCATGAAAAGTTTTTTTATTTTTATTATTATTATTATTATTATTATTATTATTATTATTATTAAAAAGAAAAAGAAAAATACTTTTTATTAATTGAAAATTATTAGTTTAGTTTCTAGAATAATATTTTTCTTTTAATTTTGGACGGAAACACTTTCTAGAAAAACTAAAAAATATATTGCTCAAAATTATCATTTAGATTCTGATTTAATTAGATTTTATATCAATTTTTTTATTTTTATTTTTTTCTCTTATTTTTTTTATTGAAGTATTTTATCTATCATATTTGATCCTTATTTTTGTTATTTATTTTATTTAAAATAATTTATGATTTAAAAAAAATAACATCTTTCATCTTTTTTATTGGTTAGATTTAGTATTGTTTTTTTATTTGAGATGATTTATTGGTATAGATTTTTTTCTCTCCTCAATTTCATCCTATAACTTTTTTATTTGTAGATTTGGTTCTTATTCTTTTAATAAACTTGAAAAAAAATAAAATATTAATAAATTATTTTCTAGCTTATTTTTCATGGTATAATTAAACATTGAAAAATACTTTTCAACTAATTTTTCATGACACTACTATACATTAAAAAAAATAATTTATCAAAGAAAAATAGATAACTATCATTTCTTTTAATTCAGAGTATACGAGCATATAAAATCTAAGAATTAATTATCGAAAATATTAATTTCACTACGTAAAAATTAATATATTAATCATTAGAAGAATTAATTGGATCTCTTAATATACGAAATAACTACCCTGTCGTAGAAATTGGCAGAATTTAATAAATATAAATGCTTTTGAATTCCTAAAGGGTTTTTAATTTAATTTGTTGGTCAAATGTGAATATTTAAGCTCACTAAATAGTATCATTAATTAATATATTTATAAGAACAGTTTTCACGATAAAATGAATATTTAATTAATATGGTTTCTAATTCTATTAAAGCTCTATTAATGATATTTAATTTCATCGAATTAATTAAATTAAGGAAGATTTATTATATATTGGTATTTTGCATTTGCAATGTCATAGAAATATCATTTCATCTGGATGACAGGCTAGCTAGTGAAGTATAAGGTGGATGACTTTTTTTCTGTATGTTAATTACAATGAGGTAAAAGTAGATTATTGAATAGATTTTCTTAAATATATAAAAAAAATGCTAGGTTTGTTAATATTTTTTCTAGTTTAATGTTTTTTTAAAAAAAATTATATAGAAATTGATTTAATATGACTCGATTGACTTGATAAGTTTGAAAACAACCTAAATAATCGGTAAAAACATAGTTTGACTCAAATAAATATTTAAGATTATATATATTATATATATTTTGATATAATAATATATTGAATTGATTTGGATCAACCTGAGTTAATATGTCAATTTGAATTTTAGGTTATGAGATCATGATAACTTTATAAAAAACAAAACAAAATAAATCATGAACCTCAATTTTCAATAGTTTGAATGTTGAAAAATAAAATTGAAAAAAAAAATCAATTAAAAATTAAATAAAAAATAACTCAAGTCAACTCAGATTAACCGTCTAAACCCGCAACCCAGATCATAAAACCAAAATTACCCAATAAAAAGCAAATTAAAATAAATTATGAAGTTCAATCTCTAAAAAAACTATATATTGAAGGATATGTTTGAAATTAAAAAAAAAAACACAAAGAACAACTCTAGTTATCCTTGGTTAATTATTAAATTCATAACTTGAGTCATAAGATGATAATAACTTGATAAAAAATAAACTAAAACAAATTATAAAGTTTGAATTTCAATAAATTCAATATTAAAGAATAAAATTAAAACATAGATTATCGACAAAAAAAACACTATTTATTTTGTTGTTAATGTGCAGGAGATCCTTAGAATATAAAACAAACCAATCATTTCGGAATTAAATTTTAATTGTTAATTTTTTATTTATCAGTAAACCAATCACTTTGACATTATAAATATTAAATTTTGATATGCTTATTAGATCAAGATATATTTTATTGCTTTTTTTGTGTGGGTTATCACTATTTTTTGGGCTTTGACATAATTGCGAGAGGTAAACAAGCAACCATCTAACCAATTTAATTTATTAATCAAGAGTATGGTTGAAGTTATTTTTAAAATTATTTTTAGTTCAGAAATACATTAAAAAATATTTATTTTTTATTTTTTAAAAATCACTTTTGATATCAACACAATAAAATAATTTTAAAATACTATTTTTTAAATTTAAAATAAAAAAATAATTTTTTTCATTTTTTTCTTAAGTCGATACCAAACTTTTTTTTTTGAAAATGGGGGGAACCACGTGACCCGGAAAGCGCACTTTATGGGCCCAGGGCACTCGTAAACCCCTCGGCTGTCCCAGGCTCTTACACAGGGGGGCTGAACGCAGGACTCGAACCTGGGTGATGAGTTTTAAGCAACCCCAGGCCTTTACCGGTGCACCCCACCCTCGGGGACAGTCGATACCAAACACCCCTAAGTCTCCTCCAAAGTCCTCTCCAAGTTTTTTTTTTTTTTCATATTTTCTTGCAATCTTTCGTATTCTTAGTCAACGCAAATGTCTTCCTAATTCTTATGAAACAAGGCGGGTTTTGTCTCTTTTGTCAACTTTTCAATATTTTTTATGCCTTAAAACCTTGGTGAACGTCTTACAAAGTTTTAAACTTAGAATAGAGTTTGGTCTATACAAAAAGAAGGTAAAACATAAAGTCATTTGATCAACCACACCATGTTTTTTCCACATAACAATGCTAAAAAAACATGTTGCGGGCAAGAAACAAAACTTCAATATACATAGTTATTTATTGTGTTTTTATTATTATTTATAACTCGTATAATTAGAAAAAAAGATTATCATCTATTATTTTTAGCCTCAATCAAGAGTCAAACTTGAATATATATGAGTTTGATGAGCTATCAGACTTATTATTTTCAAGTTCAATTAAACAATATGTACAACTATACATGAGGCTACCAAGTTATTCAGTCTATGCTCCTTTCAACTTCAAATGAATCTTCATTTTTTATTGATGAGAATCTTGATTCAGAAATATCTCGTAGATACACGAATAATTCATCTTTAATAAAAAGATTAACTTCATGGGTTATAAAAGAAATAATATAATCCCCATAAAAGAAATTCATTTATCTTTCACTATGAATGAAGTATATATATATATATATTTAGAATTTTGTACAAGTATCAAACATGATTTACACTTTATATTATCATATAAAAAGAAATAAAAACAAATCAGAATGATTGTTTGTAAAACAATAAACAAAGACCCTCCAAGAATGCCTGATGTGCCCTAAGCCCAAAAGACCAAAAAGCCCCAGGATGCAAACAAAGAGGTGCATGTAGTGTTAAAAAAGATGATCCAGGTTTAAAGAACCGAAAGAAACATGCCATGAGGAAGTGGGCCAGGTGAGCAGGAGGAGTTGTGGGACCCGGAAGAAGATGGCAGGGATAAATCCTGGAGTACTGAAAATCCAGTTTAAACTTTAAATAGTCTTTATTATAAATTTTTAAAATATATATATATTTTTCTTTTTAATATAAGTATATTAAAATTATAGAAAAATGTACTTCAATTTCAAATATTTTAAAATGCATCTAATCATAATTGTTTTCTTAAAAAAAAAAACTATCTGCCCAGCTGCCCAATAACGTCAAGCAAACTACTAATCCAAATTAACGCACGAGAGTAGGAGTTATTTAATAATTATATAAATTTTTAATGTTATTATATTAGCAATCATAAAACTCGAACCTGAAACTAACAAGAGCAAAACTTTTAATTACTAGCTCTTGACACTAAGCAATGGTTTATTCTTTGATCATCTTCCAGGTATTTGAAAATATGTTTGGAAAATATTTTTGAAAAGAATTAGAAAAAAATTATTTTTATTTTTTTAATATATTTTTGAAATAACAAAATTTAAAAAAACAAACTTATCTGCAATTTTATTTCAAATGTACGACGGTGGTCAGGCCGCAGGAGGGACCCCTGTCCTCTTCCTTTTTGTATATATTTTTCTTTCATCTCTCTCTACATATGGTCCAAAAATTCAGATCTACGTAGTTTGCACTGGATTTTAGGGTTGTGCCCTAGTTTTTGGTTCTTACCAGAATACTTTTTATGTATTATTTTGTGATCCCGAGTATCTATCTACATTTGGTTGTTCAAGGTTTATGGTCTTGTCGGCTGGTTTGGGCATTGAGAAATTAAAGAAAAAACAAAATGAAAAGGTTTCATCCAATAACCTTTTTTATCTTTAAAAAATATAATTTATGGTATGAGTTCAGGTGAGCGAGTAAATCTCAGTTGTCTCAGATTTTTATAAGAGATACACATCCTGACTCAACTCTAAACCTGCTGTGCAGATCTCAAGCTTTTTATTATCACGTCTTGTCTTATCCATAGGGGACCATCCCAATAATTTTGCTACCATGGAACATGGATTCTGTATATGGACATAGTTTTGATTCGATGAGTTCACTGATGATTTTTAGGTATGAGTTGAGGAAACTTTATCTTTAAAAAATATAATTTATGGTATGAGTTCAGGTGAGCGAGTAAATCTCAGTTGTCTCAGATTTTTATAAGAGATACACATCCTGACTCAACTCTAAACCTGCTGTGCAGATCTCAAGCTTTTTATTATCACGTCTTGTCTTATCCATAGGGGACCATCCCAATAATTTTGCTACCATGGAACATGGATTCTGTATATGGACATAGTTTTGATTCGATGAGTTCACTGATGATTTAGGTCTTGTTTGATGTTGTGTTTTAAAAATATTTTTTAAAAAATTGAATTTTTTATATTTTAAATTAATTCTTTTTGATATTTTTAGATTATTTTCGTATATTAATATTATTTTTTAAATAAAAATATATCATTTTAAAAATTTAACTTTAACCACACCTGCAAACAATCACTAAAGTCTGCGACGCAATAACTTACAAGTTAGCTCAAAAATCCAGTAATTGGATTGAGACGCGGGTCTGAAAACTGCAGAAACCAGCACATCAACAAGCTCAAAGTCATGCACCGATCCCTTATTTTCTGGTGTTAGTCCCAAAATTTGGACACGATTCCTCAATCTTATCATCAAATAAGCTGCAATGATCTTTTTTTTCTTGTTTTCTTGCTCCAGATTGGAAGGATTGGGCTGCAGAATGACTTGGATCATCATCGGATCCAAAAATGTCGACGTCAAGCTGGAGTTCGGTTCTGTAATTTACAGACCTCGGGACTTCTACCCCTGTGAAGTGTATCCGAACAGGGCTGAATAAACAGCAGAATATAAAATTATTATTTTAATATATTTTTAGATAAAAAATAATTTAGAAAACAACCGGTAATGTTCATCGTTGTTTCTTATAATTTTTCAAGATGACGGAAGGGCAAGTGGGGTGGAGAGAGAGGAAGAATTAAAGGAGACGCTAGCCGGAGATCATATCCCGGCTAATAAGAAGAGAACAGTACGGTGATCAGCTGCCCACGTGACTTGCATTTATTATTATTGTCCGGTGATAGGTTTCTGAAAACGACCCCGTCCTGGAAAGCGGGCTCTCGCCCTCACTTACTACTCAATTGTTTTTTTATTCTATTTTGAAATTCACCCATATACAATAATAATTGAAGCTGCTTGGGAGGTCGGTATAACCGTTTTTTTATTATTATTATTTTAAATGATTTTTTTATATTTTTAAATTATTTTGATGTGTTGATGTCAAAAATAATTTTTAAAAAATAAAAATAAATATTATTTTGATGTATTTTTAAATGAAAAGCACTTTTAAAAGCAACCGTAACTATCCTCCCAAACAAGCAAAATATTGAGCTCCATTTGTCTGTGAAAATTATGCTATGTTTTAAATATTACACATGTTTATGATTTTAAATACTTTAAGCCAATCCGGAAAAGTTATAGATCTTTTAAATTAAAAATATGAATTATTTATTCTTACACGAAAAGATCTCAGACTAAGCTAAACCTTTTGAAACCCCCATCTATTTTATTTGCTTCTTTTCATTCTGGCCATCCTTCCTTCTTTCAATTTTACACCTCCTCGACAAATCGAAAGCCATTGTCTCTCACCTTGACCATAATGAAATGAAATCACAAAAAAAAAAAAAAAGAATTATTAGTTTCAAAAATTAATGTATGCATTTGAGACTATAGTTAATTATTGCTTTGATCTTCGTCTAGAAAATACCATCTGGCATTCTATTTAAGATTGAAGGTCAAGCAAGGGATTTCATCTCTATGATTGTGAAATGGAAGCTCATTGGTGATTGAGATGATTGATTTTAACTATCTTTGGCAATCATATGAATATATATTCACGTGATCTCGAGGCTGATATCCCTTATTTTAGCATTATTTTGCCACCAAACATTTCTTTTCCCATCCCTTTTCTTCCTACCAATGATTTTTTTCCCCTCATTTTTTCTTGTCGGTGTTCGTAAATGGTGATTGAAGGGGGTGAAGAAGAAGAAGAAGAAGAAGAAGAAGAAGACTTAGCAAGGACACATGAATGGATCTTCACTGTATTTCAGAATTAGCTGGCTGGTTTTCAAATTATTAACACAACCAAGACAGTCCTATTTTCAATGATTGAAGATGGACATTCTAACAACAGACAAATCTAGCTCCAAATTAATTTCCAATCTCCATTGATTTTGCGATCCATCCTCAGTCTAGACATTTAGATCCTTCCTTATCCTGCGATGGTGAACTTCACAGGCCTACATTTTCGATGCTGTACTTCGCTCTATATGGGTGACCTTTAATGAGGACCTTCCTCTTCTTGTGATAACTTGTGAATAGTTACACGTACAAATTACTTTTACCAGATAATCTAAATGCCTGTTTAGGAATAGTTATGTTGTTTTTGAATAATTTTTATTATTTTTTTTAAATATTTTTAATATCAACACATGAAAATAATTTAAAAGTATTAATTTTTTTAATTTTAAAAAAATAAAAAATATTATTTTCAAAAACACTACCAAATACCAAACACCCCATTATAGGGGTGTATGTAGTGTCCACGAGACAAGAAGGAAGGTGGTGTTTTATTACAAGACCAGACTTCTCATCAAAGCGGGGGTACATCTCATCACATGGACATGTTCATTTGCAGGAAGGAATAAGACCTCAAGGAGACAGAAGGTGTGCGTCAAAGGACGTGTATCTATCATACAGCAAGAGAACAACCTTGCTCTCCACTTGGCAGGTTCTTGTCCAATCAGAATGACATATCTGGAAAAGTTTTTTTTTTATTTTTTTGGCCTTCACGTACAAAAACAGCTATGGCCGACCTTCGGATGATGCAGCCACATGGAGCTAAATGGGATTTGAAAAGATAACTTGACATGTGGGTCTACACTACAGGGCAATATTATTGTACCAGACACCAGCTACTAATGGCACTGTAATTCTTCCATTCATTTCTTTTTACTGTTTGAGAGGACAACAAGCAGCCACCTCAACTAATCAACTAATTTCCCGGTGTCAAAAATCAGCTATTGCAGAATGCAATCGATTTTTTGGAGGCTTGAACAGGAAGCAAATGAATTTACTCTTCTGAAATGCGGCCGAGTTTTCTTTCCCCTGGCCGCTTGTGCATGTTCACAGATAAAAAATAATAGACAGAAAACAGCAACTATGAACTACTCAAATGTAAGATCCACCAAAGAAGCCTAAAACACTGGTCTAAGTATTGGGGTTAGAGAAAGGACTCAATCATTCCTATGAGAATTGAACCACTGTCCTTTAGCTTTCAAATTTCCTACATGTGCCATTTACAAAATTGAAACATGAAACCACTGACTATTTTAACTTTTAACCCTAGACAGGAACAGTGTTAAGACCCTCATCTATTATACTATAGAGCCGTCATAGTAGTATCACAGCATCATATTCCAAAAGGTTAAAAAGAAAAAGAAAAAGAAAAAAGAAGGCTACTTAAATCCATCACTCTCTCCTCAACACCCCTTCTGCGTGCCTAAATGGGCATAGATGATTTTAATATACAAGTAAAAGAGAAATAAAACGAGCACGTATCAGCTAACCTTTAGAAAGGAAGGGAGGACTTCATAACCATTAAAATGAGAACATCGAGCAATCATGCCAAGACGTTCATTCTTGACCTATTCTCTCTTTGCCAGCATCTGCGGCCATAAGGCACATATGAAATCATGACCTACATAGCTTTGTTCCTGGGTAAAAACCGCACGTGTTTCAAGAATTATCAACCGAGATCATAAATCAGCTACAGGTAGAAGTAAAAGAAAATCTTTATTATTGCAGTTAACCATGAAATAAAAATTAAATAGAAGGGTTCTACATGATTATTGGAAAAAGTGCCCGGTAAAGACGACCCAGTGACATTTAACCACCATCATCACGAAAAGATTGGGAGAACAGCTTATCCCCTTCTGTAAGGGGAACAATCTAACATATAGGAATAAATTTTCAACAAGCTTTACTCCATTAGAAAATGGATATGGGTGATGCTATGAAACTCAAGGAAAGGTGCGCTGGTAAAGAGGCAGAGCTCCCAAAGCCTCACGTTCTGCTCTCTCCTTCTTCACCTGCAAAAAATGATAAAAAAATTCATTTTAATACAGCTTGTGAAGCAGGATTCAGTTAATTTAGGTTATACATTCTTCAAAAATATCTCCTATTCAACAATTGTTTTGGTATTGTTTATGCAATTAAAAAATTTAAATCTAATCACATTCCCCAAAATAAAACAACAAATGAAAGCATTTCTACCCCAAGCTTATTTAATTCCAAAAATTTTTCTGCTAGATGATGTAAGAAACCCTCATGAAAGAAAGCAGGATAAAAATCCCGTGTAACAAAATATTGTCAAAATGTATTCAAGATTATTCATTTGCATAAATTTTTATCTAAAATTGGATGATTGATTTACATTATGATGAAAAATGATGCCAAAATAGGCAAAAAACTGACACAAGATCTTTGTCATAACCAATTCAAATCTTAACAAATGATGTCACATAAACATCATCCGAGATAATGCATCCAGCATGCATGCAAAATCACATTCCTAGCTGAAATGAGCACGTGTAATAAAGATAAAAGAAAAGCCAACTTATATGGCATCATACAGGTCAAAGCAGCAGCTTGCTTGGGAACCAAACAGTTTCACAGAACAACTCCCATATCATTCAGAAGTGGTCCAGCAACAAATTGAATGAAGCTATAGATCAATAGATGAAAGACTAAAAACCAGTAGCCTGCTTCCAATTTAAGGCAAATCCATCTATGACCAAGAAACCCATGCTAGACATGATACAATTTTCTGAATATTCCTTATTTATGAAGCTTAAGGTAGCCTCTATACAAAGCTGATCAAATCCTCTCATTTTCTACCTTCTATTTAAAATATCCATAACATAGGAGCTGGATTAGATTCAATGCAGCAAGAATACAATAGCAATTGATGAATTATAAAATCAAACCATCTAGAAAAACAAGAAAAGTCTGCACGAAATGGAGCACAGACACAATACCCTGAGCATACTCATAAGTAAAACAAAGTTGAGCACCTAAAATCAATAGGACACTTCTATGGACTGAAGGATGCAAGGTCCAAAAGTGAAGTCATGTCCAAACACTAGCACCCACCCCGATCATAATAAACTTACAGTACACATTCAGCAAAGGTAAACAGACACTATAATGTTCATATAACATGAATTCACATCACAGAGCTTCAAGTATCAGAACTTCAATAGGAGAATAACACAGCAGCATGTCATTTTGGTCCAAATATAGGATAAGAAGGTTAATGTTAATGCATTAAAGATAACCTGTAGAGAAACCTACTCTAAATCAAAGAACTACCACTATCAGAAGAGTAATTTCTTTCATTGCAGCAACATGGTCTACAAACAAATTACACAACACCATTCTTTTAAGTAGTAAATCATCCGTTACTAATTTGCTAGTGAAATAAATGCAGGAGAGCAACTAGTGCATTATAAATTAAGAGTCACAGGACAAGTTCTTATGGAAAAGCAACATGATAGTAACACAAGGCTTTTGTTTTATCTAGCATGCAACAACTCTTGATACAAAAGAGCTCAACAAAAGGATAGTATAGTAAAAATGAAAACAATTATCTACTCATCCATAACCATTTTTTTTTTAAATACAGACACTTTGGGATTCACCTACAATCTACAGAGTTAAATTAAAAAGAAAGAGATCTATAAAAAATAGATAGAAATTTATTTACTTCAAACAACACTTACAAGGGTCAACATTTCTTGCAGGTAGCTCCTGAATGGTGTTTGCATTGCCTAAGAAAGTTCAACATAAACACACAAACACCCATTAGACTTCAAATTACCATCAAATAAAACGTAATGCATATGTTTATAATCCAAATAAAAACAGAAACAACATCATTCACGACCAAATACGTTTATAATCCAACACATATGCCCACACCACCACGCCTCATCATGTAATCACACACGAACATCATCAACACATGTTCGACGACAAATAAGTCTGAAACCATAAGATGCAGAATAAACTAAAATACCTTTTATTTATTTATTTTTAAATAAAAAATTCAAATATAAATACTATTAATCAAAATCAGTAAGATTCTAAGAAAATATAAATATCATTTAATAACAAAAATGTAACGGTAATTAGTAGTTAATAAATAAGTAAATAATAAACCTGAAGGTCGTCAGCGAGATACTCGTGCTTCATGGAAAGGTCCATGGCACGCTTCAGTCGCTGATTACGCGCGTCGACGATCTCTCTCGGGAGCCGTTTAAGCGCCTCCTTGATATCCAGATCGTAATACGGGTCGTACAAATCATCGTATCGGAGCCCTAAATAAATCCAATTAAAAAAAAAAAATTCTTTGAATTGGTAACTGATATTGAGTGAGAAAAAACTGATTAGGGTTATGAAAAAAAGAAGAAGCAAATGGAACTGACCGTATCTGCGAAGGCGAGAGGAGACAGATTTCATGTGTTGTTTGGCGAGCCAGTTCTTTCTTGGATCTATGAACGCCTGCAGCAACGACGCCATTTTGGAAGGTTTCTATATTATCTCTCTCTTGCTTGCTGCTGCTGCAAGTTTTTCAGAGCTCTTCTCTCTCTGTTTATTTCTTCTTCTCAATTTTTCTGGAAGAATCGCGTAAAGTCCGTTGGAGATTTTGTTGGCCCGATTTTTAATTTGTTTATATGGGCTGAACGAGCCCATTAAAGAAAGGCCCGCGTGTAATTGTTTTTGTCCATTATCTTTTCATTAAATACTATTTCTCACCTCCATTTTCTTTCTTTATTTTTTTATTTATTTTAAATTTTTGACATGCTATATTAATTACAAAATGAAAAATAATAACTTTATATTTATTTTAAGTAATTTATTATTTATATTTAAATATGTCATTCAATAATATAATTTCTATACACGAACAAGGTTCTTTATGCAGAGGTAAATGGGAGTTTCAAGAAGCACATAAGGCAACAACAATTCTTTTTTTTCTTAATGCGAGGAAATATTATTCTCTTAAAAGTTTACTTTGTGGGTTAAGATAAATATGTAAGAACCCGACTGTCCTAAACTCTTATAAGAAATACACACTGATTCGAACTCGAGACCTGCTGTGTAGATCGTAAGTCCTTTGTCATCACGTCGCGCCCCTTTAGGACAACAATAACAACTTTTATTAATAAAAAAACTATTTATTAGTTTATTAAATCATATAAATCTATAAGAAACTATTAAAGTTCACATCAAGCAAGCTAATATCAAAGATTAAAATAAATCATTTAATTGAATTGAAGGTAAAAGTAATAAACAAATCAAAAGGTTATGATAAAAGCATTAAACTTATGAAATTAAATTGCATAAAAGATAAAGCTTAAAATATAAATATCTCATAAAATAAACTGCAAGAAAGATAAATTACAAAAAAAAAACCTCTGTATTTAAATGGGGCATCAGAACATGATAAAAAACCTACGAGGCATGTCCTTTAAATACTAATTATTATTATTATTATTATAAAATATAATTCTTGTCCTGTAATGTATTTAAAAATAAATTCAAATTCGGTGTTTAACCAGAAAATTATCAATTAGAACACTGTCTCACAGTATAGAATTGTTATCACTGTAGATCTATTTATTATGAGCTCCTCCTGGTTATATTATGTTATGTTGTTGTTCGAGTAAAAAAAATAATAACCATCCCACCTAAAAGTTTAAACTATTAGATAAGATTTTATAATATGATTTATATTATTTTCTAACACATCTTCTCAAGTGAAAAAAATTTGGGTTTGAAACTTGCACAACTCCACACTACCTTGTGCTTGTTTTTTCATCAAATAGAATGAGGGTGATGAGATTCGAACTAGTGACTGCTGAGTCAACAAGGCTCTAATATTATGTTAAGGAATCATCTCACCTAAAAACTCAAGCTATTAAGTGAGACCCCATAATATAATTTATATTATTCTCAAACAGAACCAAGTACATGAGCCACTGAATCGTATGCCTAAGGAATCGTCTTCCCGTGCTATATCTATTTTTTCAATTTTATCCGTCATTCTTTTATTTCTTTTATTATTAAAATAAAATTTCATCTTTATTCTTTTGATTTCTACCTTTTATATTTTGATTATTTTCTTGGCTTATTTTATTTTTTAATTTTGTCACTTATTGTTTTATTTCATTTAATTCTAGACTAGATTTGGTTCCAATTCTTTTAAATTCCTATTTGTTTTGGCCTTTTATTTTCAATGATTGAGAGTTTTCTTGGTGATGTTTTTAAGTTTGCCTTCTATGGGATAATGGGATCTCGTAAACCAGGTCATATATTTAAAAGATTAACTTGATTTTATTTAATCTATATTTTTTAAAAAATATTTTTTCTTCAATTTCATCACTTAATATGATATTATTCAGCCTTCAACTTCGTGAGTTTTATTATTTTGTTTTTTATGAAATTATCTTAATTTTATATTCGAGTCACGAGGTGGTCAAGTAACTCGAGTTGACTTGACCTTCATTATTTTATTTAGTTTTATTTATATAGGGTTATTAAACCCTATATAAATGGGCCGTGAGTTTGGTATGCCGACTAGAATAAGATTTTTTTTTTTAATTTGTCCTTTATCGTTTAATTTGCTGTTAATGAACTTCAAAAATATTTTTTTTTTCTCTTCGCAAGGTTATTCTATTCTCATTTAATTTTTTTTATCACCAAATAAATTTGTTAAGATCTTTTAAAAATATACACAGGGTATAATTTCATAACACTGACATACATTTTTTTTATTAGTCATTGTTTTTTTTATTGCTAGTTTGTTTTTAATTATTATATCATTAAATTAATCAAGCTTCTTTAATCTATTTGAATCAATTACCCGGTCCCAAACTTTTCTTACTCTCTTAAAAACATTATTATTATTATTATTATTATTATTATTATTATTATTATTATTATCTATTTATTTTCTTACATCAAGAAATCTGTCGGTGAGATATGTAGCTTGAACAGGCACAGCTTTTATGTTTTGAGCATAATGCTGCATGCATGAATAACTTTTGCTTTACAATACAAAGAAACGTAAAATATCCATCAGAGGAGTGCTAGGGCAGCCTCGTGGCGGCACTGTGGCTCATAAATTGAGCTGACCGCCGAGCCAGATGTCGCTGCTCCATCGACCAGCATCCACACCAGCTCACTGTGACTGAGATGGAGTGGCCGGCCGCTTCTGTCTGGAAGGAGAGGGGAAATCATGTCGACGACATGTTCCCCTCCTGATTGGAGGCCTCGGCAGTGGAAGAAGAGCATCACCTTTATCCTTGATTTAGGCCTGATTGGGAGAGCTGATGCGATAGCTTTTCAAAGTGTTTTTCGTGTCGAAATACATCAAAATGATGTTTTTTTATTTTTTAAAAAAAATATTTTTGACATCAGCACATCAAAATGATCTAAAAACATCAAAACATATTCATTTAAAATAATTTTTTTTTTTGAATTTCTGCGACACAGGGGTTGAAATGCCGTACCAAAAAGCTTCTTAATGTTGTCTTCCATTAAAATCACGTTTGACTGAATTCAGACAGCTTTGTAAATTGATGGCCCATGAAAGATTTAAGGATCCGATTTGTTGTTTGCCTTTGAGAAAAGTGTTGCTTCACAGACAAATAATCACAGCAACTATCGACATGGAAAATGGGGGAAGAGTTTGTACTTTGTAGTAAGAAAGGAATTGAATTTGTCCCACGTTTAGACAGAAAGCTCTCTCCAAAGTGTTACCATAATTAAGGGTCATGTGGGGTTTTAATTTTCTTTTTATTTAGAATTATACTTGATCAACAATGTTATTTTTATACATATAATATCGTGTCTTGACATGGTATCAGAGTGTTGTTAACCCAGTGTTCATGAGTTCGAATCTCACCACTCTAATTCTATTTGATAAAAAATAAGCACAAGATAATGTGTACTTGTATACAAGTTTCAAACCCAATAGACTTTCACTTGAAAAAGTGTGTTAAATAATAATATAAATCATATTCTGAGACATTTTCTTTATATATATATAATTTTTAATATCAGCACATCAAACCCTTCTAAAAACATCTAAAATAAGTTAATTTAATATTTTTTAGATGAAAAATACTTTTAAAAACAGGTTATAACGCAAAAAAAGAAATCATCATGGAGAGCTTTATAGATTTAAAAAAATTAAAGAGTTAATTAAAAGGGCATGCTTTAGACACAACATCGTGCAATCAAGTTTCATACAATTCAACATGCAATGTCTTGGCTTGGACCGGCATGATAGATTTCGAATCAACATCTATTTGATAAATGTTTGGAGAAAATAATAGTGCTTACTATTATTATTGTAAAGCAAGTTAATGATATGAGAAATTATTGTAAAGCTTTCTATTGAGTGCATTGCTTCAAAGCTTCTTTTGCTTCCTATTGAGCCACGAAAAAAAATATGATTTGATGGGCAAAACTTTAGAACTAGTTGACAATTTGGTCCTTCATTCCATTTTATTTTGCACATGCTATTGTTGAAGTTGTTGGATTAATTGAAAAACTAAAAATGTATCTTTTGTTGTGAACACATGGAAGGTTGGAGTAGCGTTCATAGGACTCAAACGAATGTAGTCCCTACCTTAGATTGGATTTAGTGTCTGTTTGGCACTGCGATCAAACCTATGTTTGGCCAAAATTCAATTTTTTTTTCATTTTAAATGAATTTTTTTGGTGTTTTTAGATCATTTTGATGTACTGATGTCAAAAATATTTTTTAAAAAATATCATTTTGATATATTTCTAAATGAAAAATACTTTCAAAAACAACTGCAACCGCCCTCCCAAACAAGCCCTTAAAAAAAAGAGAAGTTGGTTTAATTTGATGTTATCGGCCATGTTAAAATTCAATTTTACCTTTTCAAAACAATATTGTTATAGCTTAACCCAACTCAGCTCAATTCACCTAACTCACTCATGATTTGAATCTTATATTAGGTTCAAGTCATAGTGCTCTTTTGGTATTGTGGTCCGGACACAGGTTTAAAAAAAGCAGTGTATATGGTGTTTGGTTAAATAAAAAACACAAGTTTTGTAGCATGGGACCCACCCCTAAAATATTTACAAACCGCAGGTTCACGAAAAGCAGCCAATAGCTGCTTTCCGTGCGGTGAGGAGAGAGGGAGCGGGTTTGGGGGGGCCCGAGAGAGAATAAAAATATATTAGGCCATGAAATATGAATTTAGGGGCAGGTTTTTGGATGTTAAAGGTCGGCAAATTAATGATGTGCTGGCCATGAAATATTTTGTCTAGCTTAATAACACACTCTTAAATATATATTAGGCTGGGGGCTGGGAGAGAATAAATATATATTAATATATTAATATTAATATATTTTTAATTAAAATATAAATAATGTTAATATAATATATGTTTATTAATATAAAGAATATATTTTTAATATTAAAATAATCTAAAAATTAATTAAAAACAATATAAAAGTATGATAACAAACACACAAAACTACTTTTTTTTCAACCTCAAACTCAACCACAATTTTAACCAAACACTTCATAACTTATTTTGAACCGCAACAAAAGTGTTTTTTTCAAACTTCAACCACAAAAGCAAAAGCAATACTGAATATATATGAGTGAAGTCACTCATTTATAAGAAAATTTGAATCTTAGATCATTTTACTTGTTGAATTCAATTTAATTTATAAGCAAATTTGAATCTAATTGTTTGGAACAAGATATTATATAATGTAAGAATATTCATATTTCGTGGTGGATGATGATTGTTGATTGAGTATGAACTCAAGGATGAGTTTATTCTAACTCCGTGGGGGATTGATGTAAGAGTTTTTTTTTTTTTTTGAAAAAAAAAATATTTTTCTTACTTATTTTTTATATTTATATATAGTTTTAATATGCTTTTCATATTTTGTGGTGGATAATGATTGTTGATAGAGGTATGAACTCAATGACGAGTTTACTCTAGCTCTGGGAGATTGATGCAAAAGTATTTTTTGAAAAAATTAAATATTTTTCCTAGTTATTTTTATTTCTATATTGTATTATTTTGCTTTTCTATTTAAACAAAGTATTTCTCTTATCCAACATTATTAGTTTTTTTTTTTTTAGTTTTTTCTATATAAAAAATTGTAATAGCTTTTTGATAAGAAAATACTAAGATAAATAAAAATTATGTGTTTCGAGAGTCTCCCTATTGTTATAAAATCTTGTATGATTTTTTTTTTCAATCATAACTCTGGCATGTGATGAATAACAAAGAATATACTTAAGCCTTGTTTGACATTGTGTTTTAAAGACTTTTTTTTTTTTTTTTTTACTTTAAATTAAATATTTTTGGTGCCTTTAGATCATTTTCATATGCTGATATAAAAATATTTTTTTTTTATAAAATATCATTTTGATGTATTTATGAATAAAAAATCTTGTATGATATTTTTTCAATCATAACTTTGGCGTGTGATGAATAACAAAGAACATACTTAAGCAACGTTGCGTTTTAAAGATGTTTTTTTTTTAAATAATTTTTTTACTTTGAATTAAATATTTTTGATGCTTTTAGATATTTTCATATGCTGATATAAAAATAACTTAAAAAAAAATTATTTTGATGTATTTATGAATGAAAAACACTTTAAAAAACAAAATCAACCACACTCTTACCAATCACTTAAACTTCCAATACTCACTTCCATCTAAATTTATCTATTTCGAGTTCATAATTTTTTTTATATATTTTATGAGTTAATTTTCAGGAGTATCCAAAATTTTAATGTAAATTGGGAGTTAATAAAAACTCTTTATCCTACTAGACTTTGTTGACATTGCAAACTCTGTATTTTGCTTCTAATTTGAATTAAAGCACGGCATCGATCTCTATCTACATAAACTAATCCTCATCTATCCACACTATTTTCGGGAAGATACCTAATTATTTAATTATAACCATTGGTAATAAATAAATTACTGTGATTGATTAATAGTAAATTTATTCAAACTCTATTATTGATGAAGGACAATTAATTTTGGATATATTTAAATAATTTCTTGTGGTGAATTGTTTTTTACATAAATGTTTAATAATAATAGCGTGATAGTAAATTCATTAAATCCAGCTTAAAGTTTAAATAAAAGATTTAACAAATTAATTTGGATTGAATTAGTTATGATTTTTTAAAAATAAATTATATTTTATTTGATTTGCCAAAGAACTAAGTGTTTGTATGATAATATGGTTGGATTGTATTTGAATTTTTTTTATTTAGAAATGTATAGAAATAATATTTTTTTTAAATTATTTATTATGAAAATAATCTAAAATATTATTTTTTTAATTTAAAATAAAAAAAAATATATTTTAATTTTTTTAAAAATATTTTTGAAATACAATAAAAA
The DNA here is from genome assembly GCA_027405865.1 of Salix purpurea. Lineage (NCBI taxonomy): Eukaryota > Viridiplantae > Streptophyta > Magnoliopsida > Malpighiales > Salicaceae > Salix > Salix purpurea. The sequence goes on from JAOWLH010000023.1 coordinate 2,885,500, forward strand.
AGATACATAAGTTATAATCAATAGAATAAGAATATATAGGTGTTAAAAAGAAAATAATTAATAGAATATAAGGCCTTAAGTTTAGAATCTGGAAAGGAAAAGTATGGGCGGCCAAGCGTTTTAAGTGCGGGAGAAAAAGAAAGATTTCCGGTCACGTAACAGAGGGCCGCTGACACCGATCCAAAAAACACTGAGAATACAGCACACAGCCACCCAAAGTTAGGAAGAGAGAAAGACCTGTAAACAATAACGACAACAATGGAAGCTGCATAGCACAAATCGCTGTACCTGCTACGTACGTCTTTGCAGGAAAGAAACAAAGTAAAGGGCGTTGCTGGGCTCTTGCTGTTTTCTTTTTCTCTGCAGGTTAAGTTTTCTTGATTTTATCGTAGTTTGAATGACGAAGAAGAGGGTGATGTTCTGTGGACAAGGAGGGCTGGAAAATGGAAGCTTTTACGGAAGTGAACAAGGGACTAATGGAGTACGTGACAGAGAACGTGATGAGTTCTCGGGAGACGATGTCAGCCATTTTAGCCTTACCGGCGAGATTCTTCCTTCTCTAGGTGCCACCGCCCGTAGCAACCGCCGTGTCATTCTCTGTCGCTACATTCTCTCTCCATTCGACCCTCGCTACAGGTTATTGCTTTAGTTTTTTTTTTTGAATTATGATATGATAATGAGAGGTAGCTGGTTGTTTTGAATCAGAAAAAAAGATGGCTTGGAATTTCAAACTCCATGATGATAAAGAGAGAGAGAGAGAGAGAGTGGTTTTGGAATTCCCAGATGTGTAATTAAAACCATGGTTTTGCAAAAACAATCCAAAACCATGATGGTCCTACACTTATTAAATCTCAAGAAAATATGAAGGCAGACATATTCATGCATAGGATATAATGTGAACTAAAACTTTTGTTGCAATGATTCGAGTAATGTGATGGGTTTAATTGGTTGATCTACATGAACAAGGTCGGCTCATCATTATCCTATCACTAATTTTGAGATATTATGTGGTTGGAAAGTTGCTCTGAATTGTGATCTTTCTCTATGTTCTTTAATTGCAGGTTTTGTGATACCCTTCTCCATGATTTTTTTTATAACAGAACACTGATGTTTAATGTTTGATAATGCAGATTATGGGATACTTTCTTGGTATTTCTAGTTTTCTACACAGCATGGGTGTCTCCGTTTGAGTTTGGTTACCTTAGCAAACCCAGTGGGGGTCTGGCCATAGCAGATAATGTTGTCAATGGATTTTTCGCCATTGATATTATTTTGACCTTCTCTGTTGCATACCTTGACAAAAGTTCTTATCTACTAGTTGATGACCGAAAAAAGATTGCTTGGAGGTATACAAAATCCTGGCTGGTCCTTGATGTTATCTCTACAATCCCATCTGAGCTTGTCAGGGAAATATTGCCTGATAAACTTCAGTCATACGGGTACTTTAGTATGCTTCGCCTCTGGCGTCTCCGGCGAGTTAGTAAATTCTTTTCAAGGTAATTAAAAGCTATCTTCAACCTTTGCTTCTTTTACAGCTGCAATTGAATATGTTAAGCACTGTCCTCATTGTTCTCATTACATCAGACTTGAAAAAGATAGGAACTACAGCTACTTTATGGTTCGATGTGTGAAGCTCATATGCGTGAGTATATATACTCATTAAAAACTCAATTTGGTAATTTTCATAAAATATTCGAGCTTCTTGAAAAAACTATCCGTCTTATAGGATCATGATGTAATTGTAGGTTACTCTATTTGTAGTTCACATGGCCGGTTGCTTCTTCTTTCGTGTTGCTGTAAATTACAAGGATCCAAGTAAAACATGGATCGGATCCGTTTGGGAAGATTTCCATGGAGAGGGCTTGTGGATTCGCTACGTCAAATCACTCTACTGGTCCACAACCACGCTCTCTACCACTGGATATGGTGATTTGCATGCTGTCAATCCGCAGGAGATGATATTCGTCATGCTCTACATGATGTTTAACCTTGGCCTGACAGCGTATTTGATTGGAAACATGACCAATTTGGTGGTCCATGCCACCTTCCGAACAAGACAATTTGTGAGCAACTAACTTATCTTATGATCTGTGTTTTGATTCCTTAGCAACCCCGCAGTAGATTTTGTAACTGATTAAATGAATTATCTCTATCGTAATCATTTGGCTTTCAAGTTTCTTAAGAGTTTTTTAGGCTATTGACATTACTTTTATGGAATTTTTAGAGAGATTCTATCCAAGCTGCCTCAAGCTTTGCACAAAGGAACCGCCTTCCGATTCGGTTACAAGAACAGATGCTTGCTCATTTGAGTTTGAAGTACAGAACCGACTCGGAGGGATTGCATCAACAAGAGACCATTGGTTCTCTTCCTAAAGCGATTCGATCGAGCATTTCTAACTATCTCTTTTATTCACTTGTGGATAAGGTTTACTTGTTTCGTGGGGTATCAAATGACTTGCTCTTTCAACTGGTAATTCTCTTACTTCATCTTCTTGATGGATTACAGAAGAGATTTTGAAGCTTTTTCCTGTTTTGGAGGTGGAGGAAGCCGTTAAATGTGTTCTTTTGATGTTTATTTCTTAAAAAACAACAGAAAGATTATGTCCAATTGTTTGCCACTCATATTTGTATATCTGATTCTTAGTTCTCTCTCTGTAACATGAAATTGTTTAATAATGAAGGTCACAGAGATGAAAGGTGAGTACTTTCCACCCAGAGAAGATGTAATTTTGCAAAATGAAGCTCCAACAGATTTGTATATATTAGTCACAGGCGCGGTGGTAATAACTTAAGATCCCTTTGTGCGACTTTTTCTGGAACTCAGATTTCCATTTTCTAGGGGACATTTTTATGTACTTGTTCACAATTCTACTTTTCAGGACCTTATCGTGCACAGGAATGGAATAGAGAAGGCAAGTTCAGTGATTTAAATGTTTCTAATTTCTTTCCACCATTCCATCAGCTGTATTGAGCTAGAAATTAAATTGGAGCATGCTTACCATGATAAATAATCTGCAATTTTTCTAATTGAAGATTGCAGGTTGTTGGTGAGGCTGCAACTGGAGATGTAATTGGTGAGATTGGTCTGCTATGTTACAGACCACAATTATTCACTGTTCGAACCAAACGGTTGAGTCAGCTCTTACGTTTGAATCGAACTGCGTTCTTAAATATTGTCCAATCAAATGTTGGAGATGGGACAGTAATCATGAACAACCTTCTCCAGGTCAGCAAAAGTTCTTAACAACAACATATCTCAAACACTGTTACCATACATAAATATTATACTGTCATTTTCTAAAATTCTAGCTATCTTTAGTCGGTGGTTATTTTTCTTTAATCAACCACCTGTTGTCATAATTAAGAATAGGAACATGGGGCACTTGAGGTCGTGGCCTAGCGGGAGAAGGGACTTGTTTCCTTCCTCTGTACTCGGGTTCGATCCTCATTGTCCACCGGGCTTGCAGGGTGTTCAGTGGGTTGGGGGATCAGTTGTGTAAGCTGACCTGGACACCCCGGTTATAAAAAAAAAAAAGAATAGGAACATGGTGCTATTTTCATCACCATGGAGCTACAACAAGCATGCATTTTCTGTCATAATTATCTTACGTATCGACATTCATAACTTCTTTCATTATTTGATAGAATGAATGAGATTTTGGTTTTCAGGCATATTTAACAGCATGATTTATGGTTTTAAACCTTGTTTCCTTCAAATATAACAGAAAAATGCATGGGGAAAACCATTTGGTAATAATTTGCTTCTTGTAAAAAATCTGTCATGTTTTTTGTGACGTGAAACGTAATTCAACATGAACATGAGTGCTTCCATTATGTTAATTTGGGTTCTGTGCTGAAATAGGCCATGATTAAACTCCATTCCAAATGCTTTCATGATATAACTCAGAAATTTGAAATTCAATACCACATGTATTATTAACAGATGCTAATTTTTAAGACAGTTTAGGTACTCGTTGTTTGATAAGAATAGATTGTCTCAGTCATACCTCCTTTTGTGGTTGATGCAGCATTTGAAAGAGCTGAATGATCCAGAGATGGAGGGAATTCTGCAACACACAGAGCACATGCTGACTCAGGGCAGAATGGATTTGCCTCTTACTCTGTGCCTCGCAGCAGTGAGGGGTGATGATCTATTGCTGCACCAGTTGCTGAAACGGGGTTCAGATCCAAATGAATCGGATGAAAATGGACGAACTGCGCTGGTGTGAAAATATTCTTTCATACACATTACATGAATCTTGTACTCATAACTTCATTGTCTTACCCTGGTTCCTTTATTGTATGGACTCGGAAAGCACAGCATATTGCAGCTTCAAATGGGAATGAGCACTGTGTAGTCCTACTTCTGGAGTATGGAGTGGATCCTAACATAAAAGGTATTGTCGCGACTCATGTTTCCTCATCTGGCAAAATAAATTTTACAATAATTTGATTTTATTCATGCAGATTCAGAGGGCAATGTTGCCCTATGGGAAGCGTTACAGGGGAATCATAAATCTGTATGTAAACTTCTTTCAGACAATGGTGCAACAATAACTTCTGGTGATGTGGGGCAATTTGCATATACAGCTGCTGAGCAAAATAACTTGGATTTGCTCAAGGAAATTGTCAAATATGGTGGAGATGTAACACTGCCTGCAAGCTGTGGAACTACTGCTCTTCATACAGCAATCTCTGAAGGAAATACTGAAATGGTTAAGTTCATCTTAGACAAAGGAGCCGATGTTGATAAGCCAGATCTCCATGGATGGACACCAAGGGCTTTGGCTGATCATCAGGGCCAAGAGGAAATTCAAGTTTTGTTCGAAAATAGGATGCAGACGAATAAGAAAACGGTTCCCACAATTCCAAAGCATCCAGGGGTGCCATATTTTAGGAAGCCCTTGGCAAAGTATAATAGTGAACCTACAATACCTCCATTTTCTCATTCTTTGCGTCATGATGTTATGCCACCAGTCCCTGAAGTTTCATGGCCTGATAGACCTCGAAGGAGAAGGGCAGACAATTTCCACAACTCTCTTGTTGGGATGATGTCAGTTGCTAGTTCTGGTAAGAACGCATCTATTTTTGCAATCCCTTGAATTTTTTCAACACTAACACATAATTAAGATTTCTGGATGTAAAAATTATAGTGGTCAAACATGGAAACCATGTGTTTCACGTCAGGAAAATCAGGATAGTTGTGAGGGATTGAATTGCACAATCAATTGGGAAGTTTGTAATTAACTTAGTCCTTGAAAAGACAACTAGAAACCATCCAATTGCTATACACTCTAGAACAAGCAAGTCTCTTCTTTGCCAACTTTTACTCAAAATAAACTCTAAATTTCAAATTTTGCAGCTGAGAATGACATAGTTTCATCTCCGGCCAGTTTTACTGGCTTCCCAAGTTTTAACTATAGTGCTAGAGTGACTCTCAGTTGCCCGGAAAAAGGTGAAGTTGCTGGAAAGATTGTTGCCTTGCCGAATTCACTCCAAGAACTGCTTGATATTGGTTCCAAAAAATTTGGTTGCACTGCCTCCAAGATTCTAACCAAGGAAGGTGCTGCAATTGAAGATATAGAGGTACTTAGAGATGGCGATCATCTTGTTCTTGTTAGTGATGCTGGCACTGAAAGTAAAATATGACAGATGGTTTGCTTTCTGAAGGTCAGATTACCTATCCAAGATACCTGGTGGGCCAATTTATTGAGATTCAAAGATGGTGGCCCTTGCTGTAGTCTGGCTTTGTCTTTATATCTTTCAACATATTTTTCCGGATCATGTTGTATAAATAGAGAAACTGTGATAGGAAATAGGAGATCATGCATTATACAATCTGAAAAGTTAGCATAACATTTGTCACCCCATTTCAGCAACATTAGAATTTGCATAAGTGTTTTTCAGAACTTTCGAATTAACTTTATGAGTACTAGAGCAGTTATCCTCATGTGTTCTTCTATTCTCTTCTGTCATCTAGAGTAAATATAGTGCATCAAGCAAGCCTCATCGCGGTAGTTTTGAAAAAACTCTTCTGAAAATAAGTCTCTGCAAAATGAAATTCAAATCTCCAATCACCTACTGACCTTTGGATGCTAAAAATCTGAAAAATGGAATGGAATATGCTCTTCATTTCTGGACAAGAAGTGATATCTGTAAGAAATTATCATTATGCCCCTGATGACACACCCATGTTCTTGTTTATTCAAACCCATGATCATGAGGATTAATCATGGAGATCAATCGATTGATTTTCTCCTCGATGAGAGAAGAATATTAGCTAATAAATTAATGAGGGATCCCTGATCTATCTATATATAATACTCTGTGTACTCCATCTACAACTACTTAGTAGGTATAGATCAAAAGGTTTCTCTCAGAATTTTTTTTCTATTATTTTGAAACTGTGTTGCTGCTGCTGCATTGAAAATTTCATTCGGATCTTGAGCAAAAATGATTGGAGATATCTATAATCTAATTTTTCCATGCTATGTATATTTAGCATTCAATTATATAAAGCATATAACAATCTCTTTCTTCACTTGCTCCTTTTCAGAAAACACAATTAGGGTTAACAAGCCTCCCAGTCTTACTACAATAGATAGCCTTTCCAAGATGGCTATCCAAGTTCCAAGCCTGATCCCTCTTTCGCAAATCTGCTCCAGTAAGCTTCTTCAATTGAAAACTCTATTAGGAGAAGGTTTCCAAAGTGGGATAAACAACACCACAACTAGCAGCAGCCCGAACACTCTTAACATTTCATCAGACCTATCATTCGGCCAGTTTCAATCACCATTGGAAATAACATCACGAATTTTAGCAGTAGAAGGCAATCTCATTTCCTGATTCAGGTATAATCCAAATGATCCCATACAATGTCTCAATTTCAAAATTTTCCTCCAATTCTAACCAAGGTTGTCAATACCGTTTCGGTTGGTGCTTTATTTTTTTAATTGAAACAGAATGTTTTGGTTTCGGAGCGTTTCGGCGCCCCATTTCAGGGTTGTGATGTTTAGCTCTCTCTCTCTCTCTCTCTCTCTCTCTCTCTCTCTCTCTATATATATATATATATATATATATATATATATATATATATATATAATTAAATATATTAATTCAAATAAAAAAATAAAATTATTTAGAATTGTGCAATTTAATCTAAAAAAGACACAATAAAATAATTTTTCTGAACAAAATTATGAGCATGTATAATATTACGAGAATGCTATCATCAATCTTGCAAGGTCATTACATTATCTCATTGCTCTGAAATTTTAACATAATATATATAAATATGTTAAGAGACTCCTCGTAAAATTTTATCTTAATCTAACTGTCGGATTAAAAGATATAATTGATATTATAAAATTATTCATTATTTTAAAAAAAAAAACACTATTTGGCCGAAACGGAATACGTGGAACGAAATCGGAATGTTTCGGCCAGTATTTGGCCAAAAAATATAGAACGGACCAGAATTTAAACAGAGATAAAAATAATGTTGTTTTGTCTTTTTTTTTAACTGGTACGAAATATTTTGACCGTTTCTGTCAAAACAGAACAAAACTGACAACTCTAATTCTAACAGCATTAAGTTGGAATGCTCACATTCCAAACACCCCTATTCTCACAAGATAGATATGGCACCAAGCAACCCAAAAGGAACTTAACTTTAACAACAAACACTAGGTGTTCCAAGCTACACGGCAGAGTTCCATTCTTTTTGCTTTTTTACAAAATTGAATTACTAAAGAAGATGAAATGCCTGTTAGCAATGGACATTTTTAAGAAGATGAAATGCCTGTTAGCAATGGACATTTTTAGAGTCCCCAAGGGGCATGAACAAAAGACATTTTTAGTGTCCCCAAGGAGTGTAGCGTGATGACAAAGAGCTTGAGATCTGTACAAGAGGTCTTGAGTTTGAGTCAAGACGTGCATTTTTTGTAAGAGTATAGGACAACCAGGATTTTATTCGTTCACCTGAGCCCACAAAATATGCTTTCCAGGGGTGGAGTTTCCTCAATTTTTTTTTTTAAAAAAGGACATTTCAAGCAGTAATCTTCTCTAGAAGTAGGTTTCGTTCATCATAAGCGAGTCCCATTAGTTAAAGGGGCACCCACATATCTGACTGGGAGAGCGAACATATTAAAATCAGAGCTCTCTTTCACCCTCACAGCTTGGCTATCAGAGACACCACCACAATAGGATTTACTCTTCCCGGGTTGGTGCAAGACACTCTTAATAACGACAATAGCTTCAGTTCTTGCCTTTTGTTTGAACAAAATTTCCTTAACATGAAGGCCACTTTGGGAGAAAATCCCACCTGTGAGCATGGGATAGACCATGAAAATCTAGGTGCAAAACCATGTCATAAGCAAAGTTGTCAATACCGTTTCGGTTGGTGTTTTGTTTTTTCAATTGGAACGAAATGTTTTGGTTTCAGAGCATTTCGGCGCGTCTTTTCGGGGTTATATTGTTTATGTGTATATATAAAATTAAATATATTAATTAAAAAAAAAGGTTCAAATCCAAAAATAAAATTATTTAGAATTGTGCAATTTAATCTAAAAAAGACACAATAAAATGATTTTTCTGAATAAAATTATGAACATGTATAATATTACAAGAATTTCATCATCAATCTCGCAAGGTCATTACAATATTTGATTGCTCTGAAATTTTAATATAATATATATAAATATGTCAAGAGACTCGTAAATTTTCATCTCAATCTAACTATCAGATTAAAAAATATGATTGAAATTGTAAAATTATTCATTATTTAAAAAAAATATTATTTGGCCAAAACAGAACGAGCGGAACGAAACAAGAATGTTTGGGCCAGTATTTGACAGAGCATCGCAGATTTGACTGAGGAGAAAGTTTGTCACATCTATTTCATCGGTGACAACACAATCAAGACGAAACCTACATAAGGTGCAAAAATGATGCTTGAAAGTTAATACACTAAGAAAATATTGGTTGTGCATAAACAATAGATACCGAATTATTAAATTTGATATCGAAAGGAAGGCTAACCATGGCACAGGTAAAGATGTTATTGCATCATGATCCATGCAAATTGGATTGTTAGCAGTGCCACCTAGTTTTTTATTGCAATGAGGACAACTTGGATACCACCATCCATTAAAAAGATCGAAATCAGCAATCGATGCACGGCATGTGAACCTGATATTCTATTATAAGAGAGGAAATAGTGTTAGCGTATCTTTCACATAAAAAGCAATAGTGATAAATTTGAAGGAATAAAAAAGATATAACAATAATAATAATACCTTGTGCTCATATGGATTCATGCAAAGGATTTCTTTGATGGTTTTTCTATTTTCAATAATCTGGTCTTCCAATTTCAAAACAGCGTTCGAGGATGAAGGAAGTTGGTACACTTCAACATGCAATTTCTCAAAGCTTTTATAATAAAATTGATATGCAATTAGATTACGAAAAATATAAATAAAACATTGAAATTATTAAAAATCAATTTTAAATTTAAAGAAAGAAACTTACTGATGATGATAAGGCAACACTTCAGGTATGTCAGGATTTATGTACCAAAGAGAAGCAGCTGTCCCATTTAGATTTGGTTGACCTAGTGGTTGTAGAAGTTGGTATTGAAATTGGGCAGTGAAATCAGAAAATATACCAAGAAGTAACATCGTATATAAAAATGTGGAGTTTTTGGCAATGTAAGATATTGAAACCTCGATATTCAGTTACACGAAATCCTGCAAAAGCTATCATAATTGGTGACTTGAGCATTTTAAGAGTTGAATCATCAAAATCCCTTGCGCGATCACTCTATAGAGTTATACGCATTTCATCACCCCTTTAATAAACATCAACAAAACATCATTATACAAAACAATATAGTAAAAAAAAATGTTGGGTTAGCTAACAAACCTTATATTTTCAAGGATAAACTCTCTTTTATTTTCCAATGTTTGGCCCCGAACCAATACTTGTTCGAGCGGTTGAATAGCTTTAAGCCTTCCTAGAACATCTGAATAATAGAATATGTTCATCTTTATTCAAAATTAACGTGCATAATAAACAATATAGAAAAACTGTGTATAACTTAGACATAACGTAAAATAAACTAATCAAACCTGTTAGGACTCTTGAACCTCTTCTTAGAGAGAGAACATGGCCAAAGTCAATGAAGTTGAAGTAATATCTTGGCACTTCAGGTGTGAGAGGATCAATAGTTTTAAATTTCCACCCAATCAACTTAAAAAAATCAGCATCATTTATACATAAAAAAAATACAGCGTTAAAACATAAACACACATACCTCACAAAAACAGAAGCAAGGAGATCCAAAAACAGCAGTAACCACAACTCGCAGCCTCTAAAAAGCTCAACAAACTGAAGATCAAGACAAAAGAACACCAATTTTGTAATCCTATAACTATTTAAAGCACAAAACGATTGATTAGAAGTTATGCATCGCAAAACCTGCCAAAATTTGTAGTATAAAGAAAAAAAACCTTAAAAATATAATGACAAATGAATAGATTCCAAAAACACAGCCATGGTTTTCATGAACAAATTGAAAAGAAAGCAATGCAATATAGTGGAAGAACAAATTTCCACAGCATCAAGCATATAAATTAATTCCTAATCACTAACAAATCAGTGCAATTAATTTCTTAATCTGATAGCTAATAATAGAGAATAATTATTAGTTGAACACAAAAATATTGACAAATGGGAGAAACACATCAATAATAGCCATGTTTTTTTTTAATTTTATAATACAATTGTTCTCCAAAGGCAATCAAAATACATAAGCAAATAAGAACATCAATGTTCTTGTTGCAGAACCATCAACAACACAAAATTTTATCAATTAATTGTAAAAAACCATTTTCCAGCACATGATCTTCTAAGGTATAGCAACACATTCAGTTTAAGGATACAGTAAGTTCTAGCAGCCACAACAGAAATTTTTATCAATTAATTGTCACAGTCCATTCCAAAGCACATGATCTTCTAAGGCGCAGCAACACATTTAGTTTAAGCATACAGTATGTTCTACCAGCTAATAACTGCAAATGACTTTTGAATTCCATAATGAATGAAAGATTAAAACTGACACACCAATTATCTAATCCCATAAGTATCTACAGCATAAAACAATTGATTAAAGGCCATGCATCGCAAGAAGCAGTCAAAATTTGTAGCATAAAGGAAAAACCCTAAAAAATACAATGAGAAACAAATAAAATCCAAAAAAAAACAGCCATGGTTATCGTGAACCAATGGAAAAGAAAGCAAAGAAATAGAGTGAAAAATCAAATTTCCACAATATAAAGCATATAGATTAATTCTGAGCAAGCAATAGTCGCTAGATCATTAGCCAAACACAAAAAATATCGACAAATGGGAAAAAAAAATCAAAAAACAGCCATGCTTTTCTCCATAGTTTAAGCATACATCAAATCAATCATAACTTGAGTCTATTATCATTTTTTTATTTCATCAATAGATTGTTTTCACTTGATTTTTTTCATCAATAAATAGTTTTGATTCAGATAATTTTTATTGCTCTGAGTGAGCGCACTTGCAAGAGAATAAGGGTTTTGATCCCATGGAATCACTGGAAAATAATATAAAAATAATGATATGAAGCACAGTTTTTTTTATAGAAAAAACAGCAAGGTTCAAAAAAAGTTCACATGCCAATCATGCGCAATCGGGGGGAAAATATCTAAAACTACCTTTTTTTTTTTAAATACCAAGAAATCAAGCAAAAAACAATACATACAAATCAAAAAACACTAAATTTTTAACAACACCAACCAATCGCAACACGGAATAATCAATCTAAGAAACATGAAATCGATTTCAATGCTAGGTCTATCGAACGTCATAAAAACTAAAATCATGGATCTGAAGTTTTAATAATAGAAAACCACTATATAAAACAACCAAAACTAAATTATTCCTTAACTTGCTCCTAAACTTATTCAACACAACATAATGCAACAACAACTCGATTCACCGAGTAGCTACAACAACATTACCAAGTCAAGCAAGAAAAGAAACACAATGACCATCATCTATAAATTCCACCCAATCAACGCAAAAAATCAGAATGATTAAAACATAAAAAAAATACAACTTTGAAACACACATACCTCACAAAAACAACAGCAAAGAGATCCAAAATCAGCAGCAACCACAACCCGCAACCCCGAAAAAGCGCAACAAACTGAAGATCAACACGAAATAGAAAAACAATTGAATAAAACAACATAACATTCAAAAAATGCAATAGAAAAATGATATGTATCATATTTTGAAAAGATTTACAGCATGGAAAAGAAAAAACCAACAATCTATCTCAACAAACAAAAATAAACTTTTGAAAAGATATACAGCAAGGAAATGAACTCAGCAAACAAAGATCAACACAAAATAAAAAACCAATTGAATAAAACAACATAACATTCAAAAAATGCAATAGAAAAATGATATGTATCATATTTTGAAAAGATTTACAGCATGGAAAAGAAAAAAACAGCAATCTATCTCAACAAACAAAAATAAACTTTTGAAAAGATATACAGCAAGGAAATGAACTCAGCAAACAAAGGTAAACACAAAACAACACCAAGCAAAAAAAACCACACAACAGCAGCATACTTTTAAAACAAAAACAACAAAGAAAAAAACACAAAAATAGCAATATATGTCTGCAAACATAGGGAAAAATAACATGATTGACTGTAAATTACCTTTCAAGAAGAAATGAACAACGGCAGCAGAAAAGCAACCAGAAAATGCATTTTTTTTCATGATCCATGTGCCTTATATTCACTGCCTAAGCAGCACAAAGTAACTCACACACGTAAATAACATAAGCCACAGTGACAGCACATTGCCAAAGGACATATAAAATAATTCTTTAATACAAACAGGAAGCTGAAATTAATGGCAACCACACAGCAGGTAATGTCTGCATTTAATGCACATTCCTAATCACTAACAAATCTACACACACATTCACGGTATATATAAAAATTAAAATGAAAAACAAACCTAAAAATGGACACCATCTTTCTCTGTGTCCACCAAGAACTCGCAACCTCTGCTCAGCCACCATCATCCTCAACAGACAACACGGGGAAAAAACCAATATCATGTCAGCTACCATAAACCTCAGCCACCATAATTCCAGGCAACACGGGAAAAAACACCAAATAAGCCGAGAGAAAAGAAAAGAAAAAGTTGTAACTTACCTTCTGAAACACCTCTAACGCCATTGAGAAGAAGAAAAGGAGACCAAAAAAAAAGAGAAAATAACTCCTCCTCAGCCACCATCATCCTCACGTGCAGTTGATTGTACATAGGGAAGCAATTGTTCAAGGATGGGCACAATCAACTGCACGTGAAGGTGTGCCATCGGCTCGCATTGCCATGTACAAAGTATGCTGGCGATTTGGCTAGCAGTATGTGGCATCGTCAATAGGAGGGAAGCTCTTATTCTCGTCTGCGTCTGCTCACGGTTCGATAAAAGGGCTAGGTTGCTGCTGGTTTTGGCTTCGTCCCGGCCTTCAATAAATAGCAGTTGATTTGTGAAGTCGTGGTTTATATACGCTTCGTCCCGGCCTTCAATAAATAGCAGTTGATTCGTGAAGTCGTGGTTTTTCGTATATAAATGGATCCGCGAGAAGATAGAGAGAGCCTTCTTCAACCTTTCCCCTTCCTTTGCAGACAGGTCTTCCACCTCATGCTTTGCTGACGATCCAGACCCCAAAGAGAAAGAAACAACGGCGGCGCAAGAAGATAGAGAGAGACCAGACGAAAAACCTAAGAAGGGGAGGGGGAAACCTAGGTAAAAACACACTAAACCGGACCGCAAGCCCGAACCGGTAAACAAACTGGACTGGACCTACTTGAAAAAACAAAATAAACCGGACCGGATTGACGAACCGGACCAGGCTTAACGAACAGAACCGGACCGGGCACTATTGACGAACCGGACGCAACACGGAAGCTAAAAAAACGAACCGGACCGGATTAACGAACAGAACCGGACCGGGCACTATTGCAATCCACAGTAGAAATACTCACATGCTACAGTGAATCTATGAGCTCTTTTAGATCATTTTATAATATGTAATTAAATATATTAATTCAAATAAAAAAATAAAATTATTTAGAATTGTGCAATTTAATCTAAAAAAGACACAATAAAATAATTTTTCTGAACAAAATTATGAGCATGTATAATATTACGAGAATGCTATCATCAATCTTGCAAGGTCATTACATTATCTCATTGCTCTGAAATTTTAACATAATATATATAAATATGTTAAGAGACTCCTCGTAAAATTTTATCTTAATCTAACTGTCGGATTAAAAGATATAATTGATATTATAAAATTATTCATTATTTTAAAAAAAAAAACACTATTTGGCCGAAACGGAATACGTGGAACGAAATCGGAATGTTTCGGCCAGTATTTGGCCAAAAAATATAGAACGGACCAGAATTTAAACAGAGATAAAAATAACGTTGTTTTGTCTTTTTTTTTAACTGGTACGAAATATTTTGACCGTTTCTGTCAAAACAGAACAAAACTGACAACTCTAATTCTAACAGCATTAAGTTGGAATGCTCACATTCCAAACACCCCTATTCTCACAAGATAGATATGGCACCAAGCAACCCAAAAGGAACTTAACTTTAACAACAAACACTAGGTGTTCCAAGCTACACGGCAGAGTTCCATTCTTTTTGCTTTTTTACAAAATTGAATTACTAAAGAAGATGAAATGCCTGTTAGCAATGGATATTTTTAAGAAGATGAAATGCCTGTTAGCAATGGACATTTTTAGTGTCCCCAAGGGGCATGAACAAAAGACATTTTTAGTGTCCCCAAGGAGTGTAGCGTGATGACAAAGAGCTAGAGATCTGTACAAGAGGTCTTGAGTTTGAGTCAGGACGTGCATTTTTTGTAAGAGTACAGGACAACCAGGATTTTATTCGTTCACCTGAGCCCACAAAATATGCTTTCCAGGGGTGGAGTTTCCTCAATTTTTTTTTTAAAAAAGGACATTTCAAGCAGTAATCTTCTCTAGAAGTAGGTTTCGTTCATCATAAGCGAGTCCCATTAGTTAAAGGGGCACCCACATATCTGACTGGGAGAGCGAACATATTAAAATCAGAGCTCTCTTTCACCCTCACAGCTTGGCTATCAGAGACACCACCACAATAGGATTTACTCTTCCCGGGTTGGTGCAAGACACTCTTAATAACGACAATAGCTTCAGTTCTTGCCTTTTGTTTGAACAAAATTTCCTTAACATGAAGGCCACTTTGGGAGAAAATCCCACCTGTGAGCATGGGATAGACCATGAAAATCTAGGTGCAAAACCATGTCATAAGCAAAGTTGTCAATACCGTTTCGGTTGGTGTTTTGTTTTTTCAATTGGAACGAAATGTTTTGGTTTCAGAGCATTTTGGCGCGTCTTTTCGGGGTTATATTGTTTATGTGTATATATAAAATTAAATATATTAATTAAAAAAAAAGTTCAAATCCAAAAATAAAATTATTTAGAATTGTGCAATTTAATCTAAAAAAGACACAATAAAATGATTTTTCTGAATAAAATTATGAACATGTATAATATTACAAGAATTTCATCATCAATCTCGCAAGGTCATTACAATATTTGATTGCTCTGAAATTTTAATATAATATATATAAATATGTCAAGAGACTCGTAAATTTTCATCTCAATCTAACTATCAGATTAAAAAATATGATTGATATTGTTAAATTATTCATTATTTAAAAAAAATATTATTTGACCAAAACAGAACGAGCGGAACGAAACAAGAATGTTTGGGCCAGTATTTGGCTGAAAAATCCAGAACGAGCCGGAATTTAAACTGAGGTAAAAACGACACTATTTTGTTGTTTTTTTAACTGGTACAAAATATTTCAGCCAAAACAAAATGAAACAGACAACTATGGTCATAAGGCAGAGATGCTGGTGAGATAGGAACTCGTTTCAAGAGATATTCCCACTTTATAACCAGTTTTCTTTTTTCTTTTTTGAAAGCATGGAGCATATCAAAACAGTCTCAGGGCTCCATAGAGGTTTAAGTGATGGCAATGAGAGCACAAAGCAAGAATCTAGAAAGGTCAGGCCATTGTATATCTATGTCTAAATGAATACTGATTCAGCTTAATGTGATTCTGTAAATTGGGAAAAGTAATTATAATGTAAAGTGACCTTAAAAAATGTGAAAGATTTCTACAATATCTGATTATCAATCTGTTCAAGTAAAAACAATAATACTAATAATAAAAATTTCACTAATTTCGCTAGGATGAAATGTGAGGGTTTCTGCATTCCTAATAGTATCCTAATTGTTGTTGAGGTACTCATTGTATTCAAATGCCATCCTTATCCGTGTGAATAGACCTGTCAAACACCATATCATACTCCATCATAAGCATGAATTATTAAGAAACAAAGAGAAAGTAAACCAAATTATTTAAAGGGGATAAGTATTTCTTGCCTGATGTTGAAGCTTAAAGTCCTGAGTTTCAACTCGCCTCTGTTGGTAGTCATCTCATCCAGTATCTCAGCATCATAGAAATCATCTTCACTCTCTTCAGAATCCATGTCAGGTGGTGCTCTTTCCTGCACCAAGTTATCGTATGCATTAATGTGGATAGTAAGCAACCTCCACATCAAGGTTGTAAATTCCGTTTCAATTGGAACATAATATTTTGGTTTTAAAGTGTTTTGACCTGTCGTTTCAGGGTTTGGATTATATGCATATAGATTATAATCGGGTAGATATTTAACCAAAAGAAAATTGGGCTATAGGGAAAGAGTCTATTTATAGAAGCTCATCCGAGTCATTTCAAGGTCAAATGAGCAGAAATTCAACACAACAAGTCAAGTCACTTGCAGATTCAAGGCTGTCATTAGCAATAAAACAAATCAACTGAAACAGTATGTTAATCGTTTTCCTAGACACTAAAGTAATAAGCAATGTATTGGGCATAAGTCTAATCCACCATATATAAGAAACTAGAAGAATGTACCCTGATGGAAAGGCTTCGGCTTCGTGCTGGAGCACCGACAATTTCTTCATACTCATCAGCATCCAGTTCTTGCAGATGATTAGGTTGAAAAAGCTGGGGAAGGATGCGCTGCCTTATGCCAATAAGAAGGAAGAATGGTAGGGGGAACAATATTCCAGCTATGGGTATCCATGTCACTCCAAAACAGATCAAAAAGTAGACAATTTGAAAAATTGTGAAGATAGCAATTTGCTTGAATGGCACCAACTCCACAAATGAAGCATGAACACCTTCCAGGACTCTGCCCAACAGAACGATACCAGAAGCTAAGAAGTTAGGATAATGATGCAAAACTATGATTCATAGATAAATTTAACATCCTTCCATAACATTATGATCCGGTAAGTATCTATTGTTTTCATAAATTTAACATCCTTCCACTTTGTACTTCATATAAAATCTTTTTGACCAAGTACTTGCTTTATATTGTCAGCTGTGACTGATATGTTGAAAAGTATTCTCAGAACCAAGATGTTTTTGATTGCTATGGATGGAAAAATCAAATTTTCTTAAAACTAATATTGTTTCTTGAATCATTATCTTGGAGTTAGATAAGCAGTACTTATCTTTCAGAATGCTTTCTCTTCTAATATCATGTTGTATAACTTACTTGTAACGCCGGCTGGGAGTGATGAAGAGCAACAACATCCTTTCCCAGAACTGATTCCCTGGAAGACTATCGATTGCCATGTAGGCGAAGTATCCCCACAGAACTGACGTGGGTATGCTTTTTATCAGAGGCAAAGCACACATTGATACTCCAACAAGGATCGACTGTAACAGGTTGCTCATTCTCTGTTCATTAACTCTCACAGGCAAATAAGCATCAATGTGTTTCTCAGGATCAAATTTTTTTTTAGCATCCTCTTCACCATCAGATTTCATGACAGCCTGCTTCAAGTTCTCCAACTCCTTATTTACTGAAACATCCTGCAGCATGATTCCTGATAAGTTCAGAAAGGAACACACTTGCATACAAACAGATTTCAAGACACTGGCAGGGAGTAGGCTGCAAACTAGCAAGCCGTGAGCACTTACTGGTGCAGGCGCATCCATTTCTATAAACACAGCATGCATTCTTCCATAAATTTCCGAGTTGCTCGCCTTTTGGCCTATGCATTCCTTCGCGCTCTTTACCATTTTCTTTCGAATCAACTGTAGATCAAGCTTGTATCATCTAAGAATCTAAACAAACTGAACTTGATACTGACATGTAACTTGAAAATGTCATCAGAAGGTGCGCCATACCTGACTCTTGAGAACTGCAAGACTCTTGGTGTGCATGGGGGATTGGGGGAGGACACCATTTGAAGGAGGGAGTCCAAGTAGCCCACAAATCAATGTCTGAACTCGTGATAAACAGGTAGCAAGTAAGCCGAATATATAGATAGGCTACAGAGGCTAAACATTAGAAAAGACAAAACAGTCTCATGAATCTATCACATACCATGAAACCAAGCAAAAAGACATCATAATGGTAAGAAGATGGATTTTTGAGATTGAACTCCTTCTGTTGTGCCATCTGAGAAGCTACGCTGTGGTCAAAAAAGTACAATCCGGCTATCATAACAGCTGGTATAAAGGCAGCAAAGATGTATGTCAAAGGAACCTTCCCCATGTCCTGCAATTTGAGTGTGTGAAACACATTATTATAGATCACACCGGTAAGTTAAAGCTGGATTGAGGTTTCACCAAATACTAGGACAAATAATTGTTCTGTCAAGCACTCCACAGGCTCACAGCAAGAGAAGACCCACAGCTGAGGATATGAATCCTGCAGTCCGAAGACTTCAAAACTAAACATTTCCGAATATCCTCGGAGATAAACTGCCCAAAGGAAAAAAACTATTCGCTTGATTATTACCTTTATTACTGTCCAATGGTACACTGTTTCAGCATCCCAAAGAAGCGGGACATGAACTCTCCTAGGAACCCCAGAAGGAACTTCGTTGGGTGTGGCATAAGACAAAGCTGTCCACAACAAGACCATTAGGGGGACTCCATAATCTGCAATAAAACCTCGGAGCCACACTGCAAGAATGGAATAAAAGATTAAGATAAGTTAATGAAATCTTAAACTAAGTTACTTCTGTTAATCATCCACCCACCAAGCTGCAGCTCATTACCTGTGCCATATCGCCATGATCTTGCCCTTCGGCTTTTAAGGGCAGTGAACAATACACCCAATGAGAAAATAACAGAAAGCAATCCATTTGCATACCGCCACTGAAATTGGTACTTCTCTAGTTTTGAACTTTCATTTTTAGGAATATTGAATTCACTAATCACTCCCTGTAGTATAAAAATTAACACTGTCAACCTCATTGTACAGCAAATTCTACCATGAAAAGAACAATCACAAACCAGTACCCTAACAGCCTCTTGAATGAAAAGAACCGAAATCAGCATGCCAAAAAGCTCCCCTGCTATCCTTGTAAATTTAGAGATGATGGTGGCTGCATTAAAAATTGCAAGAAGAACTAGCAGGAGTGCTGTCCAGACACAAACCCTGTGAAAACAGTTAAAAAATGAGAGAGAGAGAATCAATAACAGCACATATGCATATTCAATGACTCTAAACAACCCTCAAGTTTGTTTTTTTTAATTCCTTACCAACCAGCCCAAGCTAGAAACAATTTCTGCCCCAGCTCTTCCCTTCCTTTGCTAAAATTGTACAGATAGGTGTACATTATGACAGTAGGTTCTGCAACCCCTAGAATCAACAATGGCTGCCCACCTAAAATTGAGTGGATTATTCCACAAATAGCAGTTGAAGCTAAGGTTTCCACAGTACTCAAGCTTCCATCTAACATAAAACAAAACAAATTCATCATCATCACAACACATTATGTACCTTAAACTATCCTCAGAGTACATAAAATACGTACATAAGCGTGCGCATATGCTACTATGAGTAATTGGTTTTGACCCTTTTGATTTTATAGCTTTTAAAATTAATCTTCCAATTTGAAAAAAAATAAAAAAATTATTACAGAACAATTACCTGTGTCTCTACTTAATTGCTCTCCAAAGGCAATCACAGGAAGTGCAGAAGCAAAGAAGATATAGAAAGTTGGAGCCAAAATTCTTAATCCTGAACACAGTCCACTAACCCAATCATCCTTATAACATGCTGTTCTCCCCCTTGCATCTTTTATTATTCCCTTGAATGGACTCTTCATGTTCTCCATTTTCTAAAGCAAAAAAAAAAAACATCAACCAAGGTTACACTCATCAGTTTTTTATATATGGAAAGAAAGAAGATGAAAAACCAGTTGAGCACACATGATGAAATTGAATCAAATTGCCATAATAAATAAATATAAATCTAGAAATAAAAGAAAATCAACAAATCTTAAAATCACTTCTATAACAACCTCATTAATTCTCAAAAATAAATAAAAAGCATCCCTAAATTCACTAGCATTGAGTGCATTTTGATGAAATTCTTCAACATGGTCAAGAAAATATTTATCATGGCATGTATGCACACATGCATTATATCGTAGTGTTCATCACTGTCTTTTATAAAAACCAACCACGCCTGAAAATAAAAAGATATACAGTAAGCCATTTTTACCTGCTAAAGAAACAAGGAAATTGAAGAAAATGAGGGGAACTTACAGTTCCGGAGGAGAGTTGGTGATCGGAATGTTGTCAACTGGGGCCTCGTTAAATTTTCTCTCTAAAACCTTATATTTTCCCTCTCTCTAGAGAGAGGCAGTAGAGAGAGAGAGATTTGAGGCGAGGTGACAAGGAAAGAAGAAAGGAAGATGTTTTTAGTTCCAAAAACCTCTGAGAGTTTGATAAGGTCCAACCTGGTTGTGGGCCCTACAGAATCGAGGGGATGGCGTACGTGGTTGAAACTCATTGGTTGTGCTGGTCGACCGGAGGAACTGTGTTTTTTAGCTCGTGTCGGTTTGTTTGCTGCTCTTCAAAGAACACAGATTCAACAAGGATTTGACTTGGTTGCTCCGAATTTCTTTTTTTCTTTTTCTTTTTCTTTTTTTTGGATTACCAGTCATCTCATCAAGTTATAAGAAAAAAAAAAAAGAAAAAAAAAAGAAATGATTAACAAAAATTATCTTAACACTGCCAATTAAAAATATATATTTAGTACTGTTATGCAGTGAATATTGTCGGTACATTTACCTTTTTTTATTATTTTTTTCTCCCCGAATATCAAGGTGAGGTTTTATGGATGATGCTTGTGACTTCTACCTACGATGCATCAAGTTCCTTTCTTTTCTTAATCGATTATTTCCCTCGTAAACCAAAACAAACGCGATAACAGAGAATAATATAAATTATATTTTAAGATTTTATATAATAATTTAAAATTTTAATTGAAATTATTATTTAATATAATATCAGAGCATTGTTGATCCAGCAGTTATGAGTTCAAATCTCACTATCCTTATTTTATTTGATAAAAATCAAGTACAAGATATTATGGGTCTGTGCAAGTTTCAAGCTCAAAAAAATCTCATTTGAAGAGGTGTTAAAGAATAATATAAATCATATTTTAAAACTTTATCTAAGAGTTATACTTTTTAAATGAAATAATCCCTAAGCATTGTGTACGTTTGATTATTGTCGCGGGACTTGTTTCCATGTCGTCTTCATTATTCTTATGGCATGGAATGAGGCGAGGAAGAAGACTCATGAAACCGCGTGAAATTGAATCATTGATCGGAATTGGAAATATTGTAGAATGTGGAGGTAGGTTTGTGCTAAGAGCTACCCATCTTGGATTTTGTAACTTTGTTGGACAAATGAGAGAGATGACAAGGAAATGGAGGGTCCTCGAGGGCATATTTCCATATGATTTTCAAACCACAGACACATCTACAGACATAATTTCATGTGCTTAATCAATTTCTTGTTTGTTTTTATCTTCTTTGTGCATTGTCCCCTAACAAAAATGAGCTGGAAAATCTGGATTTTCTACCTTGTAGTCATTGTTTTTTCCATTCGAAGTGGATGGAGCCACGAAGGGCCTGTTTGGGAGAGCGGTTGCGGTAGCTTTTCAAAGTGTTTTTCGTGCTGAAATACATCAAAATGATGTTTTTTTTTAAAAAAAAATATTTTTGACATCAGCACATCAAAATGATTTAAAAATACCAAAATATATTCATTTAAAATTAAAAAAAAAATCAGCAAAACAGCGATTTGACTGCAATGCCAAACAGGTTCGAAGAATCACAATAGATCCAGGCTAGCTATAGGGCTAACAAAATACCTGAACTTGCTTGGAACCTGAAAATGATTCTCATCCATGCAAGCTATCGTGCATGAAATGACAAGAATACATTAAGATAATGGTCTAGAATAGTTGAAGTGAGAGAGTTTAGGGAATGAGAACTTAGTCCCTGTCAAAACTCTTAGCTAGAAATCCCTGTTTGATGAAAAAGGAGTGAACAAATACACTGATACTAGATAGTATCTGGGAGTATAGTTACGGTGATTTTTGAAAGTATTTTTTATATAGAAATACATTAAAATAATTTTTGATATCAACATATGAAAGTAATTTAAAAACACTATTTTTTTAATTTAAAGTAAAAAATAATAATAAAAAATCAATTTTTCTCAAAAACGTTCTTAAAACAGAGTGTCAGACAAGTTGTTAGAGAATAACATAAATCATATTCTGAGGCCTTATCTAACAGCTTAAGTTTTTAGGTGAGATAGTTCCTTAACATGATATCAGAGTTTTGTTGACTCAGCGGTCACGAGTTCGAATCTCACCACCCTCATTTTATTTGATAAAAATCAAGCACAAGGTAGAATGAACATTTGTACAAGTTTCAAGCTAAAAGTACTTTTACTTGAAGAGATGTGCTAGAGAATAATATAAATTATATTCTATAATCTTATTTAACATGTTAAACATTCAGATAAGATAATTTCTTAACACAATTACGACGAGGGTTTCCTTGTTATGGTGTGTCGCATATATATAGAAGCTAGCATCAAGCATCGTCCCTGTTTTTTAAATACGAGCTGATGAGTAAACCTAACCCTGTCGCCCACCGGCTAGCATTCATGTTTTCTCCGTGAACGTAACCAAATCTTGCAGCTTTTGAAAAGCTACTGGGTACAGATAGTGATGTGGTGGGGTTTTGCGTATAAACCTAACCAGATTTTTGCCACTTCATTTCAGTGCTGGCTGACCTCAAAGTTTATTGCAGGCCAGTACTTGTAGCTTTCAAAGGATGATTTATTAGCTAGGAAGAATCATTTCCCAGCGAGTTTTATGTGAACTTGTGATCGTTGAGTCAACAAGGCTTTAAAACCATGTTAAGGAACCATCTCACCTAAAAATTTAAACGGTTAGCTGAGGTCTTTGATTTATATTATTCTCTGTCAATTGAAAAAATTAATAAAATTTAGACAAGGAAAGTGGAGAGAAGACAAAGGGAGCATAATTTGAGGCTGTTATGGTATCAGCAGTTAGTGAAAGGCTGGCGAAGGACTGTTTGCAAGTGTTATTGAGAGTATTTTTTAAAATATATTTTATGTTTAAAAATATATTAAAATAATATTTTCTTAATTTTAAAAAATGATGATCGGAACCTGTTGAACTGATACAAGAGAATGCTCCTGTAAGTATTTAGTCTCGATCGGCAGCTTAAGCGTTAAGTGCGATGATCCATGTATTAGCAAATTAACGAACTGGAAAACAACTGTTGCAGGGTGGGAAGTCCTAGAAGAAAATGCAGACACTGAAGGTTCGATTGTGTTGCTTGAAGGCTGTGGCAAGAAATATTATGAATGCAACAGTGAAATTAAAGGAAATAAATTACTAAAATAAGGTGATGTTCACGCATAATTTCCCATCTGGATGAGCTGTTATGAACTGTTGCAAGTGTCAAATGTTTATCTGGGCGACATGAAAACGTCACAACAGCAAAGAATTTGAAAAAAGGATTGATAAAGGATCAAAGTACTTAAGCTTGGATTCTTAGTTTCCAGTTCTTGAATAAATTACCCATGGTCCTGGCGGAGTGGTTAGGCGCACTCTCGTCGCTTACGAGGTCTGGGGTTTGACCCCTCTCTTCGTTTGCATTCGGTCCCTTGGGGAGCACTTGTCACCCGGTACGAAAGGGATTAGTCTAGACCAGCGCTCAGGATACTCTTGGTTATACCAAAAAAAAAAAAAAGTTCTTGAATAAATTAGAAAGGTACGTAGGCGTTTGTGTATGGGAGAAGAGCATCGCGGGGTGATTTAAGCATCCCATCTCATGACTTAAATGAGAATATTTTGCTTTGGAAGATGAATACGAAGTGTAGACCATCATTGCAGGGTGGGCAACGCTCATAACTTATGAAGCAAGCAGTTGAATTTTGTGAGGAAATATGAATCATGATTCCTATTTTCCAATAAAAAAGGATAGTGTAAGAATATTTGTGCGAGAACTTTGTGTTCAAATTAACTTTATGTGTAGAATATTTTTGTGTTCATATTCTTAATTTTATTTTCTTTACACTTTAATTTGGTGGAATATAGGTAAGGTAACTAGTTCTGTATTATTTTATGCTCCGAAAATAAAATACAGTAACAACTGAATATAATTAGATTCAAATGGATAAATAAGAGATCGACTTACTTTAAAAGATAAAAATAAATAAAATTAATCCTCTCTTTTCTAGTCTCCCAACTTCTAGGACAATTGTAGAATTGATAAAGAAAACACACTTATAATATTCCGTGCTGCGAAACATCGTTTTGGTTCTAGTAATCGAAATGACCCTGAAGCAATTGATCCAGGAACAAGGAAATGGAATATCAGTAGTATGTTTTCCTTATCTATTCTACAACAATAAACGAAAAAAACATGAGTTAGGTTTGAGATCTTATCGAAATTAATTGTTTTGACGCGTACATATAAGAAATATCTTCCTTGTAAGAAACTTCTTGCAACAAATAATGGCTTGAAGTCATCGATCGTTGCCTTGCGGGCAACATGGTTGCTCTTAAGTAATTATCTTAATTTGCGTTTGGGAATGGAATGTCTTGAAAGACATGTAATTTATGCGACTTACAAATTAGAACATTCTGCTCCCCGTCGAAGATTCTATCTTAGGTAGGCGAGTTCACGTTATCATGGCAAGATTAAAACTAAAGTAAGGAAAAAAAAAACACGAAAAGGGAAGGTAGATTCACTATGTTACTACGTAAAATCATTGTTGTTGTTCTTCTTATTATTAATTTAATTATGTGACAAAGGTAAGGTTCTTACGATTGTTGACTCTTCTGTATAAAAACTAAATTGTTCCTTTAACGTAAGATTTGATTTGAGTGCAAAATCATGCAACTTGTTTTCTATATAAGGCATATTTCACTAAATCAATAAATTTGCCATATAATCTCCTATATTTAGCCTCCTCCCTCCTTCACCATCGCCTCCAACCTCTTAATTTTAGACTTACTTTCCTTGATTTCTAGATTATTGTGCTGTAAATAGCTTATAAATTCCTGCGTGTATATATATAACTTGGGTTAAAAATTCAGAAACCTTCAATATTTTTGTTGCAGAGCCCGTCCCTTCGATCAGCTTGATCATTTCAGGTATTCTTTTCTTCATGTTCTCCTTTCTCTTGATGTTTCTGCTGGTCATATCAGTTCTTTGGATCGTTGGTAATTAGTGTTAATTCTTTAAATTTTCTTGCACAACGATGGATATCCTTGCAAACCCAGACATGAATAGAAAAATTCATCCAAACGCGAAGATTATTTAGGACAAACCATCTAGCAGGTTGTCAAGACATCCACAAAATTACTCATCACGCTCGATCTTTTTATTTTTATCTGTTCTCAAGAAACGAGATGTCGTGGTAAAGGGCTTGAGATATGTATTGTAAGTCTTGGGTTCGAGTTAGAACATGCTTATCTTGTAAGAGTATGAGACCGTCATGGTCTTACTCGCTCAACCCGGATCCATAAAGAGTACCTAAGAAGATAGAGTTTTCTTGAATCCAAAAATAAAATTATTATTTTTTTATGCAAAGAAATGGCACCAAAGACATTGAAAACTTCTTCCGAGGGACGGGAAATACTGCTTAGTCTCAGGCACCGGAGCTTGCACCTAGCAGAGAACCGGCTGCTAGCTAGGATCTAATTACTTTGTTCTCTTTACGTGAATGTTTTCAGAATTTATCTGTAGCTAGACGACGAATAATATGCCTTCGAGAAGGCGGCACCCTGACTTGGTTGCATTACACGCAAATAATATACTTCTGTATATATATATACTGTCAAATTGAATTTTCTGTGACATATTTGTTTGCTTTTTCCTACGTCGCCTCACGGCTGTTTTACAGAAACATTTATGTGTTTTTAGGTACTAGTAAGCTATATAAATCCAGTGCCAAATATGTAATATAGGATTTGTGATATGCATAATAGGTTTTGAGTTTGGTTTAAAACGTATATTTTTTATAAAAACTTGGAATAATTGAGGTTTTATTTATTCAATTGGACTCACAAAGTGTGTCTTTAAAAAAAAACGTGTATTTTTTATAAAAACCTGAAACAATTGAAGTTTTATTTATTCAATTGGACTCACAAAGTGTGCCTTTTAAAAATAAGATTTCCTTGCATCCAAATAAAAAAAAACTATATAAATCCGGAATTACACTAATGGTTAAGAAAAGAAAGATAATAAGATTTCTTATAAGTTAAAATCCTTAAAGACCAAGAATAATAAGAAGATATCAAAAATATTTAATTTTTATTTATACTTTTTTTTTTTAGATTCGAGGAAACTCCATCCCCGGAAAGTGCATTTTGTGAGTCCAAATAAACGAGTAAAATCCCGGATGTTTCAGACTCTTACAAGAAGTGCACACCCTGACTCAAACTCGAGACCTGCTGTGCAAATCTCAAGCACTTTGTCATCACGTCACGCCCCTTGAAGACGTTTTGCTAAAGAGTTATTATGATTTTTTATATAGAAAAAACTAAAAAAAGAAAAAACTTTTTAATAATAAATAGAAAAGCCTAATAATACTAAGTAAAAAAAAAAGAGTCTAAATATAGTTTCAAATACATAAAAAAACAAAATAGAATTTTCTTTATTTTATTTTTATAAGTTTTTAGTTTTGACCGGTAGGCTCGTATATATGTACTACTACTAATGAACTCATGATGATATTTACAAGGTTCATTTCCTTGGTCTGCAGCATGCCTTCGCTCCGGGAGATCTCTCCATTTCTACTCTCACTGCTCCTAGCTACACTCTTCCATCTATCCCATGGCGATGTTGGCACTTCTGCCCACTACAGACCCCCATATTTACGTGAGTGCCCAGCGCAGCTACGTACATGAACAAGCTAATGGCTTCCATAGCTGAAATTTCAAAACTTCTCCCTCCTTCCTAACTTTTTTTTTTTTGGGTGATTGTAATGAAGCCACTGCCTGTTACGGGAATTCACCATCACAGTTCCCATCAAGCAATATGTTTGCCGCCGCCGGCGAGGGAATATGGGACAATGGTGCAGCCTGTGGAAGACAATACCTGGTGAGGTGTATCAGCGCAGCCGTCCCGAGAACTTGCCGTCCAGATCAAATCATTCAGGTGAGGATCGTTGACCGTGCACAAACATCACGGTCGAGGCCCTCATCAAACGGAGCCACCGTGGTCCTTTCTTCCACCGCATTCGGTTCCATCGCCGACCCTTCTGCAAGGTTGATTAACGTAGAGTTTCAACAGTAAGTCATGCTGATCTCTTGTCTTTCTCAATCTTATATCTTTCCTGTTCGAATGGAAGATAACTAAATCGTGGCTGTTTTGGGGTGCAGGGTTTGACGAAGAAGAAGAAGAAGAAGAAGAAGAAGAAGAAGAAGAAGAAGAAGAACAGTAGTGGTTTCTAGATAACGCGCACGAGGTCGAGAAGTCAAATGCGATGAGTTACGTGGTTAACTAGCTAGCTATTCGTATTTATATGGGATTTGTTCTTTTCAACTTGTTCAATGAATTAAATAATTAATTAATAAATTACTTTTTCTTTTCTGTGTTTTTCTTCCTGGAGAACACTTCTTCGTTCCCAGAATTGAAGAGTATACCTCTGCCGCCGGGCAGTGTGGCGCCCACCGATTGATTCTTTGTCGTTGATGTTTACTTCAACAGAAAAAGAAAATGAAGGAAACTTTTTTTCTTTGACAAGTTCTAGTGTAAAGATTGTAATAACTCATTCTTTGCTCGAATTCTAGTATATTCTTAAGAAATCAAAAAAGGAGAATTTAAAATTTAGGGAGTGAAATAATAAGTGGAAGAGGAAAGAGGGATCAGAATAAAGTTTAGAACCATAATTAAAATATTTGGGAATGATTTGGAATTAAGAAAAAAAAAATTGAAGTTGAAGTTGAAAGTAAATGAATATAAAATTTAAATCTAAATTGAATTAGATGACTATAGATTAGAAAAGATTTTAAATTTAAAGTATAATACTATGTGCTTGTTTAGGAGTGTGATTGAGATTGCTTTTGAAAGTGTTTTTTGTTTAGAAATGTATCAAAATGATGTTTTTTTTTTATTTTTAAAAATCATTTTTGATATCAACACATCAAAATGATCTCAAAATACTTATTTTTTTTAATTTAAAGTAAAAAATAAAAATAATAATATTTTTTTTAATTTTTTTCAAAAACACTTTCCGATTGCAATCTCAAACACCCCCATAAGAGGGAAAAAAAAGAAAAAGAAAAACAATTCTGAGAGAAAAAAGGGGAAGGAGGGCCAAAGAAAAATAATAAAAATACTTAGAGAGAAGAAATCTAAAAAACAAAGATTCCAACTAGCTAAAAAATAAAATAAGAAAATAAAAACCAACACGTACACATGCATCAATCGAGACAAATTCTTAGCAAGTGAGATAGTATGTTTTAGAGTCATTAAATTTTCCTTCTCATAACTAGATCTTTACCAAAAAAAAATCTTTGAAAACCAATTAGAATTTCAAATTACCATAAAATTATGTAATCTCTATTTTATATTTAATTCACTATGATTTCTCTTGCAATAAAGATCATAATTATTAAACTTTATTTGGAGGTTGACGTGGCACACGACTCAACTCAAAAGATAAGTTCGTAGAGTTGGGTCAAAAAATAAAGAAGCAAAACATCTTTTGAAAAAGCAAATTAAAAAGTTAATCATTTTTTTTTTTAATTTGGATCAATCAAGTTAGCTTTTGGTTGACTTGCACTTGTCATGACCTAAAAAGACAACTTAATTGATTCAATGGTCAATACACCAAGTTGGTCTAGGTTTAATTACAATAGTAAAGATCATTTCAGTAATTTACATTTAATTTATGGTGATGATATCAATATCTTATTAACTATATACTAAAAGGGATCCTATTTTCACTATAGCATTAAATATTGTCCACCATCTCACACATCCTTAAAGATTGGAGGAGTGATTTTCTTAAAATTTCAATTTAATCCTTCAACTTTTATTTTTTACACAATGGAGCTTTTTTTAGTCAAAATTAGCACTCAATTGCATGTTTTTATGTGAGCGAGGATTGAATTGAAAAATTCATGACTAATGTGAAAATACCTGGGTAAAATAGATAGTGAGTTTGTAATTTATTTGAAAAGTTGATTTTAGTTCCTTATTTTTTTAGCTATTAGGTGGCATGTCCCTTTAGTTTTAGAAAATTAGATTTTAGTGCTAAAATTCATTTCTCTTATTTTTGGAGCTTATGAATTGGTTTAACAAGATTTATAGGGTGTTGTTTTTGGTGTTTTGGATAAAAAAAAAATTGTGGAAAAAAAAACATGAACCTTATTTTTTACCACCTTAGTAACCGAAAATCTTGAGAATCTAAACGACGTGTTGTCTATTTAAATTTTTTTAGGATGGATAACATATTGTCTTCCCCATTAACTAAAAAAATATATTAAAAGTTTGTGTGTTGGCTATTTCTTGATGGGTTACCATATATATAATGTGGTCTTATTTTTTAATTAATATCTTTTTATATATATTTTTTTAATATTTTTAAGCTTTATAATCTAAATTGTGATTTATTATATATGATTGTTTTTTATTAGTTTTTTAAATCGTGATATTTTTTAATTCAATTTGGTGGGTTTAATTTGGAAAGAGGTTAACATGATTTATTTATATTTATATAGATTAAATTTATTTTTATAATATTTTTAATTTATGAATGAAATAATGGGAACGGTGCAAGGAAATTATCATGTTTCCGAGATCAGAATGTTTGGTGGTTCCATGCAAATGACAGCGCAAATGAACTGATAGCGTGACATATAATAGTCAATAATTGATAACGGCGCCGATACGAGGAGACTGTTTCGTTGAAAATTGTTTTTGAAAATATTTTTTATTTTAAAATATATTAAAATAATATTTTTTAGTTTTTAAAAAATATTTTTAATATTAATAAATCAAAATAATTTAAAATAAAAAATTATTATTTTTTTAAACAAATTCTCGAACAACCCCGATATCTGATGATCTGAAGGAGGAGGAGACATGACAACGACACGTGCTTGACGATGCTACTACCTGACTCTTGACTTTTCTTAATTGAAGAATCAGCGCCGTCGAATATGGAATTAGCTCTATTGTGAACGTGAACTAAAAGTCGAACCCCTAAATCACCTGGGCCTTTCAGCCAATCATGGTGTCAATCAAAAGACCATACACCTTGGCTTAGTAGACTTTTTATTTTTATTTTTTAATTGGGGTGACAAAATCAGCTTGTACATGTTTAGATTAAATTTTCACGGCTTTTTGTGTTTATGTTTATGTATCAGTTTGAGAGTGTGGTTGTAGTTGTTTTTGAAAGTGTTTTTCATTCAAAAATATATTAAAATTATATTTTTTTATTTTTTTTTAAATTATTTTTAACATCAGTACATCAAAATAATCTAAAAACACCAAATTTTGTTAATTTAAACTTAAGAGTAGATAAAAAAATTCATTTTTTTTTCAAAAGTACTTTTGAAAAGCACTCTCAAACACCCCTATAATTTGTTATAGTAATATAATATTATCTTCATGATTCTATTGAATGAATATGGAAGAAAATGAGATGTACATATGATGATTAAGTTATCAGAGTCTCGTATGATAAGACAAATATTAAAATTATTGCGATAAAGGGCAAATTATGTTTTTGATGATTTTTATATTTTGGTATGACAAGTGGAGTATAGAAGAATAATTTTAATAAAATATCTATTCAATTGTTAGTTTTATAATTAGCCATGGTAATAAAATTTTAATTTTTTATTCTATTGCATGAATATGAAGAAAATGAGATTTAATATGATGACTAAGTTATGAGAGTCTCGTATAAGGGGACAAGTATTAAATTACTATAGTAATCTACCAAATCAATATATCTCAATAAACATTTGAGTCATTTTAAAACAGACAAAACAATTTATATTCATGTGAGGATTTCAAATTTTATTTAAAGAACATGGTTAAAAAGCACATTTGAGATCAAATTACAAATAGTCCATTTACTTTTAAGGTTATAACTTTATTAAAATTTATTCTATCATGTATGTTTTTTAACATGGAATATTTATATGATTTAAATAAATTATATGTGAATAAAAAAAATGGTCTTAAAGAACCTTTGGTTGACATGTTTTAGTGAAACTCAAAACTCTCTAAAAACTTTATCCTAAATAGAAATGAAACAAAAACTTTCTTGGTGTTTATAAAATGTAAAGTTAAAAAGTCAAAATTAGGCCCAAAACACCCAAACTCTTAGATAAAAGATGTTTTTGAACTTAAGACTATATATATACATACTCAACCCGATATATGCTCGAACCTATACTTAAGCCTTAGGTTTGATATATTATGAAATAATATTTTGGGCCACAAAAATTATTTTGTCATCAAAGATTTGGACTTGGGTTGGTCAAGGAAGAATGATTTCTTCTAGCCTATTGTTTAATCAAGTCTAGCCTATAAATGTCAACATTATCTTCTGTAAGCATTTCATACAAATATAAGTTGTTTTTTTAGCTCAACAAAATCAAATATAAAGCCATTACGTTCATATTTCACTCTTGATTTATAGTGGCTAATAAAAGGTTGATAATGATAAAATTAATTCTTTAACCTTTTGGTTTTTAAAAATTCATTATAAAAAAAGTTGAGGGAATAGTTGAGATCATGACTCTTCCTCATTTCATTTTTTATTGTTTTTTCTCCATTTATATGCTTTTATTTTCCTTCCAAATTTAGATTTTAAATCTATCTTATTGATATGTATTTAAGTTATGGACTATTTAGTTCTAATACCTTGTTTATATATATATATATATATATATATATATATATATATATATATATATATATATATATATATATATATATATATATATAAACTAAAGTGGTGATGTTGAAATATTAGGATGTTTATTAACATCATTTGCACAAAGAGATGAGTAATACAATATCAAGAACAAATGATTTATCATTAAAAATAACAAAATTTCATCAATTTTAAAATGTTTCAACAAGTAAGTACTTTTATTTTATCTTGGTATACATGCTAGAATTGTTTTTCAATCTCTCACACTTCTTTGAATGTATGTTTAGTATGCTTATTAGAACTTTATATATCTTAGTTTTTGAGAGCATAATCTATCTATCTATATATAAAGTTTATTACATATTTTTAAAGTTTCTACATGTATAAACTCTAGGTTTTCCTGGGAACATTATTATATTTAACATACTTTTTTTTATTAAACTAAATATTCTTATTTGATTTTTGAATTACAATTTTGAGTTGGGTTGAAAAATATTTAGAAAATTTATTAAATGAATCTAATTGATTATACTACATTAATTTTTTCTTGATCTACTGCATCAAACAATTATAACATAATGGATTCTATTGGTAGCAACATTTAAAATTGTTTTAGGTCCAATACACTAGATTCATAGAATTACAAACCACAAATAATTAATTGTTGAACTAGTTGATATCAGAAGTAGTTATTTAAGCTAATTCTATAATCATCAGTCAAACATGTATACGATATACGTATGAGCCAAACAATTGCATTAAAGGTATTTGAGAGTGTGATAACAGTTTTTTTTTTAAAGTATTTTTATCTTGAAATACATCTAAATAATATATATTTTTTATTTAAAAAAATTATTTTTGACATCAACACATTAAAACTATTTGAAAATACTAAAAATATATTAATTTAATTCATAAACTAAATAAAAATAAAACTAAATTTCTTTCAATGTTATTTTTGAAACGCAATAACAAATGAGCTCTATATCACCTCATTAATGTTGAAAAAAATAAAAGTTTAGGTCAAATTCCTCCTATTAAATTCCTAAGATTTATGAGGGGGGAAATAGTGGTTAATAAAAAAATAACTCATGGACCTGAGTTATATCTTATACGAATTAATTTAGTTGTTTTAATTGTATTTAATAATCGAATTTCTATGGGAAATTATGAAAGGAAAAAACAATATGAACTCTTTTTTTTTTTTTTTTATTTGGGGTTCCTAGCTAGTGGGTATCGACTACATATTTAATTGTTTTTTATTTTACAAATAATAATAGTACAGCTTCACATCTACTCTCTTTCACACGCACACGATTTGATTGGCCAATAGTTATTTAATTTAAGTTGACTAACATTAACAAATAACTAAAAGAATACGAAAAATACTGTTCATTACTGTTCATTGTCTCTGAAAACACTGTGGACGCGAGCTTTTTCATCCGTGTGTCGCGCGAGTTCGTCCACCCTATTTTTTTTTTGTTTTTTCCGCCTGTGAACAGTGCATTTCCGATTAAAGCCCCCGAAAAAGACAAAATAGTGCATAGTTGCAGGGGCTCTCTCGGGTTTTCTCACTTTCTCGGAACAGTGCACTGTCGAAAAAGGGCCCAGAAAACGACAAATTAGCTAACAGGAGACGGAGGTAGCGTCGTCCTTTCCCTTCCGGTTTTTTTGTAATTAAGGGTGGGGTCAGGGGCGATCCGGTAATTCGCCCATTATTTTATTATTTTTTCCCGCAGGCGACTGGCGCGTGTTCGTCCCGCGCCAGCGAGGTTCCGCGCTTACGCGCCTCTTTGGCGGCGCGTGCGACTTCTTCCCGCCTTCAAAAATTGACTTCCGCCTCTCCAGACGATGTGCCGGGAGGTCCTCTATCCTCCGTCGCGGCGCATTCCATCAACCGATGACCGGTTAAGCCGCGGCGGACGGGTTTCGCTCCGACGTCCCTTTTCTCTCCCCTCCCGCCCCCAAATGCAAATAAGGTCCCTGATGTTTGTCTGAAGTTCCATTTGGTCCCTAAGGTTTTTATTTCGTTTTTATTACTGATTTATTCAGATTAAAGTCTTATTGTTTTCAATTGTGCCCTCCAATTAAAACTGATTATATAAGAACGTTTTATTTCAGTCCTTATACTTTTGATTTTGTATTTATTTTTTATTCAGTCAATTATTCCGGTACAGATGTTTTGATTTCTTTGATTTGGTCCTCCAATTGAAATTGGTAATATATACAAAGTTTGATTTCAGTCCCTCTTCTTCTAATTTTTTTAAAAATGGCAGCAGTTTTCAATATTTATTTTTGGTCCTCCGAATTTGTTGTTCTTTAATTTTATCCTTTAATTGGAATTAATTTAATATATGTTATTTTTCATTTCGGTCCTTATTCTTTTAATTTTTTATTTGTTATTGATTCATTGTTTTTTTTTGTTTTTTTAATTGATCGATTTTTTTATTGTTTTTTATACAAATATTTTGCTTTTTTGTAATAATTTCCCTGGGCAATTTAATTATTTGAATTCCTTTTTTATTAATATTGCTCATTTTTTTTCTCTTTGTTCATTTATTTTGTTTTTTGCTTCTCTCTTTTTTTTTTCCTTTGGATTGGGTGATTTTTATGATTTGATTATTTATGCAATAATCATGATATTATTACTTTTGTCCATGTATATATAAGTGTGTTTAACACAATAATAATAATAATAATAATAATAATAATAGTAATAATCATAGTAATAATAATAATAATAATAATAATAATAATAATAATAATAATAATCATAGTAATAATAATAATAATAATAATAATAATAATAATAATTTAATTGTTTTTCTTGCTTCCCCTTTTGTTAATTTTTTTTCCTTCATATAATTTAATAATTTTTATTGTTTTGACAGTAATGGCAATGATATTTTTTTTCCTTTTGTTAAAGTTTCTAAAATATTTTTAGTCTTTCATTAATTATATATTCTAATATTTATTGAATATTATCTCATAGGAATATATATAAAGCGAAGAAAACATGACCTAAAATTTTTTAAATAAAAAAAATTAATATCAGTATTCTTAAATACATGTAATATAATCATATAATGATAAATCGGATAAAATAAAATAAAAATTGTCTTCGAATTTTAATTTTGTACTTAACACAATAATAATAATAATAATAATAATAATAATAATAATAATAATAATAATAATAATAATTATTATTATTATTATTATTATTATTATTATTTAATTATTTTTCTTGCTTCCTCTTTTGTTAATGTTTTTTTTTTCCTTCGTATAATTTAATAATTTTTATTGTTTTGACAATAATGGCAATGATTTTTTTTTCCTTTTGTTAAAGTTTCTCAAATAATTTTAATCTTTCATTAATTATATGTTCTAATATTTATTGAATATTATCTCATAGGAATATATATAGGGCGAAGAAAACATGACCTAAATTTTTTTAGTAAAAAAAATTAATATCAGTATTCTTAAGTACATCTAATATAATCATATAATGATAAATCGGATAAAATAAAAAAAAAAATTGTATTCAAATTTTAATTTTGTACTTAACACAATAATAATAATAAGAATAATAATAATGATAATAATAATTTAATTATTTTTCTTGCTTACTCTTTTGTTAATGTTTTTTTTTCTCTATATAATTTAATAATTTTTAATCTTTTAGCAGTGATGGCAATGATATTTTTTTTTCCTTTTGTTAAAGTTTCTAAAATAATTTTAGTCTTTCATAATAATAAAAATAATAATATAATTATATTCAGCTTAATAATAATAATAATAATAATAATAATAACAACAACAACAACAATAATAATAATAATAATAATAATAATAATAATAATAATAATAACAACAATTTTTTCAATAATAATAATAATAACAATAATAATAAGAACAATAATAAGAATAATAATAACAATAATAATAATAATAACAATAATAATAACAATAACAATAATAATAATAATAATAATAATAATAATAATAATAATAATAATAATAATAATAATAATAATAATAATAATAATAATAATAAAAATAATAATAACAATTATTTTTGTTAGTAACTATTTTGTTAATTTTTTTTTTGCTCTTCATAATTTAATAATTTCTATTGTTTTGACAATAATGGTGTTAATTTTTTATATATATATTTTTAGTCTTTCGCCTAAGAATATATATAGGGAAAAGAAAACATGACCTAGGATTTTTTTAATATAAAAAATTAATATAAGTATTCTGAGATACATTTAATATAGTTATATAATAGTAGATGATCTGCCACACAATTACAAATAACCGATTAAAACACATTCACAAATTTAATTTTTATTTATTTATAGAATAATGTCTACTTTTGTCCATGTATATATAAGTGTACTTAACACAATAATAATAATAATAATAATAATAATAATAATAATAATAATAACAACAACAACAATAATAACAACAACAATAATAATAATAGCAATTATTTCAATAATAATAACAATAACAATAATAACAATAATAACAATAATAATAACAATAATAATAATAACAATAATAATACCAATAATAATAATAATAATAATTACAATAATAATAATAACAATAATAATAATAATAATAATAATAACAATTATTTTGTTAGTAACTCTTTTGTTAATATTTTTTTTGCTCTTCATAATTTAATAATTTCTATTCTTTTGACAATAATGGTGTTAATTTTTTATATATATATTTTTAATCTTTCGCCTAAGAATATATATAGGGAAAAAAAACATGACCTAAGATTTTTTTAATATAAAAAATTAATATAAGTATTCTGAGATACATTTAATATAGTTATATAATAGTAGATGATCGGCCACACAATTACAAATAACCGATTAAAACACATTCACAAATTGATCAATAAACTACAACAAAAAAATATCACACCAAACAATCAAATAATTCACCATACAAATGGATACAAAAAATATTTCCATAACCAGTAAACACAACTGAATAAAGAAAAATTAGATGATCGACCACACAATTACAACAAAACCAACCACCAACAAATTCCCGATTGACTACAGCAAACACAAATCTCTAATCAATATAATCTATTACATTTTTTCGACCAACTGATTATATAATTATCAATCCAATTAAAACACACCAGATAATCAAAACATTGCAATTTTGCAATCTATGAGTTAATTAAATCAACACACAATTCAAATCCAAACTGTGACTAAATTATTCTCCAAGACAGTAAAATAATGTCAACAACCAACTAAATCAATGCAAACAAAAAATAATCTATCTTTAATACATTTCAGCGATTATAATATTGGTATCAACCAGTTAAATGCTTAATAACTGTTAAAAAATATTTAACAATCAAAACATTCAGTTCAAGACAACAAAATATCATCTTTCATTCATTTTATTGATTACAGATTTACATCAACCAATTAAATAATCATCAAAACAATCAATACATACTAAACAATTAATCAATTATGGTCTTGCAATACTCAAATTACAATTCGTTGATCTTTCATAAATTTTATCGCTTATCATTTTTAAATTTCAAAATTGAATTACTATCTGAGTTTTTAATCTTATAACAATAATCAACTAATTCAATACATAAAAAAAAATTATAGCATGATTTAAAATTTACAATTCTCTATCTATCAACTAAAAAATTCTCTGCTTACCACATAAATAATCAGTTTGCTACATATAAAAAGCCCGGCGCAACGCGCGGGCTACCCAACTCGTTATTCTTCTAAATAAAAAAAGAAGAAGTTGATTAACTACGGTATTAAAAAATATATTAAAATAATTTTTAACATTAACACATGAAAATAATTTAAAAATATCAAAAAAATTTAATTTAAAGTGAAAGATAAAAATAAAAATTTTCAAAAATATTTTTAAAACACAATGTGAAATACAACTACCTCGTTCAAATAAAACATAATTAATTTTCTTTTGTACTTTCAATTACAACCTTATAAAAATTTCCCTATATTCAAGAACATAAGCACACTTGCATCTCGCATCTGGATCCTGTGCATGAGTTGTTGCTCCCTGTTGTTGTATTATTCTTGCACTCTTCCTGGTATCATCAAAGATAGAATCATCATAAACAATCCAATCAATATTCTCAGATTTAGGTAAAATGTCCCTTAAGATTTTTTATATGTACTTGTTTTTTTCTTCAATTTGTTTTCATTTCTTTTTAATTTTGTTTTACACTTCAACTTACAAAATTTATAAGAACTTTTTTTTTATTCGAGTAAACCTCACCCTCTAGAAAATACACTTTATGGATCTAAGTAAGCGAGTAAAATCTCAGTTGTTTCAGAATCTTACAAAAAATACACGTCCTGACTCAAACTCAAGACATGCCCTTTGTCATCACACCACATCCCTTAAAGACCATAAAAACTTCTTCAATTAACAAAGTTCCCTAAGCCCCTCTTATGGTTATCCTAGTATGATCAATTCTCTATCCTTTTCTATTCAATTTAGTTCTACTTCTTTCATTTCATTCATTTACATATAATTTAATTATAATCAATTTAGTTCTTGACACTTGTATGCCTCAAAGTTTCCTCCTGACATGTCAAGATTTTCATTCCACTTCTAATGCCAATAACATAAAATTTACTTATTTAACATAAATTTAATTCATCATTTGTTTTTGTTTTCATTATATACATTATAAAAACATATATCAGT
Organism: Salix purpurea; assembly: GCA_027405865.1. Classification (NCBI taxonomy): domain Eukaryota; kingdom Viridiplantae; phylum Streptophyta; class Magnoliopsida; order Malpighiales; family Salicaceae; genus Salix; species Salix purpurea. The sequence continues at coordinate 2,924,712 of JAOWLH010000023.1, forward strand.
ATAAATATTATATCAAAATCCTACTCTCCCTCCATACCCAAATCTAGTTGACCCTATATATATGGATTTTCCTTGATAATTTTTAATTTTTCTTCTCATAATTCCTTTAGTTTACACCTTTTCATTGTTAACTTAACTTTTTTTCCTCTTTAAAATACTTGTTTTATAAACCCCTTTTAATAACCTTATAATCGAAATGAGGTTGCCATTTTTTTTTTTATCAAATATTATTAATAACTCCCAGTGATGTTTGACCTATTTTTTCTCTATTTTGTTTGTGGTAATTGTGACTTACTTAAATCAACATGCATTTTTATGTATTTTTTAAAATAATTTTTAGATAATATTTAGTCTAATACATCTTCTCTCTCATTTTTTATTTTTATCCTTTTTTAAATAGTGGTTGTTTTTAAATTATTTTGTGTATTTATTTTTTAAAGATATTTTTCTAATTCATTTATGGCTTTTGTTTATGTTTTATATAATTGAACTTTATTTTTAAAAATAAAAATTATTTATTTTTGGATAGTATTTTTTAATAAGTGAAACCTTGCAAGATATTTTCTTTCTCTTTGATTTTATTCAATCAATTTTATATATGTGTTTATTTTTACTATCATTTGATTAAAGGTAATTAAGTAATTTGACAATGGTAAGTTTATAATTAACAAATATAAAAGGGCAATAACACCTTTCAATTTTATTATGCATAATAAAATGATTATTATACTTTTACACATTCAAGAATTTTAAAAGCTTAGCTTACACGAGTTTTTATATTTCTCATTTCTAAGTAACAGTAAAATGACTTACATCTCTTTAAATGTGAAATTTTCTATAACTTACATTCAATGTAATATTGTTATTTGCTCTTTGGTTTTTTTTTTGTTAATATCAGGTAGGTTCATGAGTGATTTTATATCTTAATGTGTGTATGTATAATTCTCAATCAACTAAATATTAAAGAATAAAATTGAAAAAAATATATATTCGACATAGTTAACTCGTTTTCAAGTCATAATATGAGGATAGACTCATATGCAATGTAAGTTAAAAAAATATATATGAAGTTCAATCCCTAATAAGCATTATTATTGAAATATAAAATAGGAAAAAAATAATATAAATTGAAAAAAATAACACAGCTGAATTCCCAATAAATTTAATGTTAAATAATAAATAAAATAAAATAAAGTAAAAAAAACTATTCCAATAAACAATATTTTGTTTCAAATTTTTTTATAACATTTAAGTTGTAATTATTGACATCTTATAAATTATATAATGTGATCAACTTTCAAGAAGAAAACAAACATAAATAAGAAAAACAATAAAATTCATGATTAATTAAAAATAAAAAATAAATCTCATTGAGTTGTGAAGTATATAAACTTAAAATTTCTCATTTCCCTCTCTTTTATAATAATAAGTTTTGTTAATAACTATAAATCTGCTATTTTTTCTTATTATGATGGGAATCCCACGAATATAAGATGACGTTTCCATTCCTACCCTCAAAAGAATGTCCGTATACCTCCCACAAGGCCAAAGGCATTTCAGTAATTTACAAAAACGTCAGGAGCATTTAACTTCCGATACTATTCATAAGGCGTCGTTTTGGTTTCCCTCACGCTGTCTCGAAAAAAACAATTCTAGCAAAAGAAAGCAAAGTCTGTGCGTGTTTAGTTTTCGGAAGAGAAGATGTCAGGGAAAGGAGCAAAGGGATTGTTGACAAGCAAAACTCCAGCTCAATCTAAAGATAAAGAGAAGAAAAAACCCATGTCCCGCTCTTCTCGTGCTGGTCTTCAGGTTTTTTTTTTCTTCTTATATGTTTTGGTTCTTTTGATGGGGGTTTTGCGTTCTTGATTTTGTTTTAATCTTAATTGCGTACGTGCTTGAAGGGTTATGATTATTAAGTGATTTTCAATTATTTTCTTAATATTTTTTTTTTATTATTATGGTTCGTGTTTCTGGCTTCTTGCACGGGTTTATATATATATATATATATATATATATATATATATATATATATATATATATATATATAGTGCAAGATTATTATTTTTTTTGAATTATTTGAGCCACGAGGAATTACGGTGATTTTTTTCATTTAATTATTTTCTGTTAATATGTTTATTTCTAGGCGCTGTAATTAGTAATGAGTTTGTGAAAGGGAAAAATATATTGAGTGATCAGTTTTTATTATAGTTCTTGTTTCTGGCTTCTTGCATGGATTTATTAAATATATACAGTGCAAGTTTTTTTTTCCAATTATTTGAGCCATGAGGAACTACGGTGATTTTTTTCATTCAATTATTATGGAATTCTGTGTTGATATGGTTATTTTTAGGCTATACAATTGAGTAATCAGTTTGTGAAAGCAAAAGATAAATTGAGATTTGTGAAAGTTGAGGGACAACTATTGTTTATTCGAGCTTGGGTTTTACAGTTTGGAAATCGAAACTTTCTGAAATTTGAGAGTAAATGTAGGGTTTTCTTTATTTTCCTTAAATTATCACGCTAGCTGAATTGATAACTCCGAGGATCTGGTATGAAAGTGAGAACTAGAATAATAGGCATATGGTGCAAATAGGCTCATAGGAGAGTAGTAAAGACTGTAATCCTGTCCTTCGCAATCTTTTGATGTCTAGTAAAGAGTGTTAATTTGTTAGGGCATTTGGTTGGTTCCTTGAGATGCTCAACAAGGAATTTCATGAGCTGGGACTGCTATTTGTAATAGAGGGGCTGAAATCAGTTAAATGAATTGAATATATTTTGGTGTGTGTGGAGGTGGAGGTGGTGGTGGGTTACCTGGTTTAGCAATATAGTTTGGTTTTATATAATTTGAAAAGGATGATGACATTGTTGAGTAATTATGTTTTTCATAGGGCATGCAGTTGAGGTGTTTATTTATGTTTTACAAATTGACAGTTAAGTGCCTGTTTGAGAATGTGGTTGAGGTTGCTTTTGAAAGTGTTTTTTTGTTCATAAATGCATCAAAAAGATTTTTTTTATATATTTTAAAAATTATTTGTGATATCAGCACATGAAAATGATCTAAAAACACTATATATTTTTTTTTTTAATTTAGAGTAACAAATAAAAATAAAAAAAATCAAATTTTTTCAATAGCGTTTTTGAAACGCAATGCCAAACATCCTAAGACTTGAGTGTTACAGATGGTTCATTCGTTTTTGGTCCTGAAATTTTCATGATATTTTACAAATGTGAATAAGCACGAAGTAGTGAAACTTATCGATTCCAGGCAGGAGTAATTTTAATTAACACATAATTAGGAGAGATTCTTTTTGGGTTAATCAAAGATTAAAGACATGTCAAGCAGTCATTCAGATATAGGGAGCCAAAAGCTCTTCTGGATATCAGTTGTCTGGTAATCTTTTTGGATCAATGATGTCATTTGTTGCAGTGTGGATATAATTTCCTTGTCTCGTGCACTGCCTGTATTGCTTGCCTCTTTGACCATCAGAACTTTGGATTTTTATGCTCATGACCATTTATTTTCCATTTCATGTGCTTGCATCTCATGGTGCTCTTTCTTTTAACATTGTTTAGATCACACATGTGCAGACAGATAAACACGGCTAGAATACAGTTGCTTCTTAGTTGTTTAGTTATAGGTCGTAGTTTTGTTCTTGGCCACTACCGTGGAGTGGCAATTTGCATTACAGATTTTACTATTTATGGCATAGAGGATTGGTTATTGTTGCTGTTATGTGTTTCATTATATCAAACGTTGCATGTATAGATGTTGTATCTTATTTTTGAACAAAAAAAACCTATTATTTGCTCAACCCGCAATGTAGTGCGGACAATCTAACTAGTAGGTTCTAGTTTTGTTCTTGGCTACTTCTGTGGAGTGGCATTTTGCATTACTACAAACTGTACTATTTATGGCACCGAGGATTGGTTATTGTTGCTGTTATGTGGATCATTATATCAAACCTTGCATGTATAGATGTTATATTTTATTTTTGAACTAGCGAAACCTATTAATTGCTTCAATCCCAACAGTTATAAAAATTGTTTGCTCAGCCCGCAAGGTACTGCGGGCAATCTAACTAGTAGGTTCTAGTTTTGTTCTTGGCTACTTCTGTGGAGTGGCATTTTGCATCACTACAGATTGTACTATTTATGGCACTGAGGATTGGTTATTGTTGCTGTTTACTTGTACAAGTAGGGTGCATGTTCTAGGAATATGCAGAATTCCTGAATAAAGATCGATGACTTGCAAGCTTATCGCTATTATTCAATCTTTCTTTTCTGTCCCCTTATACTTGTCTTAAAGCATAAAATATGTGGCCATCTATTTCATTCTATATCATCCCTGCAGTTTCCGGTCGGGCGTATCCACCGCCTTCTGAAATCAAGAACATCTTCCCATGGAAGAGTGGGCGCAACAGCAGCTGTTTACTCCGCCGCTATCCTGGAGTATCTGACTGCAGAAGTGTTGGAGCTGGCAGGAAACGCAAGCAAGGATCTGAAGGTAAAACGTATTGCGCCAAGGCATTTACAGTTAGCAATCCGAGGTGATGAAGAACTAGACACCCTTATAAAAGGAACCATCGCTGGCGGCGGCGTGATCCCTCACATCCACAAGTCGCTAATCAACAAATCCTCCAAGGAATAATGCTGTCTCGGTGCTTTGTAGATAGCCTCAAAAGGAAGACAGTGCCTGCTGTTTGTGAGAATGTTTATAAGAAAGCTCTCGATTATTTCCTGTTAAGGGGTAAAATCCCACACAAGAGCTGAATTTCAGGAATTATTAAAATCCCAATATTAATATTGTGTGGTCAGCTGTCAGCTTCTATTACAATTGGCAGTCAGAATCAAATGTTGTAATCAAAAGAATAATGACTGGAAAGAGAAGGTGAAGCTGTTGCGTATATAATGCCATGGTAGATTTCTAACAAAGGGAGCCAGAGCAACATGAGCTACGTGCAGTCTGTACATTTTGAAAATAAAAAAAATCGCTCAAGCACGGTTCTAGATTTCTTTTTTGAATTTTTTTGAATTAAAAATTAAATAAACTAATATATATGTGTGTGTGTATATATATATATATATTAGAATAATTAAGAAAAATATTTAGATATTTTTTTTATTAAATTTCATTTTACTTTTACTTTGTTCTCTAACCCCATCATAATCAAAAAATGAAGTGTCTTGAAGATATTATTCATTTTGTTGTAGTAAAGATGATGTATAGTTTTCAAGGGATGAGATATGATGACAGGGAATTTGTGATCTGTACAATAGGTTATGAATTCGATGTGATCTGTATAATAGGTTACGAATTCGAGTTGAAATGTGCATCTCTTGTAAGAGTTTAAAACAACTGGGTTTTACTTGCTCATACATACTCGTGAATTATATTTTTTGAAAGATAGAATTTTCTTGCTCAAACAAAAAAAAATGATGTTTAGATTTGCATGTTTGCAATATAAAAATTGTGGCTGAATTTATTGTTCTATTTAAAGTGTTTGATGAGATGGTGTTGTAAAGGGATTTGGTTGGACATCAAAAGATTTCTACCCATGTTTTGAATTTTTTTAAATAATAAGTATATATAAATATATTTATTTTAATATTTTTTATTTCAAAACAGTATTCAAATATTAAATAGATCTAACTATATTAACTCCAACCCTACCAAATCATCATTTTATTTTTTTAGAAAACAAATAATGATCTTTAAGTGATAAGATCTCTAAAATCCAAGGAATTAATTGCCTTACTTAAGAGTTAAATGTGAAAAAAGGATAATAGTTGTGGAATGCATGCTGCTATTGAATTGATACAGAGGATTTATTTTTGTGATTCAAAATTATTTTTGAAAGAAATATTTTTTTAATATATTAATATTAAAAATAAAATTTCAAAAACAACAATACTTCCGTACAAAGGTAACAACATCCAACAGCTGACTGGGTTTTTCTTGCCAAATCATTGGTCCAAGAATAAAAGTTGATGTTTCCATTCCTACCCTTTAAGAAATCCATATATAACTCCACAAACCAATGGCATCCACGTAATTTTATGATTCATTCAGGGTATTTACCTTAACATCCTACTTTATATGAACTTCCTGTTTGGGTCATCTAACGTTGCCTCGGATAGAACAAATCTAACAAAACAAGAGCAAAGTCTGAGTGTTTGGTTTTTGGAAGATGTCGGGGAAGGGAGCAAAGGGGTTGCTAACAAGCAAAAATCCAGCTCAATCTAAAGATAAAGACAAGAAGAAACCCACCTCTCGCTCATCGCGCGCTGGTCTTCAGGTTTTTCTCTTCTTCTTTTTGTTTTCTTTGACGGGGGTTTTGAATTTCTGCTTTTGTTTTAATTTTAATCGCTTATGTGCTTGAAGGGTTATTATTATTTAGTTTTTTATAGTTATTTTCTTAATGGGTTTTTATTTTGGTTCTTGTTTCTGGCTTCTTGCTGGGGCTTATCGAAGATTTTGAGTGCAAGTTTTTTTTTTTTTACTTGGGACATGGGAAATTATGATGATTTTGTTAATCAATATATATATAAATACTGTTAGGTTTTGTAACTGTGTGATCAATTTGTGAAGAGAAAATAAACATATATTTATGTGAAATTGAGGGCAACTTGTGCTTAAGCTGACCAATATAAATATTGTGCCTAGTGGAGCAGGGATTTTAAAGTTTGGAAATCTAAACTATATGAATTTGAGAGTAAATATTGGGTTTTCTTTATTTCTCTCAAATTACCATGCCAGCCGCATTGATCACTCCGAGGATTTTGTAGAAAAAGTGAGAACTAGAATTATAAGCAAATGTAATGTAAATAGGTTCAGAGGAGAATTCGTTATTGTTCTTAAATTATCATGTCAGCCATATTGATGACTGACAATTTGGAAGAAGTGAGAGCTAGAATTATAAGAGAATATAATGTAAATAGGCTCAAAGGAGAATGTAGTAGCCATTGGAGAGAAGGTGAACAGAGGAAGAATTTAGTTTCTTGAAAGAAAGCTAGCCTTGGTTTCTTAAGAATAGTTTCTTGATTAATTCACATTTGCCAGAAATCTCTTTAATGCGAATGCAATCAGATGCTGCTAGAAGTACTTTCCATTAAAATGTCACAACCAGATGTTATAGCTCGGGATGTGGCTGTATAAACAAAGTTTGTATCCTTGTCCTTGACAGTCATTTGATGTTTTCTGAGTGTTTACCATGATTCAGTATTGATTGGTTTTGATTTGTTAGGGCTTTTGAGTGGTCCTTTGAGACACTTAGATATGGAATTTCTTGAGCTTGGGTAGCTTGCGGTAGAGAGGAAATGAAATATGTTAAATTGAATACAAGTCAGATGGAGTATGTGTGATATGGGAATATAGTTCGGTGTTATATATTTTAAAATGGATGATGCGAATGTTGAACAATTATGTTTTTTCACGGGGCATAAATTTGAGGACCTTAGGGTATCTATTTTCTCCAGAGTAACTGGGATGTTGATGAGGTACCGAAGAGTTTTTTAGGTTTGTACCAAATGACTGTTAAAGTTTAGTATTACAGGTGGCTCTTTTGGTCCTGTAACATGCATGATATTTCAGAAATGTGATTAGTTTGGAGTAGCTATGGCATTATCACATACCCATGAAAGATTCTTTGAGTTGGTCAAAGATTAAATAATGACATGTCAAGCATTTATTTACATGAAGCAAAAAGTTCTTTAGGTCATCAGGTATTTGTCAATCTTAGATCATTGTTGTTATCTAAAGCTGATAGTTGCACTCCTTTTGTGTTACCTATGTTGCCTGCCTCATCACAAATTCACAAAAAGATTTTGGTTCTATACGCTTTTCATGAGCTTGTCTTTGACATGTCTTATGCAATTTGTTGTACATGCATCTCATTAACCTGTCAAGCATTTAGTTACATGGAGCCAAGAGTTCTTCAGGTCATCAATTATTAGTTGATCTTAGATCAATGATGTTATATAAAGTTGAGCGGATATATTTGCACTTCTTTTGCGTTGCCTATGTTGCTTACCTACTTCACAAATTTGCAAAAAAAAACCTGGTTCTATATGCTTCTCATGAGTGTTGTCTTTTAGACATCTTATGCTACTTGTTGTGCATGCATCTCATTTCGTTCTAACTTTAAACTTTGTTTTAGATCACACGTTCAGAGACACAGTTGAGAAATTTTTTGGGGCTCAAGCTGTAACTAGCGGCAACCTATTAGTTACAGCTTGGTCCCATTTATTAGTCATGTCATTAAAAAACCCATGTCAACAACATAAAAAAAAAAAATCTTGAGATACTGCACTTGCCGGAACAATAATAAATACAGATTGCAACTGCAAACCACCAAGTTTCTTCAAAACTCTGACAGTTGTGTTAGATTTGCCTACTATCTAGAAAAGAAAACAGGAATGCTTATATGGAATTTCGTGATTCCTATTCTAGGCCTAGAGAAAACTAAGGCTTAATTTATGAGATGTGGAGCCTTGAGAAAATGTACCCTCTTTACTAATCCTTTCCCAACTTCATCTACAGCCTTTAATACATCAATTTGGTCTTCTTCCTCACCTGCTTTCTCCCTTCCCGCTTCTGGGAGAAGTAAACAAAGGGATCAGGTGAATGTTTTTAATAAAAATTTCTAAGCTGCACAAGAACAGATTATATCATTGGAGTACTCTATTAGAGTTTTTGAACATTCCATATACCTTTTAATAAGATATCTCCCATGTTAGCACAATACAATATTACTATTTAATCAACTCAAGTCAATTTTTCCAATCAAATTAGATTCTCTTCACACTTCAAATTTCAACCGCAACCCACATTGAATTTCAGACAATCCTCAATAAGCCAAGCAGATAAAAATACCATGTAACAATCTAATCTTTCAAATTGAAAAATTCTTGCATATTGGACTTGAAAATGCAGGAGCAAGAATCAGTTAACTTTTAGGGATTTCTAGTTACATGGATGAAAAGGAGACGGTAATTTTTTTCTATTTTGCTGACAGGGATTTTGTAATGACATGACATGCTAATAAATGGGACCAAGCTGTAACTAATAGGATGCCACTAGTTACAGCTTGAGCACCACAACTTCTCTAACATAGTTGCTTCTTGGTTGTCAGGTTGTAGGTTCTAATCTTGACATTGGTTACAACTATGGTGTAGCATTGTGCATGACTACTGATTGTAGTATTTTTTGCTATTTGGCCATATGGCGTTGAGAATTGATTATTGTTACTTTCCGGGTGTACTAGTATGGGAGGAGGGTGTTCTAGGAATTTGTGACTTTGACCCATGGCTTGCAAGCTCATGACCCATTTTCAGCAAAGTGTTTTCTTTTTAGAGCTAGCCATTTGTAGTTGTCCATAAACATAAAATATTTGACCATCTATTTCACTCTATATCATCCCTGCAGTTTCCTGTCGGGCGTATCCACCGGCTTCTGAAGTCAAGAGCAACAGCCCATGGAAGAGTGGGCGCAACGGCAGCTGTTTACTCAGCTGCTATCTTGGAGTACCTGACTGCAGAGGTGCTTGAGCTGGCAGGAAATGCGAGCAAGGATCTGAAGGTGAAACGTATAACGCCTAGGCATTTGCAGTTAGCAATCCGTGGTGATGAAGAGCTAGACACCCTTATAAAAGGAACCATCGCCGGTGGTGGAGTGATCCCTCACATCCACAAGTCGCTGATCAACAAATCCTCCAAGGAGTGATACTATTTCGTTCCATTGTGTTATTAAAACTGAATCCACAGGATGGATTGCTGTGCTGTGTACATTGCGTGATAATTCTTAGTCCATTTTCATTTGGACGGTAGCTGGTTTCCTTTTCGTCCTGGTAGGAACTGAACAACGTATGGTTTCGATTGTCACAGTTTGCAAGTTGCGAGACATTCCTGTAGGTTTAACATAAAGTTGCTAGAATATATTCAGTTACTGTTGTGTTCTTTTTTACTCAATCAATGTTTTTTTCTTAAGTTAGAAGATGCCAGTTTAATTTCCCAGCTAGTAAAGCTAAGATTGCCACGATCTAAGGGAGTTCTGTTTGTTTAAAAATCTTACAGCCATGTTTCAGTCAGTCCTGGTTATTCCGATACATGCTTGGGATTTGGGGTATAAGATGCTAATTCTTTGATATCTTCCTGCCTGTCGGGAATCATTATAAATGTGTTTTCTTCAAGCCTGTTGCGAATCATTATAAAAGTGTTTTTCTTTTAAATAAAAATTTAGATCTTTTAATGTGTTAATATAATTTTTTTTTAAAGGTATTAATTTAATATATTTTTAAATAAATAATATTCTGAAAAACATTTCAAATACTCCACAAGCATGTTGAAACTCAGTTCAGCCCTGCTTGAGATAGATAAGTTTCAGTTTCCTGATTTGGGGCAACCCCTAATTTCAAAGAATCTACACCACTTCATCGGTGCAAACATTCTTATCAAACGTTGAATGATCTGAAAGCAGTAGTCGAATGTTGTAGTAAGAATCCATGTCTTGAACGAGAATGCAAATCTATAGTAATGTCATAGTAGATTTCTCATTCCTCACAAAGGGAGCTAGAACAAAACGAGCAACGCCAGAAATGAAAAGCATAAACTGCAACAAAGAGGATAAATGAATTGTATAGAAGTTACATTCTGCTCAATGGAGGATAACCTAATTTCTAGTCATGAGCAAAAAACTTCATAATAGTCAGTCAAGAGTTCAAAGCAGGAACCATTAATCAGTCATAGTTCTCTAATAAATCTGCAGCAAAGGCAAAGACATGGTAAAGGCTTCACAACTCAAAGACTGTCGCTAACACCACCGGAAACAGATCCCTGTGAAGCAATGAAAATATTGTACTTACTCTATGACTGAAAACTTTGGAACATCCACCGGGAACTGGTCAATCTCATCCATCCATGGATTCTTCTCCTTGGCTGGATTTATGGTCCGCAGAGCCTTCCAGACAGCACTGTTACACTTGAATCCAGACCCAAAAGCAATCTGCCAAGTTCTGTCTCCCCTCTTTATCCTCCCTTTGGCTTCTGAATAAGCCAATTCATACCAAAGGGAGCTGCTTGAAGTGTTGCCAAATCGATAGAGTGTCATCCTGGAAGGTTCCATATGCCAATCTGAAAGGCTTAGGTTTTTTTCCAATTCATCCAGCACAGCTCTCCCCCCAGCATGTATACAGAAATGCTCAAAAGCCAATTTAAAATCTGGGATGTATGGCTTTAACTTCATCTTAAAGAGTTTCTTTCCCACCAATGTGGCAAAGAAGAGCAGTTGTTCAGACATTGGCAAAACAAGAGGGCCAAGGGTAGTGATATTAGTCTTTAAAGCATCCCCTGCAACTGCCATCAAGTCTTTCGACAAAGCAACTCCAACTTTCCCAGTAGAATCCTCTTGTTGAGTAACGCAGGAGAAGCACTTATCATCAGCACCCTTATTTGTCCTAACAGTATGAACCAATTGATATTTGGAACGCCACCAGTCAGATCTTTTATTTGAAAGCAAAATAGCAGCCCCTCCCATTCTAAACAAGCAATTTGAGAGAAGCATCGACCTATCATTCCCAAAATACCAATTCAAGGTGATGTTTTCCGTGCTAACAACTAAAGCGTAAGAATTAGGATGCACTTGAAGAAGATGTTTGGCTAGATCGATTGATATCAACCCCGCACTACAGCCCATTCCACCAAGATTATAACTATGAATGTTCCCCCTTAGCTTATAATGGTTGATCACCATGGCAGATAAGGATGGTGTTGGGTTAAACAAGCTGCAATTCACAATCAGAATCCCAATATCTTTCGGTTTCACGGATGTCTTCTCAAGCAGCTGGTCGATTGCACCAAACATTACAGCCTCAGCTTCCTTCCTTGCTTCAGCCATGCACGGATTTGGAGGAACTCTCAAAACAGACTCGGGGAGATAAGTTGACTCCCCGACGCCGGACCTCTCAAGAATTTTCCTTTGAAAGTCCATGCTAGTCTCAGTGAAAGCACCTGTCAACTGCGACCTGTCCATAAAAATTTTCCTAGTACATTTCCTAGAATCCTCAGGCTTATAGCATGCAAAATCCACTAGGTAAACAGGGCAGGGCCGAGTAAGGAAATAAAGGGTCAATAAAAACACGAGGAGGGTCGAGCACAGGATCACAGATATGAGATTGAATTTAAGATGGTCCCAAAGGTCATGTAGATCTTGGATGGAGAATGTGGATAGTTGGGCCGCGATAACGACAACAATAGGGGATAGAAACAGGAACATCCCATGAGTAATAAGGTAATGATAACCAAGTTTCACATATTTCAGCTTCACTGACTGCTTGAAATCAGGGAGTTTCCTCAAAGATGATGGCTGGATCAAAGGTGTGGTTTGATTCGATTCAGACATTCTTGTGAGAGATTAGTTCAACAAAGGTGGTCAAAATCAAAAGCAGTTGCAATCTAATCGGAAATGGATTCTTTGAGGTTTTTCAAAGGTCAACAGGAAAAGGATTTAAGCTTTAAACACCAATACAAAAGATCAAAACACAAACTCCTGCATCACAGTAACCGGCAATGCAGTAGAAAGAAGTCAAAGATCCTCAACAACCCTGCAAAATAAGAGAAAACCCATCACCAAACTACATCATTTACATTCTCAAAAGCACGAAAATGTCCAACCTTGTTAACATAAAAGAGATGTACAGGAAGTCTTTCTTTATCACAAGAAAATGACAGATAAAAGGGCAAAAAACAAGTAAATAGTAAGTCATTTCAAGCAGCGCAAAAGGACCCAATACAGAAATTCCAATTAGGAAGTAAAACGAGAAAAAAAAACTGACCTTGCTTGGGAAATCTGAGTAGAAATGGATGCCCTATCTCATGTCTGGGAAACCAATGAACATGAGAGAGGGAAATCTGAAAACACCTTGTCTGTGTTTTTTTTTTTTTCTACAACAAAAATAGTTTTATGCGCTTTGTTTTCGTGTTGTGCTCGTGTTTTTAAGGTGTCGTGTGGAAAAACGTTGTTGCTTGAGGTGGGCCCCGTCTGCTCTTCGAAGAAGTCCACCTGTCTTAATTGACGAGCGGGATGCCAACACGTTGTGAAACTCACCAATTTAACGGTCAAGAAGGGCAGCAATTTTTGAATGTCTGGTCTAAGATGGTGTTCTAGATGGATGATAGTTAGTTAAAGCTTAATATTTATTATTGATTACTAAACAAAATTATTTAATCCCTATGCTAATTAAAAAATATATAATCTTTTAACGTGGGCTGATTATGCTTCCCCTTTTTTTTATAAAAATTAAAATATTTTTACTTTTAATTTTTATATTAAATTAAAAAATAGTGATTTATTAAAATTAATTTTTAAAAAATAAAAATATCATTTTAATATATTTTTAAACAAAAAACATTTTAAAAAAAATCTCAAAACACTCCCAAACATGCCTGAATTTATTAGCGTTTTATCCCCAAAAAAATGATTAATTATAATTATATAGCAATAAAAGAGTCATCATTAAAATACTATTATCATTAAATTGAGTGGATTTAAATAAATTAATCAATGTATTTTACTAAATCACTAGAAATTATATTTAAATCATTCTAGGAAGTGGTGACCAAATTTGCTTTTTGTAAAATGAGAAAAGAAAAGGGAAAGAATTTGAATTTCTGATAATGATGGGATAGTTTGGATTTTTATTGTATAAAAGTAGTTTGAAAAGGTAATTTTTAACAAAGGAGTTCAATCATGCTGTTTCTATCAATCCTATAGAGATCTTAGTATTTTTTTTTTATTTTTTTATTTTATATATTTATTTATTTATTGCCTGCCGGCTTTGTTGTGCATGATGAAAACATGTAAGTTTTCTTATTTTCAGTCAAATAAAAAAAAATAGAAAAATCAAATAATAATGAATAAGAATAAGAAATTAAAAAAATATTTATTTTTAAAAAACTCACCTATTGATAAATACGTAATTGATAAAAATATAAGAGATAATACTGTTTTTGAAGATGTTAAATAAGTAGAAAATTTTGGATAAGAGAGGAAAGACTTGAAATAAATGAGACTTTTTATATAAAAAGATCAATTTTGAATAAAAATGAGGGGGGGAAACTATATATTAAAACACAAAAAACTTCCATGGATATTAATATATTTTCTCATGTCTATTTAAGAGTATGATTAAATTTACTTTTAAAAGTACTTTTTATTTAGAAATATATTAAAATATTTTTTTTAAAAATAATTTTTTTGACATTAACACCTAAAGATAATATAAAAACATCAAAAAAATTAATTTAAAATAAAAAATAAAAATAAAATTTTTAAAGCTGTACAGCTCATCACTCACATGCCATTCCTCTGAGAGAAATTGCTTAGCTAGCAAAACATCAAGTTATGAGCTGTGTTCACTGAATTATTCTGTGGGTCCACCCATAGGTGTCACGTTACAGACTTTGCTGGACACCCCTCACATGGTTATCAAAATTATAAACATCGATATGATTTTAATTTGTTTTTATTTGAGTCGGGATAATTTTATTTTTAATTTTAAAATATGAGTTTTTTTTTTTAAATTTATTCTTATTTTTGGTTCGATTTGTTTTTTAGTTCTCTGGATTTTGTAGCCATTTCTCCATTAATTTGTGTGCCTAATATATTAAAAAAATACAATTAATTAGCTAAAAATTAGATCTGGACAAATTAAGTCCAAATTATCTATTCTTTGACTTCTTTTATATATATAAAATATTTTCTATATTAATGTGGATAGTTTGAGTTTTATTTCTGAATAGTTATAAAAAAAATCCATATTCTTACTAATATTGTGGATATCTTTGTTTTAAAATTCAAAATTGCTTAATCTATAATTCCGACTAAACTGAGTTTTCGTCCGATATGATTTAAAAAGATAATATAATTTTTATTTTTTAAACGAGTTCTATTCTTTTGTGACTTGGACTTGGATTTTGCCATGCATCAAATTCTGAATTGAATTTATAAATTATGGTGAATTTTAAAATATTTATATATATATATATATATATATTTAATTTATGTATATATGGAAGTATACCATAGATAATACATTGAACCCGAATGTTCGGGATATAGAAATCAGGATGTTCCTTTTAATAATCCCCACTTGTATTTTCACGTCCATATGTTGCCATTGCTTGCGATTTGAACAAAATAAATTATATATATAAATAAAAAGCGAATGGGGGATTTAAAACTCAGTGGCCACTTGTCTTCATGCTGCAAAGGAAGAAATTGCCTCCTAAAATAAATTAAAAAAAATGTACGCGAGCTGTTTTCCTGCTGGAATAATGTGTATTTTGTGGTTTAAAAGGTAAACTCAAGAATTTTGTTTATTAAAGATAATAATTAATAGCTAATTTTGATTTTAAGAGAAGAAGGGTGATCACGTGTCTTTTGAAAATATTAAGGGAGTGTTTGGAAGTAAATTTGAAAAATATTTTTGAAAAAAAATGAATTTATTTTTATTTTTATTTTTATTTTTTAATTTAAATTAATTTTTTTAGTGTTTTTAGATTATTTTAATGTACTAATATAAAAAATAATTTAAAAAAAATATCATTTTGATACATTTCTGAACAAAAACACTTTCAAAAACAACTTCAACTACACTCTCACACATACACTAAATTATAGAATATTTGAGATCGAACCAATTCACTGGATTTTTCTATGTTTTGACTGTAGGGCGATGCCATGGTAGAATATTTCAAAGCAATGTCATGAAGAGGAAGCATCAATTGTCAAAAAGTTGAATGATTTGCGTGGAAATGATTGCATTCACTCGGTAGAAGAGAACCTAATTCCAAGTAAAAACAAAAAACAAAAAAACAAATACATCAATCAATTAACAAAAACTAAGAGGTGCTTTATATATATATATATATATATATATATATATATATATATATAGAGAGAGAGAGAGAGAGAGAGAGAGAGAGAGAGAGAGAGATCTTTAAGTCAATTTTCGAAAGTTCTTGAACCTTGATTTGTAGTGCAACTAATCAAGATGGGATTTTCTGAAAGTTTAATTGCATTCATACAGTTCGAGATAAAAACTTGGATTTGATCTTAAAAGATATCTATAATAAGCCAGCATTCTAATGCTACAATAACAAGCATTCTTCACTGTCACCTTGTTGATGCATTCTTTACTTCCTTACAAAGCTATCTTATGTGAACACAAAGTCTACAAATTAATATAATATAATCGAGGGTTATTTCCTTTTATGATACAAAACAAAGTTTTGGAGCTACCTCCAGACAACCTACATCAAATAATTTTCTTTTTCTTTTTCTTTTTCTTTTTTGGGAAGCAATCTATTTTTCTCACAACATGATCCTCTCTCTCTCTCTCTCTCTCTGTGTGTGTGTGTGGCGCGCGCGTGTCATAGCAACAGGTAACAATGTAAAGCCATATTCTCTTATCACACCAGCCACAAAACCCAATGTTAAATTTTCTGCAGAATTAAAAACCTAGCGCTAATTTGCACAGTTATTATAGTTCCATGATCAGAATAGGAGTACAATTCTCTCTCTTGGTAGAAAAATATGAAAAAAAAAAAAATCAAAACTATGACTAAAAAACATAATACAGAGAAGTAATGCTTCATGAAATTGTTAAGAGAGCCGTTTGAACCTCATGAAGATCTATAATTTACAAATGCTGAAGGAAAACTATAAGCCAGCCGGGAGCCGACATGGTATTTCTAAGTTCTTTAGATTGCAACCACACAAGCCAATTTCTGAGCTACTGAATTTCTATGCTAATGTAGCTCACATCTTCTGTGAAAGCAAATTCAGAAGCCAATGCAATGTGATCACTGCCCCATTTCTGAACAACACAGCCAACAAAATGTACCTTAAACTAATTAAAAAGTGCATTCCAGATAAATCAAATAATTAAACACATTCCCTCAGATTATAGGTAACCACTTTGCCATTTCTTTACCTAATGCTTTGAAGGATGGAATCCCAAGAGAGATAATAAAGAAGATGCTAAAGATGAATCCCTCAAAACTAAACTCACCTCATTTTAGCCCTAATTTGAACTACTCAGGCCAGTTGATAGAAAATCAGGAATGCCTTGAAAAACTACCACACAACTTATCTAACTTGTTATCATGTGATGCTTATTTGAGAATTTAATAGCTTGAGTGAGGGGGGATTCGAACTAGGGATCTCCTCATCAAAGGAGAAGTGACTTGCAATTAGACTGCGTCAACAAATCTAATAGAAAGTTTGGTACAGGAGGCATTTGGATTTTTTATGAGGAAGAAAAAAAAAAGCATTGAGAACCTAGATGTATTGGAGTCTTCATGTAAATTAATTTCCAAACTCAGCAAATTTTACTATTACCCGTCTTAAAAGCAAACTTATACCTTTGTCGGGAATCCTTCTGTCCACTGCATAGCTCGTTTTGTCATTGGAGCAAGCACCTTGACAGTCTGGAGACCTTCTGAATACCTGCTTGTTCAATTAAAATATAATATTCACATAGTTCAGATCTGAAATGAGAGAAATAAACATGAATTTTCCCCTCACAACCACTGTTTTTACTACATGGCAGCACTTTGCTGAAATTTTGAAATAATAGCCCTCTCAAAAAGATCATAATTGGACCTGAAATTTATAATTCATTCTATTATTATCCCATCCCTCCAGTTTCAGCCACTCCACTTGGGTCACTAGGCTAGATGTGCTCGCCACACCACAACCAATAGCAGGGCCCATACGAACCCTTCCTTGAGTAAGTTTTTCCATGTGATTAATCAAAGAACAAAGAGAAAACTATATGCAGAGTAGAAACAAGGAACTACAGAACCTTTTTAACTTACCATATATAATCAACTGTGCCAAAGAAACATCTGTTGTAGCTGGTAACCAAGGGTTCCCCATTTGGGTCTCTCGTCCCATAACAGTCCTGCAAATATGCATAAATACAGAACTTTCAGTGATAATTTATTTTACTTCCCTTGATAAGATGATACTGTCCCCCCTTTCTGTATCGGTCCTGTAATTTAGTCCCTTTATAAATAAATTTCTTTTATTAGACTTTTATTCCTTGCAGATACTGCACCAACTTCAAAAAGCCAAAACCAATCAAATTCTGGGAGAACTTGCAAAATTGATATGTATGTAGTGGTGGCTAGTCACAGTGCTTTATGTTGTTTATGAGAATTCTGAGCTTTTTCAAACAGTGCTATTTCATGTGATAAGAGGACATAGAATTGATATCACATGCCCTTTTCACCAGCCTTCCTACCCCAACCCTTCGCCTTACTGTTTAACTTCTTCCTCAATTACCTCCCTCCAATCAAATTGAGTTTTAGAGGAATCAACGGGGTGAAAAACTATAGAAAAAGTAAAGGTGTAAGATCATGCTATTTACCTCAACTTGTGTATATGTGCTTTTGAGCTTTAGCGGATGTTCCACAAACATGCAGTCTGCATTGCCTGTAGCTGTCACTATTTCCATGGGGGTCCATAATGTTGGATCATATTCACTTTTCCCCACACCAGCACCATCAGAATCAAGTCTCAGAGGAAAATCATCCAGAACTTCATCATTAGGTGAATCCAACTGAGTCTCATTTGGATCACATGCAAATCCTTTCGGGGAGTAATTAGGGTAATGTGACAATGAGCCCTTCACTCCATGTAGTGCAGATAAAAAAGTACTTTGGTCTTCTCCTATTGTTCTACTTTCTGGAAATACGTCATTTAGATCCTGAAGAGAAACATCCTTCAGTAGCTTATCATCTACATTTCTAACTGAAGCATCTGAGATGTTGACTTCATAGGAGGATGAAAGGTCAGTATTCTCATCATTAACAATTGGCTGAGATGAAGGATATGCTGAAGTAGAGACTTCATGATCATCAAACTTTGCACTTATATTTTCTGTATCTGTACGTGATGAATGCTCACATGATAATTCTTGATTTAGACAAGTAGAATTTCCTCCTTCTCTTTGTTCCCCCTCGTCAGAGTAGGCATCTTCAGGATGGGAGGTCAATGGAAGAATTGATTTGTTCATCTCATCACCCATTTGATCAGCAGGTAACTTGCCCTCACCATCTAATATTGTTGAACTTTGCTCTACTGCTTTCTGCATTTCACCTCTCTCTTCAACACTCAGTTCTCTATCTACACTCACATCCAAAGCATCCATCACAGTTCTTGTATGTTTGGGCTGAGAGTGGTCATTAACAGAAGGAACATCCCCCAGTCTCTCATGTTGATTATTCTGCTTCTGTGTGTTTAGGAGTGTATCACTCTTCTTGCAATCTACCATTAATGGAGCTTGAAACGAATTATCAGAGGACTGAATCCTGAAATAGTTTGCAGGATTTTTTAGGGTCAATGGTCAGAAGTTCACAAAAACATTAGAGGTTGCAAATTTTAGTTGACTAGTGGAAACTTACCCAGAAGTAGTATTAGGATTACGACCAAAATCATACGGCCTAGAATTGCATATTTCAGCAGAAGCTTGTCCTGATACTTTATCCCTACCAATTCCTGAGAAATTCAACTGCCAGGCACCAATGAAATTTACATGTTGTTTGCAGTTCATCAATCATCTAACATGGAAGTAAATAAAAAAAGAACAAAAAGTTACCTTCTGTTCTGAAATGAAGTTGTATAACGGGCTCTGAAGCAAAAGCAAAAACATCACTGTCATAATAATTATTACAGATTAACATGACATAAAAGACCAAACACACCAGATCTGGACTTTTAAGAAATTCTGAACTAGAAGTGACCTTTGGAGTACAATTAAAATCGCCACAAAGAATAACCGGGGCATCATTCCAGGTTTTTGAAACAGCATGAGCCCTATCTAGAAGCATCCTGACCTGCTAGGCAAAGGCATGCTAATTAAAGACCTAACTTAACAAATTCATGTGTCTTTGACTGGCACACAAGAACTGAAATTGTAAGCAATTATTCACAAAAAAAAATCCATGTGAGACTAAGCATCTGATGAGGGATCAGCTGTAATGCTAAAACCATTCTGGTGTCAGTATGAGTTCCCATTTTGGGTCTTAAAGAAAGAACTGGTGCGTGTGTGTGACAACAGAGCAAACCAACTCAGCAAAATATATTACCTCCCTTCTCTGGCTATACCCACATATCAATGATTATCATTGTATATTAAGCCAACTCATATTCATATTAAATCAAAATGAATTTTCTAAGCATACTTGCAAAAGCAGGAAGAAATAACAATATTTGATTTGTAATGAGAATAGGGAAGTAATAGGAAAGTAAATGAATTAATGCTTTGACTCTTTGATAATGGACATCGGATATACTTTGTGATAGACTAGAAACAAAAGGGAACTCTTTGAAAGACAGAGAGTGCATATCAAAAGACTAACACATTAAAGAAAACTGTATTGACTACTCTACAGATGGTGAATACCTGGCCGAGCTTAATATCTCCTCTTTTGGGATTGTAAAGCACATGAATGTTACATATGACAACTTTATTAGAACTGGTTGAGCTGCAAATACAGAATGCTGACTTTTATTTATAATAAACCAACGAGATACAAAATTATCATGTGTTAGAATAAACACAACAAAAAAGCATACAGTACTGTGTTGGAAATTGATATTACAAAGATCTAATTACAAACGAGTAAGACTATACAAACAGAAACATTGCACCAAAATACTTGCTACACTAATAACATTTAATGAAATAGATTTATAGATCATTTATATGGAAAGTAAATCACTTAAAACATCATTCATCACTTGCCACATCAGTTTGTAAGATTGCATGAATAACTCTTCCATTTATATAGATTTTTCCATTGCATATAGAGACGGCAGAACTTTTACCAGATCTGCATGAGAAAATTATGTTGCATACAAAATTTATCATAAGCTATTACCAGTACATCTGAACTCAGGCAGGAGTGGGGTGTATCAATTCAAAGCGCAAGTGGTTAAGGTGTCGAGGCTACAATTTTTTAAGAGGTAGGTATAAACTCTTGCATAATTGCAGCATATACAGTTCTTTATCCACAATCACTAGAGTGAGTGAGAGAAATTCAAGTTGATCAAATAAGAGATTAACTACAAACGATGCCATCGTCTTGAGTTCAAAATGCTCACCATAAATACTTATAAACCTACCATCACAATCTCAAAAGACACTATAAACAAGGCCATCTACAGAGCACATTCATAATAGCAGATAAAACTTGCCCGAACTTATGCGATGTGCAGGGTTCACAGGATAAAATCAAATTCTACATGATGCTTAAGATGAAGCAAAATTCTAAAGGACCAGAAAAAGGAAAAAGAAGGCCAAGCATTATCTCTAGATGTGTTCAACATAGCTACTAAGAAACTACAAAATACAGTTAATATCAAGAAGAATGAAAGAATTTCCTTTTTTGCATTGAACCTTCAGAATTTTGTACTAAAAATTCTCGAGTTTTTTCTTTCATGCAAGCTATTTATTGATATTTATCATAATGTAATAAATGTCTCAAACAAGATTTGTTAACCAGTACCTTGTATGTAGAGTTGATGCATCTGCAGTGTTGTCTTGTCTTATTAACTTCTAAAAGAAAAGAAAGAAAAACTGACTCAATCATGAAAAGTCAAATGGCCCAACTTATTCAAGAAACAGTAAGAAAAGACATGAGGAGAGAGTTTCCTAGATATGAAGACATGATACCTCTAGCACACATATCTGTGCAACATTATCCCGAAGTCCATGCTTATTGAACTCAATGGATTCTTCATGGATCAATCTGAACCTAGCATAAACAGAAACAGAAAAGCTTTAATCCCAAATTAGTTGGGGTATTAGACTACATCACCACATGATATTTTCTCGATTCTATCAAGATGAGTCATCAAATAAACTTTATATAATATCTCGGAAAAAGGAGCAGAAGAAATATAAATAGAGGGAAATTAAACACTTAAACAATTGATTCCCTGGAAAAGGAAAGGAAGGAAACGGAATAAAAAAATGTAAAGAATTTTGATATACCTTTCCCATCTGACAGAAGCTAATTTTGAAATAAACAGCCTCAAAGAAATAAAGCAGTACAGGGTCAGCCAAAATACTATGCCACTTGAAATGTAAAGTACAATCAAGACAATAAGAAGTACGAAATGTGTGTATGCTTGATGTATTTCAAATTTGAGTTTCTTTAAAGAGATGGTATATATAGAACACTAATCATCTCAGATTCTCATGTTATGCAAGGATCACTCATAGACCACAAAATATAGAGTTTTTTCATTTGAATGCCGACTGTTATGTTTCATGCTAAGTTTGATGAAGATACGGAGAGACACATTTATGTAAAGGTAGAAGCAATATGGTGATGTGATAGAGGACCCAACCTAGAAAGGGCCGGGCTTCCCAATGATAGAAATTTCATGACAGTGAAATCTTGCAAAACAGTTTCCTGATGTTGACTTGTGAGCACTTGGCTCTACGCTCATAACTGAGAAAGAAGGTGCACCAGCGAAAATGCAAAGAAATGGTACCACAGAAGCAGAAGAGATGAAGGATAACTTTTAGAGAAGAAACCAAAGTAGACTGAAATTGAAAAACCTTCAGTGCAGCAAGTGAATGAAACAATAGCAAGAACATCAAACCATCTTAAATAATTGCCACTATGCAGGTGTTAGCATGATAATTTATCAACAAGCAATGCTGTTAACGGAACCCATGAATGCGACAGATCAATGGCCACTAGAACTAGCTGGGATTTTACCTTGATGTTCTCCAAAAGACTGCACAACCATCAATTGCATTGCCAGTCCGCATCTATATGTGAAAGAGAATGCTGTCAGACCAAATTCATAAGAGAAACACATCTTAACATTTTGAACAAACTGAATAACTGTCCTAAAATGGCTAGCCGATATCTAATTCAAATTTCTCAGGCTACTGATCAATAACATGTTGCAAGCAAGAGTTACAGTTTGTAAGGATATACTGTTATAGTCAACTGAGTCATGCAAGTCCCATGAAAAATAGTAATGGCAAACCTCATTATCAACCATCACATGAAAACAGAAAATTACAATTACAAATCTAATGATGTAGAATAATTAGAAACAGAATAGCACGTTTGGGGCCACAAAGACATTGATTCCTTTGTTCGCTCTCACTTGACATTTCTTCTCGTCTTTTAAGCTCAATTCCTGCACTTGAACTCCTTAAACTATGAATCCTCATAATCTCAGAAACAAAACAAATCACAATGCACATAAAATACATAAACCAAACAACTCAGCAAATCGAAACACAAACTGGCTCATAAAAACACAGACAAATTGCACAATTCCGCATTTCATAAATAAAGGAACTGATTTCATTGCAAAAAAACCCACCTTCCAAATTCCACTGTATCCCCGGACCTTCAACGCCTCTTTCAAGTCCCCAAACCTATCAACCTCCTAACAACAGGTACAACCAATCAAAATCAAAGAACATAGAAATAACCTCTATTACTATCTAAACCAAATGAGAAAATTTAAACATTAAATTAGACCAATTACTATTAATTAAACCTGAAAACACATTATATCAGCAGACCATAAACCAAGCTCGAAAATTATACTCCTCTTTCGCCATTCCCAATCTAACATATGCCGTGGTATATGATAATAAAGTTTGCTTCTGTGATTGATTGCTAGATAATCAGCTAATATATTATAAGACAGAGCTATAAATTTTTCAGAGTCACGAGGAGGCGCCGTTTTGGCATACTCCCAATTCCTATAATCCAACGGCTTAGCAGGCCTCTGCGGCCTGTGATTCTGGTTGACGAACTGTCGATTGTGATTTTGATTGAACGGTGGAGAATACCAGAATATCCGGTTTTGATCAGACAGTTGTGGTGGTGGTGGTGGTGGTTGGCGAAATTGTTGGTTTTGATAATAACGCGGAGGAGGCGATGAAGAAGGTCGTGGACTGAAGTTGTGGTTTGCTTCTCCGTGGAGAAACCCTAAATTAGAGTCTTCCGTGTACGGACGGTTCGAAAAGGTTCTCCTTCCCCACTGATTTCTGTTATTGCTGCCACGGTACTGCTATAAAAAACAGTTAGAATTAGTGAAAAGTGTCAAGTAACTAACTCTTTAACAGATTTTTGAGAGGGAGAGGGAGTACTGGAGGGCGACGAGAAGACATGGAGGCGGAGGCGGAGGCGGAGTCGGCGGTGAGAGTGGCGGCGAGGAATTGGACAGGAGGAGCAGTGCGCTTCATGGACAGAGAGTGTCACTGTGGGGAAAGCGTGATCCCCTTCAGACACGCAAGTGTGATAATAATAATAATAATAATAATAATAATAATAATAATAATAATAATAATAATAATATTTGTATTATCCAACCCGAATAATGTAAATATTTTTTTTAAATTGAAAATTTATTTTTATTTTTATTTTTTAGAAATATTTTAATTCCAATAATATTGTAACTTGCTTTTTATTAATTTTTTAATAAAAAAATTAACTCATTTCTTTGTTAGATTATAGAAGAAGTGAAATTAACTTAGATCTTATAAAAACTAGACATAACTTAGAAAATTAAAAATATAAACTTCACTTGTGGATATCTATAATTTCACAAAAAAATTTAATACAACTCGCTTGGCTTTAAAAATATTGAATGAATCAGATTTATAATTTATAAAATATTAAAAATTAAACTGGATACAATTATAAACCAAAATCCAACCCAAAAAAACCTTTTTAAAATGTTTTTTTTTCTTGAAAATACTTCAAAATAATATTTTTGTGTTTTATTTTTAAAAATTTATTCTAAACACCAGCACATCAAATTATTAGTTTTACAAAAATCAACTTAAAAGAAAAAAAAAAACTGTAATGAGCTTAAATTCTTATACCTAAATCTATTGCTATGAAGCTATGGTCCAGGGGGATCTGCTTTGAAGATGATTGCGAGACTGTGTAGGGTTTAAGATCAATGGTTTCATCCAGTCATTTTACTGAAGAATAATAATGCAGAGCTTTCAAAATTAACGATTTTTGCAAATATGTTAGAGAATAATATAATATAAATATATTAAAGAATAATATAAATTATATTTTAAAATTTCATTTAAAAATATAAAATAATATCTTGACATGGCACAAATTTGAATTTTATCATTTTTATTCTATTTAACAAAAATAAATTACAAGATAATATAAGTCCATGCAAGTTTTAAATCCAAAAAACTTAGATATTAAAAAATAATATAAATTATATTTTAAAATTTTTCATCTAATAATTTATTTTTTTAGATGAAATAGTTTCTTAATAGCATGTGACAAGGCCGAGACTTTTTCAGCATGCACAGGTTGAAGATGATTGCGAATCTTGTAAATATGTGAATGGCTTGGCATAGGCATAACATTCAGCACATTCAGATCCTGCAAATGCAAAACACCGAGACAAGCTGTCATTCACAGTATGAAATCACAATTTAGATAATTGGATCTTTGATCCGTACTCTGAAAGACAACAATCAGAATCTTATGAACTGCCAGACCCTTCTTCGAGCCTCAAAAAGTTTATAAAACTGTTTAGAACCATAACAACTCATTTGGTCCACGGATTATAGATGGTGAGATCATTTCACCAGTAGCATCTATAGAATAGCCTCGACAGTACAACCGAGCCAAGGTAAAGCTCTATAAATAGGACAAAAAACAGAGTTTACACTGAACTATTAGCTCTGTGAGATTATTTCTTTGTTTGAGAGATGAATTTTGTAAGAAGATAGCAGTCAGGCGGGGTAATGTTCGTGTAATAGTTCTGGATGGTGTCCGTGATTTCAAATCCAAATTTCTTGTAAAAGTTAATGGCATCTTCATTGTTTGTCTGTACGTGCAGGTAAATCTCAGAAATATTTTGCTTCGAGCAGAGATCAAGAACATGATTCAACAGCTTTGTACCTGCACAATCACACAAATTTGGTCGGTAAATTCTTCTTCCAAAACTTTCTTTCACAAATACATGCTCTCAGTTCAGACTTGGATGAATAAATCCAAAACCAGAGAACTTTTCAAAAATGGGGTTTTGACTATTCACATATGGAAACTACAACAGAGTTTCTGATACTTCATGGTACTTATTTTATATAGTAACTCTACTGCTAACAGTTTGCAAAACCTGTAAGGCCAGTTGGGAATCAGAAACAAGGAGGCAGCATGCAAAAGGATAAATTATGTTAAAAATGTTTTCAGCAATAACTGCTTCAGGTTCAAGGAGTAGGCTTTCACCTTTTCTTTTCTACACATTTACTTGAACATCATTTGTGTGTCAGGACCAAATTCATAATAAAAAAGCATAAAGGAATATAAGTGGTTTGCTCACCAATCCCTAGCCCGCGATATGGTGCTAAAACACCTAATGTCATGATGTAAACGTGGACAGCTCCATGTTCTTTCTTCTCCAGCCGGCATGCAATTGCACCGACACAGATGTCACTGTAATATGCTGGAAAAAAACACAGAAGCTTAGCATAACTAACTTATCATGAAATGTTGCACTTCAGCATTATATACACCAAGATAAGGTGAAGAATGACACGATTCTTGTTTCTTTAAGTAATGTGTATACCACAATTTCACTCATCTGTGTGGTAGGAACAATTAATTAATTAAGGAGCCCCGATGTTTATTCTATTATGATGAATCCATAACAGAAAGACATGTTCTACATATTTCAGAACATAAAGCTAAGGCATACATATTTGGAAGTGCATGAACTACAATATTAATTGACATAATGTTGCACAACAATTATCAATTAATTATGAAACTAATGGCTATAATGCATCTCGTGAGACAATACAAGATTTCTCCAACTCATATAAAAGTTGACATCTAGGGAATTTCCACAATACATGAACAACTCTTGGCACAAAATTGTCTCCCAGTCAAAGGCAATGAAATTTGCAAAATTAGCAATGATTCCATGCACTTAAATTCATAAATTCATGATCTATTGAAAACATCAGGATAACGAGAAACTACAAAACAATGCAAGATATAAATAGACTTGTTACTTCAATCAATGAAATTCAGTAACATATACCATTCAAAATATTTGTTAAAAATCAGGATAGCTGACAAACATATTGTGAAATAATCAAAACTACAAGATATGTTGATTTCTGTTTAACAAAGCTGAAATGTCAATCCTAAATATTGGCGTTCCACCCCATAGGAAATGGCTACAAATTGAAAACAACCACCCAAGCAAGGAGACATAATAAACAGATTTATCATCAATTATAATCTTGAGATGATAAGCAGCTTTACACACAGAAGAAGTGGAATACAGACTAAGAAAAACATTAACTGAACCAATAAAACCCATAAATCAAAAGAAGAATGCGATCAAAACATTTATATGGTTACATCCTAAGCACAACAGCCAACAAAAGATTGCAACAAGAAAGGCAAGTTCAACTAATTTAAGAACCCAAAAAAGCTACAAAAATACACAATAAAACCAGTGCCAAGGTGGTAAGAAGAAACTAAATTGCCTATCATGAGTTCAAGCAGAAATAACAAAAATATCAAAGCCAACACGGAGGTCCCTTGTGAATTGTGATGGGTTGTTTCTTTTTTAACTTTTGTCATTCACATTTCACATGTATTAACATAGTCAGCAAAATTCAATAATAAAAAACATGGAAACTAGAACTAGAACAAACACAAACACAAACACAAACACGAGGTTTTGAATTAATTAAAATTTCCCTTTATTGACAGCAGCAGAAATTCAAAGCATCAACGCTTTATATCTTAAGTTCAACAACAAATAATCACAAGCAACATTAAAGGAACATTTTAACAAACAAAACACTTTCTCACAAATTGAAAGAGTCCCAAAAAATCAACAAGAAAACCCATAAAAAAAAGAACAAAACAACAAACCCATTAAAGAAAAACCAAAACACACGAAACCCAGTAACCCATTTCACAAAATCAATTGCAAAAACAAATTGCAGAAAGACACGCACATATATATAGAAAGAGAGAAACAATCACAAACCTAGCTTGGTGAAATCGCCAGAAGCAAGGGCATCAACGTAATACTTGTCATTATAACAAACAGAAAAAAGAGCAATGTTTAGCTTCTTGAGCTGCATCACGTTCTTGTCTCTTACTGCATCAAGGGATATTGATACTTGACGCCCTGCCCCCATTTTAGATTTCCAGAATAACCCAGAAGATACGAAGCTCCAAAGATTTGTAATCTGGGATATATAAGGCTACGCTACTTCTGAATTGGGGTTTTGACAAGCAGTTATTCTCTAGCTGATTCGCTTGAATTTTTCTGTTCGGCTAGCAAGAAAATTTTGAAGGTCCAATAGGCTTTATTAGCCCGCCACTAAGACCCAATACTAGACAAGAAGCTAAGAGACTTATAACAACGCTAGAGTCGTATTTAATGATGTTTATTCTACTTCTGTCTTTATTAACTTTGCATGCACAGGGCTGTGAATTTTCCATTGAAGTTGAAAATTTATAATATTATTTCGATGAAAAAGCTAAAAAAAATCATTTCCCTTTCCAAAATTAATCATGAATAAATATTATTCACATAAAAATTAATAATTTTTATTTTATTTTTATACACATAAGAATGTGGGTGTTGTGCAAGGATGAGAAGAAAAATAGCAACTAATGACTCACTAGCAAGTTGACAAAGACAGCCATTTGATTTTTCGAACTGATCAGACAGTGTTGTCACTTAGCCAGGAACTTTATCATCCACACAGCCCATATGGAAATCTAAGCAGAGAAAAAAATGGGAGAGCAGAAGAAAGCCAAGGCAGTAATAGTTGGAGGGAGCACAGCAGGGGTTTCATGCGCACATGCCCTCATTTCAGCTGGATGGGATGTGGTGGTGCTCGAGAAATCAAGCCAGCCTCCTAGAGGGAGCCCTACCGGTGCCGGCCTCGCACTTGACCGGCAGGCTATTAACATTATTGAGTCCTGGCTCCCCCAGCCTCAGCTTCTCCAACAGACCACCTTGCCTCTAACAATCGATCAGGTTTGCAGAGATTCTTACTCCCATTTTCCCCTTTCATTGATCCATCTTTTTCACAGATTTTCCCCGGGTTGAAATTAATTATGAATTACCTGGCCTTAAGCCAATCAACTGGGATCGAATTTCACCTGAATTAGAGGAGTTAAATCCCGAGGAGGGGGGTCACCGTAACTGGGATCAAACTCTTATGTTTAGAACAAGGGAGGATCAAATCCTGAGAGGGAAGCACCTCATCAGTTGTGCAGCCATACTGAATGGCACCAGTAACTTTTTTTTCTTGGGATTTTTGTTATCTTACAGAATCAAACAGCAGATGGAGAAAAGGAAGCCAGTAGGATATTAACAAGAGATGAGGATTTCAATTTCAGAGCTGCACACTGGGCAGATCTTCATGGTCTTCTGTACAATGAACTACCAGCAGAAGTATTTTTGTGGGGTCATTTGTATCTTTCTTTCAGGACTTCAGGAGACAAAACCTCTGTTACAGTTGAGGCTAAAGTTCTTCAGACTGAAGAGATTATTGAGATAAATGGGGACTTGCTTGTTGCAGCAGATGGATGCCTCTCTCAAATCCGAAAGACTTTTCTACCTGACCTGAAATTGAGGTTTCTCATCACTGCCTTTTGTATTTGAGAAATTGTGTTGCTGGTATGATTTATACTAGTTGATGATAAGTATTACTTGTTCTTCAGGTATTCGGGTTACTGTGCTTGGAGAGGAGTTCTTGATTTTTCAGGAAATGAGGATTCAGAAACTATAAGGAGCATCCAAAGAGTGTACCCCGATCTTGGAAAATGCTTGTACTTTGATCTGAGAACTGGAAGTCACGCTGTGCTTTATGAACTTCTTAGCAAAAGGCTCAATTGGATCTGGTATGTTCATCAACCTGAGCCTGAACAGAAGGTGATTCTCTACTCTCACCCCATTCTTTAAATTCCCATGTCCTGAAATTC
Organism: Salix purpurea; assembly: GCA_027405865.1. Taxonomy (NCBI): domain Eukaryota; kingdom Viridiplantae; phylum Streptophyta; class Magnoliopsida; order Malpighiales; family Salicaceae; genus Salix; species Salix purpurea. The sequence goes on from JAOWLH010000023.1 coordinate 2,954,763, forward strand.
ATAAATTTAGTTTTTATCTGCCTGTAATCCACGTTTCAAACTGAGAAAAGTTTCTAGTTTGAAGATGGATTAGGGGTGGTGAAATTACAGTTTCTAATTAACAATGGGATGATGTATTGAAACACTCTGTTAATGTTCTGACGCATTTAAAGCTGCTGGAGGCTAGAGTTGATGTTATTATTACTTGAAAAACTTTCAGGGAAATTCAGTGACCATGAAAGTAAGCAGTGATATGGTAGAAAATATGTATCGAGAAGCAGAGAAAATCTGGGCTCCTGAATTGGTGAGAGTCATGAGAGAAACAAAGGAGCCTTTCATAAATATCATATATGATTGCGATCCTCTTGAGCAAATCTTTTTCGACAGCATGGTATTGATCGGAGATGCTGCTCACCCTACAACTCCTCATGGCGTCAGAAGCACGAACATGTCGATATTGGACGCAGCGGTTCTAGGTAAATGTGTTGAGAGGTGGGGAGCAGAAAATATACCTTCAGCTCTTGAAGAATATCAGCGAATTCGACTACCAGTCGCTTCAGAACAAGTCCTGCACTCGCGCAGAGTGGGTCGCATCAAGCAAGGCTTAGCTCTTCGTGATCGTAAGCCTTTCGATCCGAAGACGGCAAGTGCAGAGGAGTGTGAAGAGCTTCAACAGAAAAATATGCCTTTCTTTGCTAATGTTCCTTTGTCAGTTGATTGATGTTATGCTCTCCTCCTACGACAAACCTCATTCTCTGCAGCAGAAAAATTGTGTTCTTCTGCTCTTCTCTATTTCTTAAATCCAGTTCTTATGCTGGATTATTCGTATAGATTCATATATCAATGGAATTCAAACAAGAAAGCCTGTGTTTCAAGAGAATATAGGTTGCATGAACATTCTGAAAACATTTAGCTCTTCAGTTCACAAGACAGCTTCTCTCTCGCAATTTGCGAATCATTTTACGATGCATCAAAAAATCCTGATCTGCCGAGGGAAATTCTTGCCAGAACTTTGTTGGCATGCAAAGTCCACAATAATCCTGGGATTATTGTTTTAAAGCTTTTAAGATTTATATATATATAAAAAAATAGTTCAGATTTGAGTTTAAAAGTGAGTTTTTACTCTAGATAAATTTTTTTCAATGGATTTTATTTTGATGGTCTTTGCTGTCAATTAAAGTTTAAAATATTTTTATGAGACCCAATTTACTTTTCATAACATCATTAAAATATAAAAACTAACTTCATTGAGTTTTTTTTATTTAAAGAGTAATTGATGACTAAAATCTAACCACCTAAGAATATTTTCTTCATAAAAGAACAAAAGATGAACAAATTAAAACATGAGGGAAGAAATTAAAATTTTGTGCACCTTTTGTGAAAATACCATTCGTTTCTCCATTCATGTCAATTTCAGTCCTCGATTTCTCAATTTGATTAAGATGAAGCAGAAGCTATATTTTATATAATTAATCATTATACAATAAACTAAAAGAGCTCAGGAAAACACTGTAGCTTGTGAGTGAAAACACTGTGGATTTCAATAGTTTTTTTTTTTTTTTTCGTTCTTGAACAGTAATCTCTGTGGACTGTTGGTTTGATTCGCTATTTTATTATACTTATATATTTTTTCACAGGAAGCAACAAAGAAAGGCCAATGGCCTATTGGAAAACAGGCGCGCCTGTGCAAGGAGGGCAGGGTTCGATTCCCTGCCTAGCGCCAGTTACAATCTGATTTTTTGCTTTTGCTTTTAATTTTTTTTTTGTTTACTTTTTTTTTTTTCACTTATGTTTTTTTTTTTTTCATTTTTATTTCTTTTGATTGTTTTTTATTACTAGCGCGAGTTACAATGTTTTTTTTTTTGCTTTTAGTTTTCTTTTTATTTTTCGTTTGCTTTTTTAATTTTTTTTTCACTTATGTTTTTTTTTTTTCATTTTTATTTCTTTGATTTTTTTTATTATTTTTATTTATTTATTTTGACGTCAAATTATTTTTTTTCTTATATTTTTTTTTTCATTTTTTGGTTTTTTTTTTTTTTGTTAAAGTTATTGATTTTTTTTCTTTGATTGATTTTTTTTCCTGTTTTTTGAACAGTGTTTCAACGATTTTAACCCTGATAATAGAACAAAAAAAGGTTTCGGCTGAGGGTTACGGATGTAATTGTTCGCGTACGACAAGTCCGGTTCGGTCCGGTCTGGCGCAACCTTTTTTTTAATATTTTTTTAAATGGCTAAATACGGTTATAGCCGCTAATTATTATTTTTTTCAGCTAATAATTTTTATTTTTGTTTTATCATCTATTATATTTTTTAATTTGCTCTGTCTTTTAGTTTTTTATTGGTTTTTTTTTTTATACTTTCAAGTTAGATTAATTTTTTTGCCTAATAATTTTGATGTTATTTTTTTGTCTCATCTTTTGTTAAAGTTATTACAATTTTTTTTGTCTTTCATTTATTTCTGGTTTTTTATTCTTTATTAACACAATAATAATAATAATAATAATAATAATAATAATTAATTATTTTTCTTACTTACTCTTTTGTGAATGTTTTTGAATGTTTTTTCTCTCATGATAATTTGATAATTTTAATTGTTTTGACAGTAATGACAATGATAATTTTTTATATTAAAACTTTGATTTTGCTATTTTGATGATAGGACGTGGTAATCTATTTTATTATATTATATTTTGTATATATAGATATTATATTTTAATTTTAGACCAACAAATCCTATTAATTTCTTTAATCCCAGCAATTATAAAAAAAAATTTCTCGGCCCGCAACATAGTGCAGTCAATTTTTTTAATTTTTAAGTGAAATGATTTTTTTCAGGTAATAATTTTTATTTTTGTTTTATCATTTATTTTTATTTTTTTTGTTCTTTTGATAATGTTTTTAGACTTCTTTTAGTCTTTGATCTAATTTTGTTTTTTTGGTTATTACGGAATAATAATATTAATATAAAGAATAATAATAATAATTTAAGTTTTTGTTCTTACTTGCTTTTTTTCTCTCTCGAGGTATTTTGATAATTGTTATTGTTTTGACAGTAAGAGTGATGATAATTTTAGAAGTTAACACTTCGATGTTACTGTTGTTATAACAGAGTATTTTGATTTGTTTCATTATATCAAACTTTATATTTATAAATATTATATTTTAATTTGAACAGTTGTAAAAATTATTTGCTCCGCCCGCAACGAAGTGCGGGCCATTAAACTAGTTAATTCTAGATCATGTTAGATAAAAACAATGACAAAGTAACTTTAAGGATGAAATCGACGAGAAATAAATTTCAATAATCAGTTTGTAAATCTTGCAAAATTCAGAGACTAAAATGTACAAGGGTAAACAGTGCTTTTGTTATAGCTTTGTTTGCTAAATGTTAACTGTTAATACTTGTTTCTACACCATTCAAAAATTCTGTTATGTTTAATTTTCAACCTGGCAACAACATTCACTGGGTTATGGCAAATTCAACAGGGCAAAATTTCCCATTTCTTTTAACATGTAGCCATGTGCAGCACCCTAGCGTCATTCTCAATTAAATAACACTTACTTAATTTCCTAAATTCTTCAATTTTCCATTATATGTTGAATTTCTGAGGAACAGGGTCAAAATCATCAAAGTCATATCTCTGACGCTCTCTCCCAGCCTAATAAAAACAGGAACAGCAGATTAGTTAGTGCATAGTAGATCCTAAACAAGTTCAGCTAGTAAGTCTTACAGGAATCAATGTTATAATCTCACCTTTGCTAAGTACAAAGGATCACATGACATGAGTTCATCCACTGCAGTCAGCTTCTTTGACAACGTCATTATCCTAGTATAACAAAAATAGAAAAGGTCAAGAATCACCAAAAAATTTACCGTTCATTGAAATGAAGCCGTGTAAATAATTTGTACTAATGTTCATTTGTTACTGTGAACATAACATGATCCAACAATTGGGCTCATCAAAATATACCGCCAAGAATTTTTCTATATGAGGTATAAGCATGTGTCATTACCCTCATAAAAATACTTGACCAAAAGACATGACTAGTCACTCATACAGTTCATCCTCAGTCTTAATCACAATTTTTCTGTCATCCCACGAACAAATTCTAATATGATGATACCCACTCTTCAAGTCAATCTTAGAGAAAATTTAGGCTCTACCATCATAATCTAACATGTCATTCAATCCAGAAATGGATACATCATAATTTAGGCAGACAGAGCACAGCTGCAGACAGGTGAAGATACTGACCCGCAAACAAGGTTTGCAAAGCCCACAATAATCCCAGAGGCGAAAATTGCATACCCAGCTCGAAGAGACTCAGGGGCATACATCTGTGAAGCTAGAACACTCTAATTTTGTTTGTAGAATAATTGCTACAATAACACCATATATTGCAACAGCCTCACAAAAAATTACACTTGGAAACACAAGTGATTGAGAGAAAGTCACTATTTGAAGGCATCAATTAAATTTCATAAATTCAATCATCATCACATAACTTCACAAGCAGAATAAAAGCAGGTTTTGCAATCAGATTATTCTTAACAGTTGCATGAAACTCAAAAACCTCCTAAGGGTTTGTTTGATATTGCGATTGTTGTTGTGATCAAGGTTTAAAAAAACAGTTCATGAAAAATTGCGGTTCATAACTGAAATTTAAGTGTTTGGTTAAAACAGTGGTTGAGTTGAGTTTAATGAAAACTAGTTTCGTGTGTTTGATTACCATACGTTTCATATTATTGTCAGCTTGTGAAATTACTTCAAAGCACACGTCCAGGCTTCTGCAAGTATAATTCCATATTGTTAATAGTTGCGAAATAATTTAAACAAAAACAACTTATAAGGTTGAAGAGAATAAATTAATATTGCAAGAACTTAAGATAAAAAAATTGCATAAACCTGTAAATTGAAAAATGATGTTTTTCTTGCAAAGTTGCTCTTCAAAAGATGTTTTTGAGATTGTAAATATTTTGGAAATCACTCCCACTTATATAGAAATATTGATTGATGAATTGTATAATTTTCACATGTTTTTTTGGAACTTTTGACTTTCATTTGCATTATTTTCTTGTCATTTACCCAACAATAATCACAATTTTCTGCACGGTTTGTATCATTTTTTCTACAAAACATGTGAGTGAATAGTTATGGTTTATCACAATTGTAGAATACATTTTTTTTCCTCTGAGACTTGATTTTGGTACATTATGAGTTATTTTTTATTGCTAGATGTTAGAATACAGTTCAAAATAAACATAAATAAATAGCAGAACAAATTGTTGCAACGACGTTTTTTTTTCGCGCCTCACGCCCCGCAATCCCTGGAAGGGGACGCATCACCCCAGTGCACCCTACCTAAGGCAAGTTGCATTGTTGTTTGATTGTTTTTTGAATTTTTATTTTTATTCGTTAGTCTTTCCTAAAACTCGAGGTAGATCTCTCTTCGTGAGATAGTCTCTAGCTCATGAGGAGTTGAAAACTTAACCAAAACAAATTTACACTGCATTTTAAAAACCACGTTTTTAACTATCTGCAAGTGTACTTTACAATGTAATTTTAAACCGCGATAGCTAAAAGAAAATAATTGTTAAATGATTTTGATATTTTAGTCAAATTCCAACAGTTATGATATCCAATTTTCATTTTATACATGAGAAAGATGCAACATATTTTTTGCGAAAAATATGCTTGGAAAATTTTTTGAAAAAAAAATCCAAAAAAAATAGCCTCCTTCTCTTTTCTTTTTCCACTATTCTGTGTTGCTACTACTTGATAAATGTTATCGGAAATTTTTTTTTAGAAAATTTTTTCGGCTCGTGTTCATAATTTTTCATGTGTTATGCATTTTTTAGAGCAATTTTATTCTTCTCTTGATCTTTGTTTTCTACATGTTCTTTCTGCTCATGTGCATAATTTTTCATGGGTTATGCATTTTTTAAAGCAATTTTATTATGCTCCTGTTCTTTGTTTTCAGCATTTGTTTCTGCTTTGTTCATATTTTTTCATGTGTTATGCATATTTTAATCATTTTTATTCTACTCTTGTTCTTTTGTTTCCATCAATTTTTTTCGCTCCATTTCATAAACACAAGTTACTGTTTTTGCAATTTTTCCATGCATAAATTGTTCTGCTGTTTATTTTGAATTGTACACTCACATGCAACAGCAAAAAATTACCCACAATGTACCAATATCAGGTCTCCTGCAGAGGAAAAAATGTATTCTACAATTGTGACAAACCAGAACTATTCACTCACATGTTTTGTAGGAAAAAATGGTACAAACCATGCAAAAAATTATGATTATTGTTAGGGTAAATGACAAGAAAATAATGCAAATAAAAGCCAAAAGTTGCAGAAAGACGTGAAAAATTCATCAATCAATTTTTCTATATAAGTGGGAGTGATTCCCAAAACATTTACAACTTCAAAAACATCTTTTGAAGAGCAACTTTACAAGAGAAACATTATTCTTCAATTTACAGGTTTATGCAACTTTTTTATCTTAAGTTCTTGCAATTTTAATTTATTCTCTTCAACCTTATAAGTTGTTTTTGTTTAAGGTGTATTTAAAGGGGGGGTTTTCCATGGAAATTTGAAGATATAAATGATCCATAGTATAACACTATAGTTAACGAAGATTTTGATGGTAATTATGAAAATGTTATGAATCGTGTTGTAGAACAAATTAATTATCATGCTTCTGAAGGTGTTAGTATGTCAATCGGGGGCGGTGACGATAAAGGTATCGATGATGAAAACAACGACGACAACAATGATGATAGTACCAATGATGATGATGACAATACCAATGATGATGACACCGACAATGAAACAAAAAATTTTAGGAGACAGTTTGAGAAGGAGAAATTAATTATATGCACAGCTGGAGCTGTAGACTTGTATTGCATAAATTATATGCATAGAAAACCATATATGGTTTCATACAATACAGGTATGCGTTGGGTGACCGAATTACTAAGTGGTCATTGGAAACAATGTGTTAACATATTTAGGATGGACACAAGCACTTTGACGAGTTTATGTGTAGATATAGAAACACAGTATGGTTTGAAACCTTCAAGACGCATGTCCGTGATGGAAAAGGTTGCAATGTTTCTATTTACGATAGTCGTTAGGGCATCTAACAAGGAAGTGCAAGAGAGATTCCAACATTCGGGCGAAATTGTTAGTAAATGCATAAATGAAGTCCTTGAAACAGTATGTTTGTTCGCTGTGGACGTCATAAAACCAACAGATCTAGAATTTACAAACACCCCAAGAGAAATTACAATGAATCCAAGATATATGGCACATTTTAAGGTCAGGCGCATTTATTTTAATCATGTGAAAATGAATTTCTTTTCTTTTATTCATGGACAAAATAATGAGACTTCACTTTTTTTATGTAGAATTGTGTCGGGTGCAATTGATGGAACCCATGTTCGTGCTTGCATATCAGATGGTACTACATGCATGTTTATCCATACAAAACACAAGTGAAGATTGTGGTTGCATCAATAGCACTACATAGCTATATTAGAAGAAGATCACAAGATGACATGTCTTTTGCCGAATATGATCGCTATCCTAATTTTGTTCCTGAAGATATTTTACCAGATATTGTTCCTCGATCAAATAGCCAAGGATCACAGAGGCCTTCACGTACGGATTTAGTTTGTGATGGATTTACAAGTAGTTTGGTGGGAGAATAAAAAACAAGTGTCTAATTTACTTGAATTATTTCAAACATTTTGTTATTATGATTATTAAATCTATAAAATTAAAAAAACAATACATACATACATACATACATACATACATACATATATATATATATATATATATATATATATATATATATATATATATATATATATATATGTTTGTGTTTTTGTGTGTGTGTGTCGTTTAAAGTAATTTCACAAGTTGACAGCAATATGAAAAGCATGGTAACCAAACATACGAAACTGATTTTCATTAAACTCAAACTCAACCACAGTTTTAACCAATCACTTAAATTTCAGCTATGAACCGCAGCTAAAAGTGCTTTTCATGAAACTATTTTTTTAAAACCTCAACCACAACAACAACCGCAATACCAAACAGGCTCTAAGACTCAAATTATTACGACCAAAGTTTTGTTCCATCTTGAAACAGGATAACATCGCATGAAGAGAGACTTTGATAGGGGCATGAAGACTGAGGAAATGAATTGAGCTAATAACAATCAAAATCTAGCTAAAATAGCAATTTTTTTCATTTCAGTGATAAACCTGACACTCTACCTTAGGCCTTCTAATTCAATGTATCACAATCATTAGTTAAAATTCTCAAGAACTCTTAAAGGTATGAACATGCTCTAGCTATCTAGCATAAACTCAAAAGAGGCTAACTACAAATTGTGCAAGACAACCAATAAAAATACACCTCAAGCCATATTTGCATAAGATAGTAACATGATCATTCTCAAAATTACCTTCTACATTCCTTTGTCCATTCCAAAACCATTTCAAGAACCCCCTCTCTAAATAGTTCAGATTACAAAGATTTGAAAACCAATTCACTAGTGAGATTTTGAAAACCTACACCAAAGAAATCAGCTGCCAACACCCCCAACAGAGTGCCATATGTATACAATCAATATACATTGCTTAGATTCCTGCCAACTCCAACAAATGCAGCTAATACGCATCAATTTCGATTCAATTCTTATAGCCAAATGCAATCGGCATTAAAGGCCAAGCATCAGTTTGTAACACAAATAGATCCTACAATCAATCATGAATTTACAAAAAACAGAAACACAAAAAGCAGGTAAAAAAAAGCCTTTAAAATCAAACTTTCGCCATTTCACACACAAATCGAATTGGAATTAAAAAAGAAAGAGAAAAAAAAGAAAATTAAGATTTATCTAGAAATTGAGAATTACCTGATGAGATTCTTAGAGGTAATGTGAGGAGCCAAGATTGCAGCACCAATTAAACTACTCCCAATTATATAAACCCCCTATCAAATCACATAATAATAATATTTAATAAAAGGTTTAGCACAAATCAAAATGACCAAGTCACTGTGGTACCAGGCAGCGTCGAGGACGGAAACACAGATGGCGAAGGCGATCCCGACGGCGGAAAAAGTGTAAGGAGAGATCTTAACGAGTGCGAAGGCGACCATGAGCTTGACATTTTTCTGATCTTATTTTTTTCCCCTCCAATCTGATTGGTCGGGGTGGGGGTGGGGTGGTGGGGTGAAGGAAAGGCGATGGGTATAGCACGTGTTGTTCGCGAGTGTGTGGATATTAGAAGTTGCATAAACTATATCTTCGTCCCCATATTTTTATATTTTACAATATTGTAGTTGTGATTTCAATAACTTCCATGAATGGTCCGTGGACTTAAATAACAAAGAAAAAAAACACTAGAACTAATCCATTATTTTTTATGAAAAAAATTGATTTATGATTTTTTTATTCCTTTAATGTTTTCATTATAGGACTAATCTAGGTGATCGCAATTCGGGTCATAAATTTGATTGGATTGAATAAAATGATTTTATTTTAACTAGACAATAAAAAAAAAAGCAAGGACAACATATGGATCAAATTAAAAAAAATATAATAATCATAATAACTTATGAAAAAATATTTTTACAAAAACAAACAAGCAATATAGCTGAATTCACATCCCATTAAATATAGGAGGACAAAATATAAAAAAAAAAGACTTAAAACATTAGTTTTGATCAATCCAAATTAGCATGATAAACTTATAACTATGATAATCAAGAACAAGAAAACCTAGGATATCCCACCAAACTCTTAACTCATATCGTGATATTAGAATAACCTAATAGAAAAAAAATTATAAAACCCATTTAATAATAATAAAAAATATTATCACTAGAGTTAACTTTCCAAACATGTGATTTGGTCATTAGATCCAAAGCACTTTATCTAGAAAAATTATGAAGTTAGATTCTTAATAATCAAAATTTGAAGGATGAAAGTGAAAAAGAATCTCAATTATAATAAATGATTCAAAACAAAAAATAGCAATTAAAAAAAATAAGGGTCAATTTTGAAACATAATATAAATTTTATATTAGATTGAAAAGGAAAAATCAATTTAGAAAAAGAAAATAAAAATGAGGACCATATTGGTAAAAATAATATATCATAAATTAGATTACTTGATGAAATTGAAAACAAATAAAACTTTTACAAAAAGTCTAAGAAAAAAAAATCAAAATATTGAGAACCAAATTAGAAAAAAAAATAATACTATAAACTTGGATTAGAGGATAAAATTGAAAACCAATAAAACTTTTTCTAAAGGGCAAAGGAAAAAAAATAAGAATTGAAGTTAAGATGCCAGCAATAAAAATAACCAAGTTGGTATTTTTAGGTTGAGAGAGAGAGAGTAGACAACTCTAGCAATAAATTGTCTCATCACCACTTACACGCACTACACCAATAGGAAAAGAAAGTTGCAATGTTTTCACCAATACAAAAAAAAGGTATTACAGGTCGCGCAAAAAAGCACAATACACACCGCTCAAAGTATATAGACGTCTCCCACAAGTCAAAGTATTTTGGTCATTTTACTATGTTTTTGAAATGCAAAATAACTTATTTGGGCTTAGTTAATTTGGTGGTGACTAATACGACTTGTGCAAAAAAACCCAATGTCCTCATAGTTAGTTTTAAGATTTTCAATGTGAAGAAAAAAATGTCATTATATTATTTCAATGAAAAGTATAAATAAATCTAGTTGAACAATGATTTTCAAATGAGGTTTAGCTTTTGTTAATTATTGGGTTGGATTTGTCTTGGATAGAGTTTATTTATTTATTTTAGTGGAAAATAAGGCATCCATGTTAAGGGTTGATTAGAGTTTTAATGCTCATATTGTAGTTCTATACTAGATTGTTAGCTCACACTGCATTGTGGGTCTTATTAGTAATATTGTAGTTCTATATTAGATTGTTAGCTCACACTGCATTGTAGGTCTTATTAGTATTTTTAATGACAACAAAATGTTCAATGATTGGTAATATTTTTCTTGTAGATAAAACACAAATCATGTAAGGGCCGACTTGATGTGACTCGATCAACTTGATAGATCCAAAAGCAATTTGAAAGACTAATAAAAAATATATAGTTTGACTATAAAACATTCAAGATGACACTTTTTTCTCAATATTGAAACGACAACATATTAGATTGACCTAGATTAGCCTATGAGATTTATGACTCGGGTCAAGAGACCATGATAACCTATTTTTATGCGAGAAAGTCTTATTTTCTGGAAAGTGCACTTTGTGAGCCCAAATGAAAGAATAAAATTTCAGTTGTCCTGAATTTTTATAAGGGGTGCACACCTTAACTCGAACTCGAGATCTACTATACAGATTGCAAGTTCTTTGTCAACACGTCATGCTCCCTGAAGACCACCATGATAACCCTATGTAAAGAAAATCAAATGTTAACTCAATAATCTAGACCTTTTTTCTGGTCGGTAGTCTGATCAAATTTAAAAACTATGATCAATACTAATAAACTTCTAGTTTAACCATGTACATTGGATGTGAGTCTTGTTACATGCAGTCTGTGATTATTAATTAATTCGTGTAATAATCAAGGATAAGTATCCCACTACGTAATCTAATTAAATAGTTTTCATGAATGGCTCATGAAAAAACCATTTCCACAAATGCACGAAGGTTGTTTTTTCAGGCAGCCATGAAACAAGGAACCCCCCAAAACTCCATCGATCCCCACCATCTCTCGATCCCTATAAATTGCACTCCCAAAACCTACCAAAACTCACTCTAAATCTCCACCATCCTCGCTAAAAAATGGCCGACATCACATACATTTGCAAGCGCACTGTTGTTAGCACAAAACCAGTGCAGCCAGGAAAACACTTCTCCCTTTCCGTTTTAGATCGTCTGATGGAACAGAATCACCTGAGATTCGTGTACTATTTTCGAAACCCAGGAGCGATCAGGGAACCTGGAGAGTTGACCGAGAAGCTAAGAGAATCCATGTCTGAAATGCTCACGAGTTTTCCTATCGTGACAGGCAGGCTGATGAAAAACCCAGAAGGTCAGTGGATGATCAAGTGCAACGATGCTGGTGTGAGAATGGTGGAGGCCAGAATCAAAGGAAGCGTTGAAAACTGGTTAAAGGGTGTGGATAGAGAGAAGGAGCTTAAGCTAGTTCACTGGGAAGAAATGGACCATAAGCCTTATTTCTGGTCTACCTTCTATGTTCAGGTAATTAAAAAAGAATTTGTCTCCTAATCAATGGCTAAGCATATGCTCCATTTTTATTCTTTTTACAATTTCATGCTAAAACCGGAAGAGAATAATATAAATCATATTTTGAGATCTTATTTAATAGTTTAAGTTTTTAGGTGAGATGGTTCATTGACATGGTATTAGAGTCTTATTAACTCAGCGGTCACGAGTTCAAATCTCATCATCTCCATTTTATTTGATAAAAATTAAGCAAAAGGTATTGTGAATCTATGCAAGTTTCAAGCCTAAAAGGTTTTCACTTGAGGAGGTGTGTTTAAGAATAATATAAATCATATTTTAAAACCTCACCTAACAATTTAAACTTTTAAATGAGATAGTTTCTTAAGAAAAATGTTGTCAAAAATTAGGGTTCTGTTAATTTTTTATTGCGTTTCAGATAACTGAGTTTGAAGAGGGTGGAGTAGCAATCGGCTTGAGCTGCTTCCACCTGCTAGCCGATCCCACTTGTGCCTCCATGTTCGTCAAGGCCTGGGCCGACATGACACTGACCGGAAAAATGCTCAATAACCCTCCACTTTCCCAGCAGCTGCCGCCTCGAGGACCCGCCGGCAGGAAAAATCCCAGCCACGATCAGCCTAGCATGGAGCTGATCAACTGCTATAAATCCATTGCTGATAAAACAAATCTGGTAAGTACTGACGCAAAGCATGCAACCATTGCTCTAGCATTCTCGGACCCTATGGTCCGAGCCATGGCCGCATCAGACCAGTCAAGCCCGTCACCATTTGAGGCACTGGCCGCGTTATTCTGGGTCTGTATAAGCAAATTGAAAGGGGAAGGAGACGGTCTGATAGACATGTCTGTATGTTCAGACATGAGAAGTGTGCTGAACCTGGATAGTGGATTTTTCGGAAACTGCATGGTGTATAACAGAGTTAACTCAAAGAACTTGAAAGGACAAAGGTTACCGGACGTTGCAAAGGTAATCGGAGAAGTCATGTCGGAAATGGACAGCGATGGGATCATTGACTTGATCGAATGGCTGGAACATAACGACCATCAATCTCCTCCGACGATGAATGGTTGTGATCTCATCTGTGCTAGTCTGGAAGCCGTTGACCCCTACTTAGCTGTGTTTGAAGAAGATTTGATCCCAGTTCGTGTCTCCTGCTATGTGGAACCAGTTGTCGGGGTAGGGCATGTTCTGGTTCTTCCATCGCCACCAGGTGAAGGTCCATTTAGCAGGGTAGTCATGGTTACACTCCCAGAAGATGAGGCGGTTAGACTGTGTGAAGATGATCTCATCCTGAGTTTCTCTCCAACTATTTTAACGGGGGTGAATAATTAAATCCTTAATTTATAGAGAGGTTCAGCCATCCTTTCTTAATCAACTTCTTGCTCTCCAAGTCCAACCAAATCTAAGAATATATTTAGCAATTTGTTTACTTCTCTTGCCTCTCTTTTTTATCCTTTTTTTTTTGTCATTTAATCATGTGTCGGGTTTGTGTTTTGATCAATGTTGTTAATTTTATTTCGTTTCGGCAAAAACATTTCATACTAATTAAAAAAATAAGATAAAACAACGTAGTTCTTACCTCGCTTAAAATGTCAGCTTTTTCCGGAAAAAATTTCGTCCAAATTTCTGTCGGAACGTTCCGGTTTTGTTCTGTTTTGGCCAAATAGTGTTTTTTTTAAATAATGAATAATTTTATAATATCAATCATATCTCTTAATCTGATCGCTAGATTGAGATGAAATTTTACACGAGGAGTTTCTTAACGTATTTATATATATTATATTAAAATTTCATAGCAATCAGATAATGTAATGACCTTGCGATATTGATGGTGACATTCTCGTAATATTATACATGTTCATAATTCTTCTTAGAAAAATAATTTTATTGTGTATTTTTTTTAGATTAAATCGCACAATTGTAAATAATATTATTTTTGGATTTAAACTGTTTTTTTAATTAATATATATATATATATAATACAACTCCAAAACAGCACGTCGAAATACTCCAAAACCAAAATATTCTATTCTAATTAAAAAAAAAACATCAATCGAAATAAAATTAATAACCTTGGTTTTGACGAGTAAATTTCCTTTCTAACATGTTTAGAAAAAGGGGCAAATTACCGCTATCCAAAAGTGTGAGTTGAAAAATAGAAGCTACCGATAAAAATAAAGAAACCGAGCTTAATCGAAATGTTAAATGGGCCTGCGTCGATTCAGCCCATAAGCTAAAACGACGTAGCTGCGTCTGCCGGGAGTCGAACCCGGGTCTATTGCTTGGAAGGCAATTATCCTAACCGTTGGACTACAAACGCTTCACTTGTTGTTAGAATGAAACTTATATCTAAATAAAGTCTACAATGTGGATACATATAAAATAACAGTCAACGCACATGCATGGGCTCCTCCAAGTGAGGAGATGGAGCATGGTCCACATGCATGCCATAATCAAAATGTTATGAGTATTTGTTACTTTTTATAGACTTAGACAAAATCATTGCATTTTATTTATGGATTAATATTTTTTATTTGCTTATAATATGTTGGATAATTGTTAAATATTAATTAGCGTGATGTGGTTAATCTTCATGATCTCTCGATGATGAAGTTGCTCGCTATTATACATATTATTGGTTCAAGAAATGTTGTGCTATGCTAGAGATGTTAAGCATAAATGATGTTGTCTAAAAGGATGAGACCGCACAAACAGGTGGAGCTGAACCATCTATTTATTTTTGCAAAAGATATAAGTAGGTATGAATGTATTATTTTGTTGTGTCATTTGTTTGTTTAGATTTATTTTTATTATTATTACTTTTTGATATTGTTTTAGTTTATTATCATGTTGATTTTAGTTTTTTTTCTTACAAGTTATGCATTTTCACTCCTATTTTAGATAAACATGAATAAAAAAATGTATTTATAAACATATTGTTTAAAATTTCAAATCATCCTTTTACCAATTAAAAAATACATATCGTTCTTATTTCCATTATCAATTATCTTTAAAAAAAATTAAAAAAAAAATGTTTAAAAATTAAATGTATTGATTTAAAATTATAATTAACAAATAAAAATGATATTAAAACATCGAACTATCAATCATAGGTTTCAGGTTTGGTAATTTATGGGTTTTATTGGGCTTCAATTATGGTGTATTAAGATTTGTTTTATGTGAGGTTTGACAATAGACTAAAATCTTGTCAGGGTAACACAATTGTACTCACATTAGTGTTTGTGTATTGAAAAATCATTATTGTCATTGACAATTGTTAAATACATATGACAATGATGTTTGTTTAATATAACCACTATTTCTATTAGCAGTTTACTAATAAAATTGTGATTTTCATTACCAATTGAGTAAAAATATGTTTTTTTTTCAATAAGTTTCTATATTAAGCTATAACTTGAAATCTTTTACCAAATTGTGCTTAGTAAAAAAAAAAAAAACTCTATAAAGATATGAAATAATGATATCATCAAACATTTTAATTATGTATTTTTATGCACAACCAATCAAATCTTTCACAAAAACATATTTACTTACAATATAATATTTTGAAAACATGTGATACCAAACTTTCTTTTCATCATCTATATAATAAATACTTTTGGTTTATTATTTTTTCAGCCAAAGAAAAGAAGGGATGATGTTCTCAGGGGGGAAAAAAGGGAATGATGATGTTGTGGCCACAAAAACACATATATATAAAAGGCTTGTGGGCCAAACTAATGGACTACAAAAATGGGCTTGATTTAATAGCCCAACAATAAAAATAATCCCTTGGGCCTCACAAAGAGAGAGCTAACAGAAATTTGGGAAAGAGAGTGAGAATTATGTCCAGCACAAGGTGCAGCAGCCCTTGTATTTATCATCTATATTGTAGGATTTCTACAATATACTGTATGTATTTATATGGTATAAAAATACATGAGCCAACTAGTTAAAAAATAGCTTAATTAATTTAGAATTTGAATAGTAAATAATAATATAAAATGACTTGTTGATATTCACTCAATAATTTAAGCATGAAAAGGGTTTTTTCTATATAATATTATAATTTTAATTAGCAAACATGTCATGAGTTCAAAGCTCACTTGCATCTTCATTCTTTTGAATTACATTTAAAATTAATTTTATGCAAGTTTTATGTTTTTAAAACAATTCCTTACGTAAAAGAAATTAATTAGTATATGAAATCAAAGTTAAGAAAACAAAGAAATATAATGGCCGTTTTATATTATGAGGCAAAGTTCATTTTGATCCAAAATTTATTTTATTTTGTCATTAAATGAGAGACATTTGCTGGGAAATGATATTAGAATGAGAAAAATGTTGATTGAAATCGAATTTAACAATGAAAATATTATTTGACGAACATGGGTTTTGCCTTGGAATTTTTTTCTTGCACCAATGTTTTTGTTTTCTTTCAACCAAAAATAACTTCATTTTGATCTCTAAAATATTTTCTATGTATTTCTGGCACCACTACGATGGAAAACAATGATCAACGAATTATCTAGTAGGTGATTTAGTGGTAGATTAAGAACTTGTTTTCTCTATAATCTCATGTTCGAGTCTTGTGATTACTAATATGATAGTCACTGGAGACTTACATGATCATTAATTTTAAAATCCAAAAAATTAGTCGAGATACATGAAAGTTGGTCCGTACACTCATGTTAATCACAAACAATAGTTAACGGGTTAAGAATACATGATTTGGGTAAAATAAAACCTTGGACATAAATGACCCATAGATATTACTAGTTGAGTGTTCGAGGTGGAAGTTTATATATGATGTCACTTGGTTTCCCTTGAAAGCAACTCAGTAAAGTCAAATATTAAAAAAAAAAAAAAAGATAACAAACTTAGATTGACTTCTTAAAATCATGACATGAAGTATAAAACCAAGATAATCTCATGATAAAAAAATATGTATAAATTTTAAAAAGAAAGGAAAAAAACATTATTGCAATAAATATCATCTACAAAGCCAGAAATTAAAATATATATATATATATATATATATATATATATATATATATATATATATATATACACATTATATTAAATTTTCAATATTTATTGTATGTACCAAACAAAAAATTATTTTATCATTTTCTTCCAAGAATATTATTTTTTACATGTCTTGCAAAAATATCATATTCATTGAAATAGTAGTTTATTATTTTTTTTATCTCCTTTTAATTATTTTTCAAATCTATATTTTTAATTTATTTTGTTATAAATTTTTTTTAATTTCACGGTTCGTGTCAAGATTTTGACAAGTTTATAAGTTATTTTTTAACTATTTTTTTAATTTTATAATTTAATATTAAACTAACCAAGAATAATCCGTATTATTTTTAAATTTATCTAGTTAGCAGTATTATTAAAATAATTATATATATATATATATATATATATATATATATATATATATATATATATATATATATATATATATATATATATATATATATATATATATATATGCACTCGTAAGAAAGAAGATATTTTAATATATATATATATATATATATATATTATATTGTAGGTTTAGCTTTTTTAAATAGCATTAATAGTTTAGAAGGCACCGTCAAGGAAAAAAAAATGTTAGAAAGAGACGAGGGGAATCAAAATGTGGGGATGGGCTCATTTTAGCTTCATTCAACCACCACTCGGATGCATGCAGCTCATTTTAGCTTCATTCAACCACCGCTCGGATGCATGCATAGACCTAGACAAATACAATGATGATTTATTAGAGTCAAATAAACCGACATTTTTTATTTATTTATTTTTATTTTTCCGGATCTATGGGGATTTTGCACACATGGTTTGGTCTTTGGTCGAATCTAATCTTTTTACAGCCTAGGCTAGCTACACATAGATATAGCTGGATGTCTGCTGCGTGCATGCGTGGCATTTAAGGAACTGTTTGTTAACCATTTTTAAAAATAATTTTTATTTAAAAATAAATTAAAATAATATTTAAAAATAAATAAATAATTTAAATTAAACACCCTCTTATCCCTCATTAATTAATCACTTTTTTTTACTTCGTTTGTTTCATGGCCTATGGTTTCATAAAACCACTTTTTAAACGTCTTAGATGATGTCGTAAATATTATATTTTTTTTTATTATATTAGATTTGGTTCTTTATTTATTGATTGCTATGTGTTATTTTAAGTTATCTTTTTATTTTATTTTTTAAAATTTGTCTCTTTATATTTAATTTATTTGGTTTTTATATTAATTTCAATTTTCTTCTTATTTTTTTATTGAGACTTTGTATCTTTCTTGTTTTGTCCATATTCTTGTCATTATTTTATTTGAAATAATATATGGTCCATATTCTTCTCATTATTTTATTTGTAATAATTTATGAAATCATACTGTTATTTTTTAATCTTGTTGTCTTTCAACTTTTTTTTATCATTCAAACTTGATCTCTGTTTTTTTTTTTAATTGATAATCCATGTATAGAACTGGATTTTTTTAGTTTCATACTCTTTCAACTTTTTTATTTGTCAGATCTGGTTTCTATTAGTTTAATTGTTATTTGTTTAATTTGAGATAATTTATAAATTTTAAAAAAATTATCTTCTTTCAACTTTTTTATCTATCCATTGTAGTCCTTTTTATATATATAAACTTATTAAAACATTAATAAGTAATTTTTCAATTTATTTTCTATTATATAACCAAACACTATAAAATATTTTCCAGCTGGTTTTTTATAATACTGTCAAATATAAAAATATAATTATTTAAAAAAAAACTAATTTCTAGTGAAACGGAAGTGTAAAATAAAAATAAAATTGAAAATGTGCTTGAAGAATAGCGTAGTACTGATGTGTATTGTTTTAATGTATAGTATGATTTGAACAAAAAAGAATGGTGTTGGCACACACCACAATTACCCTCTACTTCTTTCTTTTTTTCGTCAAATCACAAATCGTGTATATTATTTATGGAATGTTTGAAAATATGATTGAGGTTGTTTTTGAAAGTTTTTTTTATTCAAAAATATATTAAAATAATATTTTTTTATTTTTTAAAAATTAGTTTTGATATCAGTACATGAAAATAATTTAAAAACAACAAAAAAATTTATTTTAAATTAAAAACTTAAAATTGATTTTTTTCAAAAGCACTTTTGAAATGCAATGGCAAATAGAATCTTAATGAGTGAGTGTGCAGTTATTTTTTAATGTATTTTTAAATTTATTTCACTTAAAAAAACTAGAAGTTTATATATTATTTATAGTGTTTTTTATATATAATTTTGATGTATTACTATAAAAATAAATATAAAACAACATTTCAATATATTTTTAAATAAAAATACTTTTTAAAAAATCATACACCGCAATATATATATATATATACTAGCTAATTGCCCGCGCGTTGCCGCGGGTATTTTTTTGTATATGATTTATCATAATTAAATCTACAACGATAAATTTATATGATATAAGTAAATAAAAAGTATAGATTAAAAGATAACATGTTTAAAATTTTGAGTTGAGTTTATCACGTAAGCATAGATTACATTTTTTAGAATATAGGTATTACGTCATAAGCGATCACAAAAGAGCGTACACTAATATTAGAATAAAAAAAGCAAAATATTTGAATAAGGAAAAAAACAAATTACCTGAAATCATTATTGTGCAGATAATAAAATTATAAAAATCAATTAATAGAAAGAGAAAAAAAAGAAAAAAAAAAAGGGAAAAGGAAGCAATATTAATTTAAAATATTATCACAATAGCAACATCGAAGTCTTAATAAATAATCACTATTATTATAATAATAGAATACATAATCACTATTATTATAATATTAATAATAATCACAATTATTATTATTCTTATTATAATTATTATTATTATTATGTTAATAATGAAAGAAACATAAATAAATGAAAGACTAAAAATATCCAAGAAATTTGAACAAAAGATAAAAAAAAAAAAAAATTATCATTGCTATTACCAGCAAGAAAAAAAAATTATAAAATTATCGGGAGGGAAAAAAAATAACAAAAGAGTAAGAATGAAAAATAATTAAATCATTATTATTATTATTATTATTATTATTATTATTATTATTATTATTATTATTATTATTATTATTATTTTGATTATTATTATTATTGTGTTAAATACACTTATATATACATGGACAAAAGTAGGGATTAAAAAAAAAAGTGTAAGGGCTGAAATGAAAATCAAATATAAAGGGATTAAATTAAAAAATTAAAAGTCAAAGGGCTGAAATGCAAATTATATTTATTGTCAATTGAAATCAGAGGACAAAATTGCAAAAATTAGAAGAAGGGGGACTGATATGAAAAGTTGTTTATATTAACAATTTTAATTGGAGGACCAAATTAAAGAAATTCAAACATCCGGACCGAACAAATTTCAGGAACCAAAAAGAAATCGAAAATCAAAAGTTAAGGGACCGAAATGAAAAATGCTTTCTATAATTAGTTTTAATTGAAGGGCACAATTGAAAACAATCAAACTTTGAATTAACAAAATCAGGCATAAAATCGAAATCCAAACCTCAGGGACCTAAATTAACTTCTTATATACATGAGGGACCGGACCTGACATTGGGCCAGCAGGAGAGAGAAAAGGTGCACCGGCGACAAAACCGGACCCTTGCGTTTACCCTGACATGGAGGACGTACACGCGCCGCGACGGGCAATAGAGTACCAGGCGGCGCATCGTATTCACCGGCGGAACGGAATTTTTGACCACCGCATGGCGACGCACGCGCCTCTTCCATGGCGCGTTGGCGTTGAGCGCCGCTGGCGCGGCCAGACTACGCGCCAGCTGTCCCCACGGTCAATGACCGAAACAGCCCTCCCGCCACTGGTATTTACGAAAATACCGGGAGGGAAAGGACGCTGAAGCCCCCGATCACTGTGAATAATTTTGTCGTTATCGGGGGCTGAATTCGTCAGCACACTGTGTAAAAATTTGGGAAAAACCGAGCGCGCCCCTGGCGACTGTGTACTATTTTGTCGTTTTCGGGGGGTAGAATCGTTAATACACTGTGCACATTGCGGCTAATTAAAAAAAAAAGGAAAAATCACAAAACACCCCCACCAAAAAATGCACAAACGCCGGCTGATGAAGGGCAAAAACGCACGCACACTGTCGCAATCCACAGTGAATACACTCTCAGTCCACAGTGTAAAATCCCACGGGCTTTATTTGTTTTGTTATATATATATATATATATATATATATATATATATATATATATATAAGTTAATGTAATTTATAAACCTTCCTTTTCAATGAGGGAGGCACAGTATCCTTGGAAAATTATAGCATTATCTATCTTTAATTATTGTTTCCCTAGGCTCCCGTGATGACATGAACCCTACCAATGTAAAAATCAAATGTCTTTTCTTTCAACATTCGAACTTTTGGCTTTTAAAAATATTGTTTTTTTATTTTAAATTAAAAAATTAAATATATTTAAATCATTTTTATGTGATGATGTCAATAATAATAATAAAATATTATTTTGATATATTTTTAAATAAACAACATTTTTAAAAATAATTTCAACTATACTTTCAAATAAAAATATAATGTCAAACCACACTCGCAATCAAGAATGTAATGTTGAAGAACGCGATGCTGCAAATGGCATGTTGACTTTTATTAACACATAATTTTTTTTTTTTTTACTATATAATTAGATATATGCTTTTTAATTTCAAGATTTATAATTTGTCAAACAAAAATTTAGCTTATGAATTATGATTGTTAATTGCCTAAAATCTAAATTTGCACGGGCAATTCCTTGTAGAAGTATGTCACTATATATCCACACAAAATACAAAATAATGTGGTGCATGTAAAAATTATTTTTGTTATTTTTAGATTCTTGATTAAAAAGAGAAGAGAGAAGCATCGTAAAATTTCAACAATGAGAAAAAAACATTATTCAAATTATTTTTTATTATTAAAATAGTTTTTTTTTCATGTCAATTTTTTTCAATTAGATGCTAGGGTTTTTATGATAGTTGTTTAGAACATCAATATTTCCCGGAGAGGAAAAAAACAAATCTAGATCGAGAAAAATAAAAATAACCCAACTTAATATGGTGTTTTTGAAACTTTTTAGGGTATTTTGAGTTTTTTTTTTTATCATGCTACATGTATTTACTTTTTTGAAAAAGATATCATGATTCATCTATAATTGTTTTGTATAAATTAACTTTATTTTTAAAAGTAAAAAATATTTATTTTCACATAATCTCTCTAATATAAGCAACCTTGCATATTTATTTTGATCTATTTTATTCAATCAACTTAATGTGTGCTATATATTTTCATTATTGTTTGATTGAATAAAAATTGAATTTAATAAACAAATTCAATAAGTACAAGTGATTAAATGTATTCTCTAAATGTTTTTTTAGTTATTGTTAATGAGTTTTTCCTTATTTATTATCAAATATAATTTTTGATTTATTTGATGTTATATATTAATGAGCCTTTTGGTTTACATGATGTTTTATGTATAAAAACGCATAAAAAAGTCATAATATACATTTTTTATATAGAAAAAAATTATTTGGCTTGAAATATTATTGGCTTGAAAAATATATAAAAATGAAAAATATTTTCTTAATATCAGTAAATCAAAACTATAAAAAACACTAAAAAAATATTAAATTTATTTTTCATATGAAATATATTTTAAAAATTAGTAATGGTAACTCCCTCAACTTTCCTTTTTGATAGCTTCAAGTAAATTAGTTTTGTAATGATTAAAGCTTATCATTAACAACATCTCAGCCCCTAATGCTTTTATGGAAATTAAATTATCGCCCAAATTAATCGTCTTGGTCAACAAAATCTCCTAAAAGAATATTCAAAATCTACTATTTTTTTTCCACTTTATAAATATTAGTTAAGTGAAAAAGAAGAAGAGATCATGATGGAAAGTGAGAAAGTAAATTCCACGAGCAGTTGTCTCCAAGAAAGTTCACATATGAAAATGCAATGATGTTTTCTCTATCTTTTGGCAACCTCATAAAGAGAGAGGTATCATTCCCATCATGGTGTATATATATAAATAAAATAATTAAAATATTAATTTATATAATACAATTTTATTTTAAATTTCCAATATAAATTAACTTAGAATTATGCAAGTTAAGTTTTAAATATAAGTTAGAAAATAAAAGTCTAATTATTATTACATGATTTACTAGACGAGTTCAAAAAACAATGTAGACAAATGTAAAATATAATTTAACTCGAAGAGATTTAAGATTATATATTCTTTTTTAAAGTATGGGGATATCAACATGGTGGATTAACTCGAAGAAACCCGAGCTGACCTTCTATATCAATGATCAGGTTCTTGGATTATGTTAAACTCAAATAAAAAAAATTAAAATAAATTACAAGTCTAATCCCCAATAAACTTATTGTTAAATGCTAAAAACAATACCAAATAAATGACAACACTTAATTCATAACCAACTAAAATATTAAAGATGTTGAATGATAAAATTAAAATAAAAAATCAATTAAAAATTATATAAAAAACTTGAGATAATTATAAAATAATTATGATAAACCATGAAATTTAATATCCAATAAACCAAATATTAAAGGATATATAAAAATAATAATACTTAAAAAAATTATTTGGTCTAAAAGAACAAATGAAATAGAAAAAATGTTCTAGTCAAAATTTGTTCAGAATCTTCAGAACAAATCTAGATTTGAGTGAGATAAAATGTTAAATAAATATTAATTAATTAATTTGTTCATTTAAGTGTTACTAATAATAGACCAATTAATAAAAAAAAGTTATTTCCACCTCTTCTAGAAGCATTACAGCTGACAAACAGAGCAGAGTACTTTTGCTTATAAATGTTTTGTATACATATGGTCAGCAATCATTTATTAGGAAAATAAATAAATAAAGCTTTAGCAGATCATAATATTGTATAATTAATTGTTTCATTAATTGTGTTGCAATTTATTTTTGTCTAAAGTACAAGGGTGCATATATGATTCGGTGGAAGACCCACGTGAAGACACGCGTTTGCATGTACAGACAAGATCTTTCTTTTGGGATTTGGTACAGCTAGGTAGATTGATCTGAACCATCGATTCTGCAGAATCAAAATCCCACTGCAGTTTCGTCCTGAAAATCTTAAAATGATTCGGTTTAAAAATATATTAAAATAACGTATATCTTTTTAAATTTGTTTTAATATCAACCCATCAAAACAATTTTAAAAAATAAAAATTATTTAAAAAAAAATTATTTGCAAATCTACCTTCGCCCTGTAGTCCCGTATAAGTTTTCATTTCTTAAAATTAAACTTCTTTCAAAGCTAATGTAACTTCAACTAGGTTAAGGTGTTTAGAAAATACTTTTTTTTTAATATTTTTATTTTAAATTAAATATTTTTATGTTTTTAAATTATTTTTATATATTAATATTAAAAATAATTTTTAATATGGCATCACAAACCATCTTCATCTCGCATTCATGTTCCATCTAATTTGTGTACTATTATATTTATTTATTATCATTTGTCTACCTTATCTTTGTGGCCTTTATATCCCACCAACTTTTAACATGCAAAACGTGTCACATAGATTGTAATAAATTTTATTAAGCATAAATTAAAATAAATTAGAAAATGTAATTTTAATAAACCAAATACTAATGAATAAAGGTGAAAAAAATATTCATTTTTTCTTAAAAATAACCCAAGTAAGCAAGTAAGATTAACCCAAGATCCAAATCATGAGAGCAAGATCACTACATAGAAAAATAAATAAATAAATAAAATATCATTTTGATGCATTTATAAACAAAAATCACTTTAAAAAACAACTTCAACCACACTCCTAAACCGATACTAAATGATTAATATTATAGTTATCAAACTAGGTTTTGGTGCGATTGCTTTAATTTTAAAGCAATGGTATATCACATAAAAATTAAAAAATTAAAAAAATATTGTAAAATCTTTAAAGTTGACATCACAAGTTGTACTAGTTTAATCAAATTAATGAAGCTAATTATGTTTGATAAAGTCAACTCAGTTGACTTTACTTGATTGGATTATAGTTTATTATAATTAATAAATAATGAAATGTAAAATATAAATCTCAGCAACTCATGGTAGGCTTATAGAGCAATTATTTCAAGAAAATGAGCATATAATTAATTTATTCACCCTTAATCTTCAAGCTATAACTAATATCTGCGGTCTTAAATTATATCAAAGAATTATAAAAGTTTTTATTTACTTTAAAAATTAAAACAATAAAGGGATCCCATATTATAGTTTTTAACTACTATTTGTTTTTGTAAATAAAAATTAAATAATAAAAAAACCTTGTTATTTTTCTAAAGATTGATACTTGAAAGAAATTTCGGAGTTTTGTTTTTGGGAAATTGGCTATGCTTCATTACTAAAAGTATCTTTAATAATTTAACTATATATGAAATTGTTATTAGCGCTATGTTACAGATGTTTTTAATATAAAACAATTATTTTTTTTTATTTTTTATTTGTTTTTTTTTCTAATAAAAAATTAAATCTTGTGAAAATTGATTCAATATGATTAAGTTAATATGATAAATTTAAAATATATTTATTTTAAAATATTGATATGAAAACATATTAGATTGTGAAAGATCAATTCAAGTTAATTTATTAAAATAAATTATAAAATTTAATCTGCAATCATTCTAATATTAAAATGTTAAAATATAAAATAAAATAAAAAATTTAGAAAAAGTAAAGAACCATGAAGCTTAATTTCAAATAAAAAAAATTTTAAATAATAAAATTAAAATAAAATAAGAAAAAAAACCCAAGTCTATCCATTAGATTTGAAACTGGTTTATAAGATCAAATAATCTTTTTTATATATAAAAAAAAAATACCTAAAAAAATAGCATTGCTGAAGTAAAAGTACCTTATAAAAGGAGGATTGTGTATTTCCCTTCTCATTTAGTTTTTGTTAATTATTATTAATAATATTAATACTACTACTAATAGTAATTTTAAATTGGTTGTGTTTCACACGGTGCACATGCACCAGCGTGTAGAAGCTTGGTAGTGGCCATCTGCAGCTCTTGTCGGTAATACAAATGTATCCTTGATTAATTCTATCACTGTTTTAATTAATTTAATTTTCTGTAAAATAATTTAAGATAAATTAAAATATTAATATAAAAATTGAAGTAAATCGATACATAAGAGCTTCGAAACCAAGCCACCAATAACGTGCTAAGGAAACTTCAAGAGGGGGCCACATAATTTTAAATTATTCTTGCTGTTCATAGCCAGGATTTTCCACGTCATCTTCATTGATTTTATGAAAATTAAATTCCAAGCCAGTAATTAGTTGCAGAAAACTAGAAGGATTTGGACAGCTCAAGATCCAAAGGGAATCCATTGATATTTAAAATAATATAATTTATTAGCTCATTTCACCTAAAATAATATGACTTGCACTTCGGATTTATAAATTAAAGAGATCCAATTTTAAATTGTTTCTGTTTTATTTTTATTTTTTCTAATTTAATTAAATATTATTTGAATAAATTTCTGAACAAAAATATTTTTAACTCACGGCTAAACATGTACTTATTATAATAGCAAGAAAATCCATTCTTATATATGAAAATCGATGCTGAAAAATAATGTTTTTATTTACTTGATTTATTCAAATAATATGAAAAGGATAATAAAGAAAATCCTTTTTTTTAATCCTAACTAACGTTAGACATACAAATAAAAAACAATACACGAAAAAAATAAAAAAAATATTATTAAATAGCTTATATTTCATAATTAATTATATACTATGTGATGTTCTCTCTCACATACGTATAGAAAGTGCAGTTTCTTGATATAAAGCATTTTCTAAGTATTAAAACTCACATCAATTCTTTATGACTGTTTGAGTAAATATTTTAAAGTGTTATATATATATATATATAATTTCATTTTGATATTAATATATTAAAACAATTCTTTATGACTGTTTGAGTAAATATTTTAAAGTGTTTTATATATATATATTTAATTTAATTTTGATATTAATATATTAAAACAATAAAAAAATAAAAAGTTTCAAAATATTATAAAAAGCGGCTATCCACGATACCAAATAAAATCATGAAAGAAGAGAAAGACAGCCACAGGATTGTCCCTGCTTTCTTCACTTTTAACACTTGATATTGAGAAGACAGAGAGATCCCTTACTTTATCTAAAGCTACTGATCAAGCTCGTTGAGTTATTACAAAGTTCGCGTGTCTTGTTTTTCTAGCATGAAAGATGGAGAAACATCAAAAGTTGTTCATTGAATGATGCTGGCAACGTTTTGAAAGAGAGAAAGAATGGATGGTGGAGGTGATATTTACAGAGTAAGCAGCGCGCGTTTAAGCAGTTCTTCTAATATATGGAGGAATAGTACCATGGAAGTTTTTTCAAGGTCTTCTCGTGATGAAGACGATGAAGAAGCTCTAAAATGGGCTGCTTTAGAAAAGCTTCCATCTTTTTTACGTATGAGAAGAGGTATATTAACTGAAGAAAAAGGTCAAGCAAGAGAGATTGATGTAGCAAACCTTGGTTTGATAGAGAAAAGGAATTTGTTGGAGAGGCTAGTCAAAATCTCTGAAGAAGATAATGAGAGATTCCTGTTGAAGCTCAAAGAAAGGATTCACAGGTATTGGATCTTGAAACCTCAGATCCACCCCAGTTTCTGAAAGATTTTCTTTTTTCTTTCTGATGCATTCTGTTTTTGTTTTCTCTCTACTGGTTTTTAAACACAGAGTTGGACTGGATTTACCAACAATTGAAGTCAGGTTCGAACATCTAAGTATTGAAGCTGAAGCTTATGTTGGAGGTAGAGCATTGCCTACAATTTTCAACTTCTCTGCAAATATGTTAGAGGTACAAAAGCTGCCATAGAAATCACACTACAATTTTCTTGTCGTATTGTGAATTGAACTCACTGATTTTCCTGTATTCTGCCCATCTCCAAAGGGGTTCTTGAGCTTCCTTCACATACTTCCAAGTAGGAAGCAGCCATTTCCCATTCTTCATGATCTCAGTGGAATCATCAAGCCGAGAAGGTCAGCGAAAATATTAAGTTAGCAGTATATTTATGCAGAGAATGCTGCAAAATGGGCGGTTTCTCATATTCAAGTTTTGCAGAATGACACTTCTTTTAGGCCCTCCTAGCTCAGGAAAGACTACGTTACTACTGGCGTTGGCTGGAAAACTTGGTAAAGATTTGAAAGTAAGGAGACACGAATTTTCGGTTTTTGTTTTTAAGAAACTGTTTTTGCCTCATGATCTGACCTTGATATTTGTGAAATTTCAGAGTTCAGGAAGTGTTACTTACAATGGACATGACATGGCAGAGTTTGTGCCACAGAGGACATCAGCTTATATAAGTCAACATGATCTTCATATAGGGGAAATGACTGTGAGAGAAACGCTGTCTTTCTCTGCAAGATGCCAAGGGGTTGGACCACGTTATGGTCAGTAAAACTCCATTGTTTCAGCACAACAATTGTTTAATCAATAAAGGATTTGATTTGAATCACGTGAAATTATGCAGAGATGTTAACTGAACTATCAAGAAGGGAGAGGGAAGCGAATATCAAACCAGATCCTGATATTGATATTTTCATGAAGGTGAGGAAGGATTGGAACATAATTGAGTCCATAATCATAGTGAGAAAAGTGTTTTCATCATTAAAATATGCTCTAAAAATTTGGAATCTACAGGCAGCAGCACTGGAAGGGCAAGAGACAAATGTAACAACAGATTATATTCTCAAGGTACTGGATGCAAATCTAACCAGGCTTGCATGATTACACAAAAGATACACAAATGGATATAACTAATCCTTCTGCTTCTACGAATTAAAAGATTTTAGGACTTGAAATATGTGCTGATACCATGGTGGGTGATGAAATGATACGAGGCATCTCTGGGGGGCAAAAGAAGCGAGTCACGACAGGTTAAACATCAAGCAACTTTTTGTTATTTCTGGGAGTAATTTTTTATGAGCATGAACCAGAACTGAGTGTTTTTTGGTCTATCTATGTAATGCAGGTGAGATGCTAGTTGGACCAGCACGAGCATTTTTCATGGATGAGATTTCAACTGGTTTGGACAGCTCAACTACATTCCAAATAGTGAACTCACTCAGGCAAACAACTCACATTCTCAATGGAACTACTTTCATCTCTCTTCTTCAACCAGCCCCAGAAACATATGACCTTTTCGATGACATAATTCTGCTGTCGGAAGGACTGATCGTTTACCAGGGTCCATGTGAAAATGTTCTTGAATTCTTTGAATCTATGGGCTTCAAATGTCCGGAGAGGAAGGGAGTTGCTGACTTCTTA
Source organism: Salix purpurea (assembly GCA_027405865.1). NCBI lineage: Eukaryota > Viridiplantae > Streptophyta > Magnoliopsida > Malpighiales > Salicaceae > Salix > Salix purpurea. Next base: position 2,984,496 of record JAOWLH010000023.1, read on the forward strand.
CAAGAAGTAATTCTATCCATAACTTCAAATGACGTGTTTCCATTACAGATCTTGGAGCAGATTTGAACTTGTTTATAAACTTTTTCTGGTGATATCAAATAGGTGACATCAAGGAAAGATCAAGAGCAGTACTGGGCACGTAGAGATCAGCCGTACAATTTTGTTTCAGCCAAGGAATTCTCTGAAGCATTCCAATCATTTCATATTGGCCGAAAACTAGGTGATGAACTTGCCACACCATTTGATAAGTCCAAATGCCACCCTGCTGCTCTAACAACTGAGAAGTACGGTGTCAGCAAGAAGGAACTCCTGAAAGCTTGCATCTCAAGAGAAATTTTGCTCATGAAAAGGAACTCGTTTGTCTACATTTTCAAATTCACACTAGTGAGGATTCTTTTTCTTGTTCTCTGAAATCATATCCATTCCATTCATGAGATCAAATTCTGTGATCTCAAGGATTTGCACTCGCTTCATTGTTGTGAAATTATAAGTTGTTCTTCCTTTATTTTCAGCTTATTATCTTAGCTTCCATAACAATGACTCTATTTCTAAGAACGGAGATGCATCGCAATACAATAGTGGATGGTGGGATTTATCTCGGCGCTCTTTTCTTCGCTATCATTGTCATCATGTTCAATGGTTTCTCGGAGCTTGCCATGACCATCATGAAGCTTCCTGTTTTCTACAAGCAAAGGGACCTTCTCTTCTATCCTCCATGGGCATATGCCATACCTACATGGATTCTCAAGATCCCAATCTCGTTTGTAGAGGTTGCCATATGGACGATCATGACATATTATGTTATAGGCTTTGATCCAAACATTGGAAGGTGAGAAAAATGGAACCTGTCAATGAATCTGTTTTCATGTCCCCTGGATTTCCAGAATTTGCTGAAATCTCTTCATGGCAGGTTTTTCAAGCAGTACTTGATATTTGTATTGACTAACCAGATGTCATCTGGGCTGTTCCGAATGACGGGAGCACTAGGAAGGAACATAATTGTAGCAAATACATTTGGCTCATTTGTATTGCTTGCAGTGCTAGTTATGGGAGGATTCATCTTATCAAGAGGTGGCTTAGATACATTTACTCCTAATTATTTTGTTAAGTGTGATGAGATTGAATTCTGATTGTGAACCCTATATTCTTTTGCATTAGATAATGTGAAGCCATGGTGGATATGGGGCTACTGGTTCTCGCCATTAATGTATGTGCAGAATGCGGTGTCTGTCAATGAGTTTCTTGGGAATAGTTGGAGACATGTAAGCTTCATGTTCTTGAACTCTGACGACAAGAAAAAAAAATACACACACACTTTGAAGATTCGAAGAAAATGCTTCAGCTAATACTAATACTAACAAATGGAAATATATTTGCCACAGATTCCTCCCAATTCAACAGAGTCATTAGGGGTTACAGTCTTGAAATCTCGAGGAATTTTCCCAGAAGCACAATGGTATTGGATTGGAATAGGAGCTTTGATAGGATACACCTTGCTATTCAACTTCCTTTTCACCTTGGCTCTGAAATATCTCAATCGTGAGTATCCATCTACATTTTTCATGTTCAGTTTTGAAAGTTGAGCCCACAATTCTGATTATTGAATTGATTGCAGCATTTGGGAAGCCTCAGGCAATGTTATCAAAAGAGGCCTTGGCTGAGAAAAATGCAAACAGAAATGGAGAGGTCATTGAATTATCAACAAGAGGAAAGAGTTCTTCAGGTAGGTCAACAGACTAAACCAATATAGATATCTGCTTCTTTCCCATCTTGTATGAAGGAAGCTATAAGTTAAACCTTCTGGAAACATTGCAGTAAGAGGGAATGAAAGCAGAATAAGCTCCTCACCCAGGCCACCATCTTCAAGAACACCAAGCTTTGGTGATGGCAATCAAACTAAGCGAGGAATGGTTCTCCCTTTTCAACCCCTTTCTATATCTTTCAATGAGATCAGATACTCGGTAGACATGCCACAGGTACCTTATGGCTCTTTAATTATGAAGTAACAACATAAATACCAGCAACCTTAAAGAAAAAATGAAACTTTCTGGGAGTTACTGACATGACGGATGAGTCAATCCGCTATGTAATTCTCCCAGTGTCATCACGTGAAGAATTTCTGAATCTGTAGGAAGTCTCTAAATTTCAAAATACTTATTTAATTCTGGTATTATATTTGCTTTTTTTTGCCCCACTCCTTACAGGAGATGAAGGCTCAAGGAATTCTTGATGATCGTCTGGAACTTTTGAAGGGTGTCAGTGGTGCTTTCAGGCCAGGAGTCCTGACTGCTCTAATGGGTATTAGTGGTGCTGGAAAGACCACTCTAATGGATGTGTTATCTGGAAGAAAAACTGGTGGTTATATTGAAGGAAGAATCTCTATATCAGGGTATCCAAAAAACCAGCAAACATTTGCTCGGATTTCAGGATACTGTGAACAAACTGACATCCATTCCCCCCATGTCACTGTATATGAATCCCTGGTTTACTCTGCATGGCTTCGGCTTTCCCCCGACGTTGATTCAGAGACGAGAAAGGTATAATTCATTCAGTTTCTTATTTTTATTGTAGAACATGAAGGGAGGGATGAACGAAAAGGCATCCAAAATCAAGGATGAACACGATAGGACAAATTTTCTGTTTTCTTCAGCCATCAGGTTAATGAATCTTAAGATCAATCAATGTGTTGCAGATGTTCATTGAGGAAGTCGTCGAGCTTGTGGAGCTAAACCCTTTAAGAGATGCGCTTGTTGGATTGCCTGGTGTGAATGGTCTCTCTACCGAGCAGCGCAAGAGGTTGACAATTGCTGTTGAGCTTGTTGCTAATCCATCCATAATTTTCATGGATGAGCCAACCTCTGGCCTTGATGCCAGGGCGGCGGCCATTGTTATGAGAACGGTGAGGAACACGGTGGATACTGGGAGAACTGTAGTGTGCACAATCCACCAGCCAAGCATAGACATATTCGATGCTTTTGATGAGGTGATACATATTCTTCACTCGAATGGAACTATCAAACGAGTTTCTGTCATCTTTGTAGATGCTCTAATCCGTTGTTTTCACATTGTAGCTATTATTGTTGAAACGGGGAGGTGAGGAAATCTATGTTGGTCCAGTAGGCCGCCATGCTTGCCATCTAATCAAGTATCTTGAGGTTAGGATAATTTGCTTGATACAGAAGATCTTACCTTGTTGCTAAATTTCTGACTTTGAGGACTTACATGAACTTTACCAGGAAATTGAGGGAGTTCCAAAGATTAAGGATGGTCACAATCCTGCAACTTGGATGTTGGAGGTTACTTACACAGCACAAGAAGAGCTTCTCGGGGTTAACTTCACTGATATCTACAAGAATTCAGAACTATGCAGGTCAGATCACCACAAATTTCCATTTTTTTTTAAGAAAACAAGAAGTAGGGGAGGGAAGAAAAATAAAAGAGAACTTTACTGACCATGTTTATATTTTGAGTTGAAAACTGCTATGATTGGAAAATTATTTAAAGAAAAACATGTGAAGCTTCATCAGAATATATTATTTTCTGATGCACACAACGTCACCAGGCTATTGACAATTTCCAGTGAATTATTTAGGAGAAACAAAGCATTGATCAAGGAACTAAGCTCTCCACCGCCGGCTTCAAAAGATCTTTACTTCCCTACTCAATATTCGCATTCCTTCTTCACCCAGTGTATGGCTTGCCTGTGGAAGCAGCACTGGTCATATTGGCGAAACCCGCCATACACTGCTGTCAGACTGTTATTCACAACATTCATAGCTTTAATGTTCGGGACGATATTCTGGGACATGGGCTCCAAAAGGTAACATAGAAGTGCAGAATATTCTTCACTCCCACCTCCTCTTTTGCTCTCTAACATAAATGGAATGTTTTGAATTGCAGAAGGAACAAACAAGATATCTTTAATTCGATGGGTTCTATGTACGCAGCTGTTCTTTTCATAGGTGTGCAGAATGCTACATCAGTGCAGCCAGTTGTTGCTATTGAGAGAACAGTCTTTTACAGAGAAAGAGCAGCAGGAATGTATTCTGCACTGCCATATGCCTTTGCACAGGTAAATTATCTGTTATATAATAATATAAATCATATTCTGGATCTCACCTAATAACTTAAGATTTTAGATGAGATGATTTCTTGACATAGTACCAGAGTTTTGTTGACCCAGCAGTCACGGGTTCGAGTTCCATCATCCTCGTTCTATTTGATAAAAATCAAACACAACGGGAAACATGGAGAAGAGACTGCTTAATGCTAGTTTCGAGATTCCAGGAAAATCAACAGCAAGGTTTCCTCACCTGATCAATTGTTTTTCCATGCAGGTTATGATTGAAATCCCACACATTTTAGTTCAGACTCTTATATATGGAGTTATAGTGTACACCATGGTTGGTTTTGAATGGACAGTTACCAAGTTCTTCTGGTACATCTTCTTCATGTACTTCACTTTGCTATACATGACTTTCTATGGCATGATGACTGTCGCCGTCACGCCAAACCACAATGTCGCCGCCATACTTTCATCTGCTTTCTACGCAATATGGAATCTTTTCTCTGGATTCGTTGTTCCACGGACGGTAACTTCTCATTTTTCATTTGTGTTTCTATACCAACTATCTAAATCAAAAACAGGCCAGGACTGAAGATGATGAACTCTTGTTTCTGACAGAGGATTCCTATCTGGTGGAGATGGTACTTCTGGGCATGTCCAGTCTCCTGGACCCTCTACGGACTGATTGCTTCGCAATATGGAGACATTCAGGATAAACTAGAGGGCGGCGAAACAGTGGAAGATTTCGTGAGGAATTATTTCGGTTTCCAGCACGACTTTATTGGAATTTGTGCAATCGTTGTTGTTGGGATCTCTGTGCTCTTTGCTTTCACCTTTGCATTCTCCATCAGAGCATTTAACTTCCAGAGAAGATGAGATTAATTTTTTCTGCTTTTCTAAATAGAGAAATGTACAAAGCAATCAGAATGTTGTCATCACTTCTGGTTATATTGATCATAATTTTTGCTCATGTTGGTTATATTGATCATAATTTTTGCTCATGTTGACAATGTGGTTTGCGCGCGCGCGGGCGCTCAAGCAGGTCCATGCCAAACCTGTCGTGTTGTCTGTGAAAGAAGAAAATAAAATGGAAACAAACATTTTTTGCCATTCATATTTCAAAACTTTCACTTCTCTACCCGCTTCTTTTCTCAAATTTTATCATACCATCTAGCTAATTTACGAGTTTGGTAGCCCGCGCGTTGCGCCGGGCTTTTTATATGTAGCAAACTGATTATTTATGTGGTAAGTAGAGAATTTTTTAGTTGATAGATAGAGAATTGTAAATTTTAAATAATGCTATAACATTTTTTTATGTATTGAATTAGTTGATTATTGTTATAAGCTTAAATACTCGGATAATAATTCAATTGCGAAATTTAAAAATTATTAGCGAAATTTTTTTTGAAAGATCAACTAATTGTAATTTGAGTATTGCAAGACCATAATTGATTAATTGTTTAGTATGTATTGATTGTTTTGATGGTTATTTAATTGGTTGATGTAAATCTGTAATCAATAAAATGAATGAAAGATGATATTTTGTTGTCTTGAACTGAATGTTTTGATTGTTAAATATTTTTTAACAGTTATTAAGCATTTAACTGGTTGATACCAATATTATAATCGCTGAAATGTATTAAAGATAGATTATTTTTTGTTTGCATTGATTTAGTTGGTTGTTGACATTATTTTACTGTCTTGGAGAATAATTTAGTCACAGTTTGGATTTGAATTGTGTGTTGATTTAATTAACTCATAGATTGCAAAATTGCAATGTTTTGATTATCTGGTGTGTTTTAATTGGATTGATAATTATATAATCAGTTGGTTGAAAAGATGTAATAGATTATATTGATTAGAGATTTTTGTTTGCTGTAGTCAATTGGGAATTTGTTGGTGGTTGGTTTTGTTGTAATTGTGTGGTCGATCATCTAATTTTTCTTTATTCAGTTGTGTTTACTGGTTATGAAAATATTTTTTGTATCCATCTGTATGGTGAATTATTTGATTGTTTGGTGTGATATTTTTTTGTTGTAGTTTATTGATCAATTTGTGAATGTGTTTTAATCGGTTATTTGTAATTGTGTGGCCGATCATCTACTATTATATAACTATATTAAATGTATCTCAGAATACTTATATTAATTTTTTATATTAAAAAAATCCTAGGTCATGTTTTTTTTTCCTTATATATATTCTTAGGCGAAAGATTAAAAATATGTATATAAAAAATTAACACCATTATTGTCAAAAGAATAGAAATTATTAAATTATGAAGAGCAAAAAAAATATTAACAAAAGAGTTACTAACAAAATAATTCTGATTCTTATTATTATTATTATTATTATTATTATTGTTATTATTATTATTGTTATTATTATTATTATTTTTATTATTATTGTTATTATTATTATTGTTATTATTATTGTTATTATTGTTATTATTGTTATTGTTATTATTATTGAAATAATTGTTATTATTATTGTTGTTGTTGTTGCTGTTATTATTGTTATTATTATTGTTATTATTATTATTATTCTTATTCTTATTCTTATTATGATTATTGTGTTAAGTACACTTATATATACATGGACAAAAGTAGACATTATTCTATAAATAAAAAAAATTAAATTTGTGAATGTGTTTTAATCGGTTATTTGTAATTGTGTGGCAGATCATCTACTATTATATAACTATATTAAATGTATCTCAGAATACTTATATTAATTTTTTATATTAAAAAAATCCTAGGTCATGTTTTCTTTTCCCTATATATATTCTTAGGCGAAAGACTAAAAATATATATAAAAAAAATTAACACCATTATTGTCAAAAGAATAGAAATTATTAAATTATGAAGAGCAAAAACAATATTAACAAAAGAGTTACTAACAAAAATAATTATTATTATTATAATTGTTATTATTATTATTATTATTATTATTGTTGTTGTTATTGTTATTATTATTGTTATTATTATTATTATTGTTATTATTATTCTTATTATTGTTCTTATTATTATTGTTATTATTATTATTATTGAAAAAATTGTTATTATTATTATTATTATTATTATTGTTATTATTATTGTTATTATTATTATTATTGTTATTATTATTATTATTATTATTATTATTATTATTATTATTATTATTATTATTATTATTTTTAAGCTGAATATAATTATATTATTATTTTTATTATTATGAAAGACTAAAATTATTTTAGAAACTTTAACAAAAGGAAAAAAAAATATCATTGCCATCACTGCTAAAAGATTAAAAATTATTAAATTATATAGAGAAAAAAAAACATTAACAAAAGAGTAAGCAAGAAAAACAATTAAATTATTATCATCATTATTATTATTCTTATTATTATTATTGTGTTAAGTACAAAATTAAAATTCGAATACAATTTTTATTTTATTTTATCCGATTTATCATTATATAATTATATTAGATGTATTTAAGAATACTGATATTAATTTTTTTTATTTAAAAAATTTTAGGTCATGTTTTTTTCGCTTTATATATATTTCTATGAGATAATATTCAATAAATATTAGAACATATAATTAATGAAAGACTAAAAATATTTTAGAAACTTTAACAAAAGGAAAAAAAAATATCATTGCCATTACTGTCAAAACAATAAAAATTATTAAATTATATGAAGGAAAAAAAATTAACAAAAGGGGAAGCAAGAAAAACAATTAAATTATTATTATTATTATTATTATTATTATTATTATTATTATTATTATTATTATTATTGTGTTAAACACACTTATATATACATGGACAAAAGTAATAATATCATGATTATTGCATAAATAATCAAATCATAAAAATCACCAAATCCAAAGAAGAAAAAAAAGAGAAGCAAAAAACAAAATAAATGAACAAAGAGAAAAAATGAGCAATATTAATAAAAAAGGAATTCAAATAATTAAATTGCCCAGGGAAATTATTACAAAAAAGCATAATATTTGTATAAAAACCAATAAAAAAACTCAATCAATTAAAAATACAGAAAAAACATAAAAAAAACAATGAATTAATAACAAATAAAAAATTAAAAGAATAAGGACCGAAATGAAAAATAACATATATTAAATTAATTCCAATTAAAGGATAAAATTAAAGAAAAACAAATTCGGAGGACCAAAAATAAATATTGAAAACTGCTGCCTTTTTTAAAAAAATCAGAAGAAGAGGGACTGAAATCAAACTTTGTATATATTACCAATTTCAATTGGAGGACCAAATCAAAGAAATCAAAACATCTGTACCGGAATAATTGACTGAATAAAAAATAAATACAAAATCAAAAGTATAAGGACTGAAATAAAACGTTCTTATATAATCAGTTTTAATTGGAGGGCACAATTGAAAACAATAAAACTTTAATTTGAATAAATCAGTAATAAAAACGAAATAAAAACCTAAGGGACCAAATGGAACTTCAGACAAACATCAGGGACCTTATCTGCATTTGGGGGCGGGAGGAGAGAGAAAAGGGACGCCGGAGCGAAACCCGTCCGCCGCGGCTTAACCGGTCATCGGTTTACTGAACGCGCCGCGCCGGAGGATAGAGGACCTCCCGGCGCATCGTCTGGAGAGGCGGAAGTCAATTTGTGAAGGCGGGAAGAGGTCGCACGCGCCGTCACAGTGGCGCGTAAGCACGGAACCTCGCTGGCGCGGGACGGACACGCGCCAGTCGCCCGCGGAAAAAATAATAAAATAATGTGCGAATTACCGGATCACCCATGCCCCCACCCGTAATTACAAAAAAACCGGAAGGGAAAGGACGGCGCTGCCCCCGTGTCCTGTTAGCTAATTTGTCGTTTTCTGGGCCCTTTTTCGGCAGTGCACTGTTCCGAGAAAGTGAGAAAACCCGAGAGAGCCCCTGCAACTGTGCACTATTTTGTCTTTTACGGGGGCTTTAATCGGTAATGCACTGTTCACATGCGGAAAAGACAAAAAAAAATAGGGTGGACGAACTCGCGCGACACACGGACGAAAAAGCTCGCGTCCACAGTGTTTTCAGAGACAATGAACAGTGCATGAATAGTGATTTTCGTATTCTTTTAGTTATTTGTTAATGTCAGAAAATAATATAAATTATGTTCTGAAATTTCTCCTAACAGCTTAAACTCTTAGATAAGATGGCTTCTCAACGATTTATATCCTGTATTTGCAAGATCTTATGCCATATAAATCATATGACTTATAGCTTGAACTACAAACACCTTGTTTAAACATGTAAAACCTTGCTACAACTAGTGAAGCACATGTTCAGAATAAATGCTTTGCAATATCACCAACACTAGTAAATGTTCCATTTTTATATAATCAGGCTAGGATTGATGAACAAGTATAATATTGCACAATCTGTCTTCACGAAAAACTAACTCTGTCAATATCAGCCAAACAAAGGCTGAAACAAGATGAGCTTCTAGCCGAGCGACAGATTATATTATCAACTTGCTGCCGCATATGTTACAATTGGAACTCAATTCCATCAATATCTAGAACTACTACTTTAACTCTAAATTAGAAAAAAGAAAGAAAGAAAGGGAAGGAACGTGTCACTGCCTCATTTTTCGTCATTCAAGAAGCTCTGCAACTTCCCCAAACCCGTGACAGACATGCTCCCGTGCACCCTTGGACATGGGGCAAACAAGTTTCGGGGAGGCTCGGATTGGAAGCAAACCACGATAACAGCTAAATTATCCCAACTCTTCCTCTTCAAGGCTTCAACAACTAGATCTTTGCTACACATGACTGGGTCATTGTGCTCTTGAAGCCTTCGCCTAGCAAAATCCACAGCGTTTTGGCTCCTGAACACATCCCAAATCCCATCACTACCAATAATGAGGAATTCATCTTCCTCAGTCAATTGCCTAGTCATAAGCTCAGGCTCTGCAATTAGAGGTCCACAATCACTACCATTACCACCTTTGAGTCCTTCTATGTGCCAGTCTCCCAAAGCACGAGTCACACTGAGCTGTCCATTGAGATATTCATCATTAATGTGCCCCCCAGATGCCTCAATGCGCTCCCTTTCTCTGTTGCACGCTGGTTTGTGATCATTAGACATGTCAATGGCATTGCCAGTGCAGCATAGCACTGCCCGACAATCTCCAGCATTTGCCACAACTAGCAACCTGTCATCAAGAATAAATAGCATATCAAGTAATCAAAAACTTAGTCCTCACAAACCATCTTTAGAACAAAAACCACAGACCCTGCCTTAATGGGCTCTCATGGGTTAATTTGGAGATATGACCTATGGGCAAGCATTACCATATCATTTAGCTGAAGCCTTTTTATTTGCTGAATAAACTCATATTATCAGCCTCCCTAAGAAATATCCAGATGGAGGCTTGCCTTTGAATATAGAATGTGGTTCAACCTATTTCAGGTTCAGAAAGCCCAACTTTAGCTTAGATAGCTCATATCTACCTTGTTTCTTAACTCAACAGTAATGTAATTGGTGAAACTAAGCACCAGGGATAAAGATTCTTAATAATCTAACTAATAGAATGTACCACAGCGTAGTTTGGTGAGCATTAAATGCTCCAAGAGAATAATGTAATAAGCCCATTAACATATAAAACAGTTGGTAAAATGGATAAAAGCTAACCTCCCAACAACAAGAGCTGCTAGTGCAGTGGTTCCAGAAGCAAGGTCTGCATCCATGGAGCAAGCCTTCGCAAAAGCAGAGTCGGTTTGCAGAAAAGCAGAAGCAACAACTCTCTCAACCTCCATGGGGAAGCCTTCATCGTCAGCAATGAATTTTGGCAAATGGTAGCATGCAAAGTCAGCAGCATGCTTTCCTCCATGTCCATCAAACACCTAACCATCAAAAACAGAACTGACCTCAACTAATACTTGTCATCACAATAACTGATATCAATGCCATAACAGCGCACTCGCATCAGCAATAAATAAACATAATTTTTTTACCACTGCCATAATCGCACAAATATGCTTTCAACTATGGATTGTGACAGCAGAATTGAAGAAAAGATAAACCTATCGTGTTTCTTGAATATCAAGTAAAAACAAAAGGCTAAATTTTGCAAGGCCTCAAGTTTTGTTTTACAGCCTGTTTTTCACTTAACTGAAATGGTATTTTGGTGTGACTTGCAAAAATTAAGAATTTTGATACAAGATAATTTATAAATAAATGAAAAGTGCTAATGCCCCAAGGAAATCACAAAAATCTTGCACATCATTTACACCAAAGAACAGCCAATAGTTTCTTGAATGTCCCAAACAAGGAATCATAAGAGGAACTAAGATAAAGAAAATAGTACCCCATAAAAGGAATTGGGCCCATCAATAGCATTCTTGAGTCCATAATCACTCATAAAATTGTCAGAACATATATACACATCTTCCATTTGAGGGCGAAAGTTGCCAATATCCGCCCATGCTCCAGAGCGAATAATTGGAATGAAATCTACACCATGATTTTCCGGACCAGGCTGAGGTATAATAGAGATGTCAAACGTCATCACCTGCACAAAAATCAGGTCAAAATCTCGGCAACAAGAACTGTAGATCGCAACCCCCCCAGAAGCAAACAATTGAATTGCTGTAAAAAAGCAAATACCGCAGAGCCCATTATGAGGCCAAACAACAAACCTAATAAAAATACTCCATAACACAAAATCTAGCCCAACAAAAAGATATTGATAACACAGTAGGAACCATGCTACAAATTTAACTCACTAAGTTCATTTCATTTCTTACTAACATTTAATCTCTAACTTCCAAATCCTACCACATATTATGATAAAAAATCAGATGCTACTAATTTTACAGAAACAGTCTTGCCGAAATCAATACCCGGAAATCTCCACGGTTGTATTTGCGGGTCCCACTTATTCCATGGACGAGATGTTAAATTAAAAATAGCATTACTCTTCGAACAACATTTTCATTAAATCACAAACAACTTCCTTATCAAGGAGTCCACTTCAATGAGGCAATAATTACAAATATATTACATAGTTATATTAAAAGAACAGCACAATCTAAAAAGAAAGAAAAACAAGATCAAACGTAACAAACCAATTCAATCCCATCAAAGTCAAACATGAATTTCTCAAGCAACAAAGAAAGCATAACCCATTTAGAAATCTAACTCAAAAAACCCATTAAAATCAAAGAAACATAAAGAAAATCAAAACCCAATTTTTTTAACCACGAAAACAAAAACCCAGATGCCAAAAAGGTGAAAATTTTAGAAACTTAAAAGAGGCTGGTGACGAACCAGAGTGTTCTTACAGTTAACAGGCACACGATCAATGCTAAAACACTGTCTACACGACGTCGTAGCAGTGTAAGCAGAGAGGTATTGTTGGTCTACTGCTATTTTCACTAGAATTCCTATTATTTCCTTAAATTTTTAAGCGTTCCTAACAAAACCCACCGCCAAATAAAAACAAGGGACCAAAGTGACTCACTGAGTTCAGTTAATTGAACGGTGACCCAACGAGTCCACTCGGGTAGAAATCGAGTGTCGGAGGTAGAAAGATATGATTTTTTTTCGAGAGTGCGAGCGGTGGAGAGGCCAGTCCGGAGAGTTCTTGGAGCTAGGGTTTTAGACTAAAGAAAGTGAGAGAAATTAGGGTTTTCAAGAGATGCAGCTTCAGTGAATCTGAGACGCAGTTTTAGTGATTCAGAGAGAGAGAGAGAGAGAGCTGTTTTTCTTTCGTTGTAGTCTAGACTTGTAGACGTCTGAACTCTGAAGGGCAAAGAGTTATAAGTGGTTTGTTGTAGATGTTGATGGTGACGACGTCGTTTTTAGTCATAGCCGGGGGCGTGATTCTCTGTCAAGTCAATTATTTATTTATCATACTATTTCGTTGTTAATTGGTATTTTTTGAGTTAGCTTTTCTCGTATTTCTCTGACTTTACCACTTCCATATCATAAAATAAAATGACTGCGTTAACTCTAAAATTATAGTTTTGAATTATATAGTTGTTAATATAATAATCACTGAAAATTTACAAGATCATTAATTTAAAGACTCGTGAAATTAATTGAGATATTTATAAACTGGCCTGGACACACAGTTAATACAAAATAAAACACTTTTGTTTTATAATGTAATATTATTTTTTCTACCGTCAAATCAAAATTATGTTATTTAAAATATCGTTAATTAAAAAAGAAAAGTAATTTAAAAGTATCTCTTAACATGAAAAACAACAATAAATAAAATAATAAAAACACACACACATGATAGAATCTTGGGCTGTCTCCAGTATAGCCCTCACGTTGAGGCCATGGCTGGCAAGGAGGAAGAATGCCTGACTCAGCTTAGACATGGGGAAATGGAAAATATCTTAAAGCTTTCTTTCGATGGGGATTGAAATTGAAATGATTGTGTAGACCTTTTTATTGGTGAATTTTGATCTTATTATAAGTTTATATGGACCGACAAAAACACTTCATCATTGTGATTTGCTTGTCCTGGAGATTAATTAAATATTATATTTTGGACTATAGTTATTTGCATGCAGAGCTCAGAAAGTCAACCTTGTGGATGATGATGATGATGGTGTTCTCTCTCTCTCTCTTTTGGGTGAGAAAAAAAAATAAAGATTGTGGGATCAGGATTTGGACAGCTGTTGGGTGGGCATTATTATTATTAAAAACAAAAAGGGGGAGGCGAAGCCATTGTATGCATGGTAAGAGCAAGTTCAATGATAGGAGTCATTTTTAAGAGCTAAATATATAAAATAACTTCTTGAATAGTGTTTATATGGCTTTTTTGTTGATGTGTACTCCAATGATAAGAGCTATTTTGGAGAGTCATTTTTTTATATTATTTAAATATAGTACAATTATGCAATTAATTAATTAATATGAGTAAGTTATAATTAAATAATTACTTTTAAAAAACTTTCTACCAATAAAAGTATTATTTTTATATTATATTTAAATTAAAATAAAATAAAATAATAGCATAATTATACAATATAATTATATTATAATTATATTATTTTTAATTATATTTAACCCCCCACCCGATTATAATTATATTATTTTTAATTATATTTAGCCCCCACCCCGACCCGATTAAAACCCTACCCATTCTCACTCCCATTCCCATCTTCATCTTCTACGCCCCCCCCCCCCCCCCCCCCCCCCCCCAGCCCCCTATGTTAAATCCCCTCCCCAGCCCCAAGCACTCCCCAGAAAAATGAATTAAGTCTCCCTCTTTCTCCCTCTCCAACAAATCAAAAAACAGAATCTCTACATCTCTTCTCAATAGCAACAACGACTCATATCATTTTCTATTTTTTCTTTGCTAATTCTACATCTCTCAATTTCTATTTAATCTTTTAATTTCTGCAATTTTATTTTTATTATTTTGTTTCATTTAATTTTTTTTCACCCCGAAATCAAAGAGAGAAAGATGGTGAGAAAGCTCAAGCTTGTAGCGAAGAAAACGGAAGCAAAACATTATTTTATTCATTAAATATTATTTTATTTTTTGGCTCTTTGGTTGAAACATGTAGAAATAACTCCTGGGAATGACAATAGCCATTTTGGCTCTTCAAATGCCTCCTGTGTTGGAGATGAAAAATTTGACACAAAAAGCCAAAAGGACAAAATTTTGGCTTTGGCTCTTCATATAGCTCCAGCGTTGGAATGGGAGAGGCATCCCGAGAGCCAAAGGCAAAATTTTTAAATTTTAGTTGTTCTTGTTATATTTAGTGTCTCCAACGGGAGAGGCATCCCGAGAGGCAAAATGCCTTTTCTTCAACCAAAGAGCCATTCCTACAGATCTAGCATGCAGAGCCACAATGAAAAAAAGCCGTTGAAATTATACCGTTGGAGAACAATAACAAAGAAAACACTACAACAACAACAACAACAACACAACAACAACAGAGGGAGATGGAGGGGGCAGTGAAGAAATAACAAAGCATACACAGAGCTTAAACAAAGCAACGACAACAACCTGCATTTCTACAACATCTTCCTTCATGCTATTGTGCGCCACCTCCACAGTACATCCACAAGACCTAACCCCTTCTCTCCTTTCTTTTAAGCCTAAAATCTTCATCTTCTCTGTCTGCCCATTGCTTTCAGACGAGTGTGTGTGTGTTAGGGGTGGCTGGAGGGAGTGGAGTGTGTGGGTGTGTGTGTGGGTGGGTGGGTGGGTGGGGTGGAGAAAGATGGGGTAGGTTTTTTTTTTTTAATTTTGGAAGTGAGATTGAGATGAAGGGGATAGACGGGTGGGGTTGGTTTATATTATAGTAATTATTATATTATAATAATAACAATTAATTATAATAATAATTAATTAATATTAATATTATATAATAATAATTATTAATTATAATTATTATTAATTATAGTAATATTAGTTAGCATAAAAAAATAGGGGTATTAATTTAATTGAATTATTTGTAATGGAATATATTTTAATTAATTATGTTTGAGCTTATTGGTTATTTGTTAATTTGTTCATTTTGTTTTTTTAAGTTTTTCTAACACTCAAAGATAGTAAGTAATATTAATTAACTTTAAATACAACAGCCATAAAAAACATATAAATTACTTGAAAAACATATGAGTATCTTAAATTTTAAATTTTAAATATTGTGGGTCTTTTAATTATATTTAAATTCATTTTTTTTAATTTAAATATAATTAAAAATAATATTTTTATTGTTGGCGGGTTTCTCAAAAACAATTATTTAATTATATAACTTACTCATATTAATTGTATAATGAATTGTATAATTACACTATATACAACATAATTGAATTTTATTTAAAATAAGTTTAAAAAAATAACTCTTAAAAAATGTCTCTTTCCATTGGAGACCACATCAGCTCAAGAGTCATTTATACACTATTCAAAAAGTCATTTCTATCATTTGCCTCTTAAAAATGCCTCCTACCATTGGATTTAATTAGGGTTTTTTTTACCTCAAACTTTGAAGTTTTTGTTTGATTAGATTGATGCCCATTTGCTTTTTATTAGTTATCAAAGATAAAAGTGAAGGGAGGAGCACTTTCGATGGAAAAACCATTTTCAATAGTTGGTGATCTCTTTAAAAGTTCAATTTATTTCTCTAAATTGATTTTTGAGATCATAAATGAGAGAAAATCGTCTCATTTTAATTATGAAAAAAAATATTGATTCATATCAATTTCGGCTATCAAAATAGTTGATTTTGATGTTAGTAGACTTTATTCGATGAGGAGGGTTCTGCAACGATGTTCTATGGCACTATCATTGCTTGTATGATATATCTATGTATTAAAAAAAAATCAATTAAAAAGATAATGATTTGTCTATGTTGATTTTGAGCTTTTAAAACTGATTTTTTTTACCTTAAATCAAATTTTCTTTCAAGATGATTGTTAATTTTGATCTTTTGAATTGATTTTTTAAAACCAAGTTTATTAAGTTTTTGAGGAATTTTTTTCATGTACTTTGTGCAAGTAAAAAAAGTTTGAAAGTGAAAGTTTGGAAGAAAAAAAAAACAATTGTACTGATTTCTCAACAACCACCCTCATCACTGGGTTTTAATTGTAGGCTACATGTTTGGCCTCATTTGTTCTTTTTTTTTATGTTTTCTTTTCATACTTTTTACACTCTAGCCCTTTATGTGTTATTTAATGCATTTTAAGTCCTTTTTTTTAAAAAAAAAACATCTTTTGTTATTTGATGATTTATTTTTTTAATGTAACTTAAAATAAATAAACCTCTTTTTGTTATTTAGCTTAGAAAAATAAGGTATATTGTTGCTATCTTAGTGTCATGACCTATCGTGATTTTTTTTAAAAGCTTGTCTCTCCTGTAATTAAATTAAAAATAATCTTAACAAATGGAAATATTAAATTCAATGAGATATATGACCCAAAATTGTGAGTTTGGCTAGTTAATTTGAGTTCATTCAATTTTTTTTTAGTTATTTTTACTAATTTCATCCATCAACAATGAGTTAATTAGATATTGAGCTTCTAGCTTATTTTATATATATATATATATATATATATATAAAATCATCAACGTTTCATAACTCGATATGGAGTTTAGCTGATTAACTTTGATTCATTGTAAATAGTTATTATTGGTCGTTAACCTGTGTTATGTTGTGTGTTAAAAATTTATATTTTAAAACATGTAAAATGGTTGTGTGAATAACATTTATTTTAAAAGGATGTATTATTATTAGAGAATATTTGAGAGTTTTTGTTTAAGTAAGAAACTTAAAAGTTCCAAGAGCTACTAGTTGTACCAAAGACATATGGTTGTTTTTCCTATTAACAAATGACAGACCGAGCAAAAGCCCTTCGTAGATTGAGGGGTTGTTTGGGAATTTTTTTGAATTTTTTTTTAATATTTTCAAATCATTTTACTGTGTTGATGTCAATAATAATTTAAAAAATAAAAAATATATTATTTTAATATTTTTCTGAATGAAAAATATTTAAAAAACACAACATCAACTATATTCTTAAACAACCGAGTCTGTCAAGTTGGTGTCCTTGAAGAAAGATAGAGGTGTCCTTGGCTTCAATAACTTTAACCAAGTAAGAGGCAAGTATAATATGAAGTGAAGTATACAAAGTAACAAGTTACAATTGAAATGTATTACAGTAGGAAACATAGTGGGCTTTTTTGTGATGAGATTATTTGTGTTATGTTAAAAAAAATATAATGGTATATGTCATTTTTTATTTTCTCTGATAACTAAAGATATTATATAATATTTTAATAATTATATTATATAACTAACATGATAAACTTAAGTCCGAGTGAACTTAAGTTAGCATGATAAACTTGTAACCTTAGTAGTCAAGGTTAGTCCAATCCATGTTATCTCGCCAAACCTATAACCTATGTCAGACAATGTAATCGAGATAATCCCATATAAAGCAAATGATGAAAATCACAAAGTCTATTTTTTTATAAGAAAAACAATGTTGACTTGTATTATCTTTTCAAACTCACAACCTGAATTATTAGATTTGAAGCATTTTATCTAGAAAAATCATGAAACCTTATTCCAATCAAACAAGTCTTGAAAGATGAATCTGCAAAAAAAAAAAACAATTATATTGTAGGATTCAAAACAAAAAAATTGCAATTAAAAAAATGAGGATTAAATTTGAAATACAAAATAACTTATTCTTTCATTAAAGAGTGAAATTGAAAAAAAAATCAATTTAACAAAGGACAAAAAACAATCAAAAGAATGAGGGTCAAAATTGAAATAAAAAATGCAAATAAATTTTGATTTAGGGATGAAATTGAAAACAAAAATCAATTCAACAAAAAACCAGAAAAAAATAATAATTAAAAGAATAAAAATCAAATATATATATATATATATATATATATATATATATATATATATATATATATGAAAATTTGGGATGGAAGAATGAAATTGAAAAAAAAAATAGAACCTTTACCAAAAAAAACAATGAAGAATATAAATTATAAATCAAAAGAATAAAGATTGAAAGTGAAACACAAACAATAAAATGATCAAATTGTAAATTTTAGGACAGAGAAAATAAAAGAAAAAAATAAGAAAAATATAATGACAACAAAACTATTTCATCACTGCTAACATGCGTCACACTAACATAAACAAAATGTGTTTGTGCTTTTAATTACATGGCAGAAGGGTTTTTTTTTTTCATTGGAAAACACGATCTATAATACGTTAGCACCTCAAAATTGTTGATGCATCCACATATGCCTATGTTTTTTTATTAAAATAATATTTAATCTATGGAAAAAATCAATTTTCCCTTCATAAACTAATAATAACAAAAAAAATATATTCTGAAAAGATCGAAAGATCATGATACATGTTTTTTTTTTTTTTTGTGTAGTTAAAAGCAAAGTTAGCATTTTATTATATTTGAATAAAATGAAAAGATATGAATACTCTTCTTAATTATTTTCAATATTTTTAACTTGAAAAATAATTAAATTATTTTATTGTACTTGAAAAAAATACATATACCTTTGTTAATCGTTAAATAACTAACCAGCCTTATATACAATATTTGAGTTTTTACAAAGAATAGAGTTATAATTACATTATTCTAATAAACAATACAAATAAATGTATATATGCAGAATTTTTCAATGCCCAAGATGTCGTCTTCTCGTGAAATCTAGCCTATACATAGTGAGGATCTTGTAGAAGTTATAGCAAGTAAAAATTCAAGGAAAATGGAGCAACACTCTCCTAATTGAATCATGGAATAGTTTGTCTTATGGAAATCATGCATTAAATATAAGATTAACCTTAAATTATGGAGCCAAATTTAATATAATTTTAACATATCTATCTATCTATCTATCTATCTATCTATTTATAATCTCAATGTTAAAAAAAAGTATTAACTTGACCCTTGATTTTTTGAAAAATCTCAATTAAAGTTTTTCATCTATTTTTAAGAAATTTGATTAATATATCTATTTCCATTTGAATTGTGTTGTTTGTTATATATATATATATATATATTATAAGGAGTATAAAAGTTTTTATTAATTAATCTACCATAAGTCGTAATTGAGAAATACAACTAATTAGTAGTAAAATTGATAAAAAAAAATAGTTTGGATACAAGATTGTTAATACCTTAATACTTTGGGTAGGATATTTGACCTGTTAATAACATATAAAGTTCTATTTGAAAGTGTAGTAGATTACATATAAAAATATTTTTTATTCAAAAATATATTAAAATAAAATATATATATATATATATATATATATATATATATATATATATTAAAAATGTTTTTTCATATCAATAGATCCAATCCTTTTCAAAAATATTTTTAAAATGCATTTCTAAACACCCCTAAGACGAGTTGGACATACTTGGAAACACTTTATGTTTGGATAAAAAAAGTATCTGAAAATACTCTTAGTTAGGGAAGAGAATTATTAGGTTTGTATATAAATGTAAGGTATTTAGAAAGAAATCTTATTTTTTTTACTAGGAAATACAGCAATAAAGATTTTTGGACAAAAAAATATTGTTAGTATAATTATATGATTAAATCTCCATATATATTCACATATCTATCTCATAAAAAAGTAAAAAGGATTTTTGGAAATAATTGTTAACACATAAATATTCCCTATTCTAGAAAGATTGCTCATGTTATCTGCCTATAAAAATAGCATTGGCCCCCCATTTCCATACTAAACCTATTTAATTAATTATATTTTAGCATATAAATCACTATTAGAAAATGGAGAGAGCTTCCTTGAAATTTGTCCTCTTGTTCATCCTTTTAGTTTTTACTTCCAGTGAGTCTCTCCATTTCTCTTTCGTACTCCTTTCATTTAAATTTGTGTGTTGAAAAATTATTTTTTTTGAGATCATTTTCTTAAATATTTGTGTTTTGTTGGATATGAGATTACACATTCCTGTACTTTTAAAAAGTGAATTTATTTCTTTTAATTTATTTATTTATTTATTTTCACTTT
Organism: Salix purpurea; assembly: GCA_027405865.1. Classification (NCBI taxonomy): domain Eukaryota; kingdom Viridiplantae; phylum Streptophyta; class Magnoliopsida; order Malpighiales; family Salicaceae; genus Salix; species Salix purpurea. Next base: position 3,005,083 of record JAOWLH010000023.1, read on the forward strand.
CTTTAGGAAAGAACAATAGTATATTTACTTCAATGTTGGCATTGATGCAGGTGTGCTAAGATCAGTGGAGGCAACAAAATGTGTTCGTGATATTGACTGTAATTTTCAATGTCGACCGGGATTTGGTATTTGTGATCATAAAACACACAAGTGCTTTTGCCTACCAGGAGAAGAAAATTATGTGGAATCCACAGCCGATTGTACTCATGATGGAGGTTACAACTAAGATTAATTATGGAATATTGATGAAAGTGCTAGCTAATGTTGATCCCAATAATGTTCTTTATATATATTTTTATAAAAAAATAATGATCAATAATAATGCACTTTTATCTACTTAATTGAAAAGATCAGCCAAGAATATTAATAAAGTTTAGTCTCATTTTAATCTAACATCTTAAATTATTGTATAAAAATGATGTTTTCTAAGTTATTTCTTGTACTATTATTGTGACTTGGATTAAAGTATTTTGGAACATAAAAAACTATATCTAACTCAATGTGGATTTAATTAGGGTTATTTTTTAACCTCAAACTTTGAAGTTTTTGTTTGATTAGATTGATGCCCAATTGCTTTTTATTAGTTATCAAAGATAAAATTGAAGGGAGGAGCATTGTGGATGGAAAAGCCATTGTCAATAGTTGGTGATCTTTTTAAAAGTTCATTTTAATTCTTTAAATTGATTTTTTGAGGTTATAAATGTGAGACTCGTCTCATTTTGATGATGGAAAAAGAAAATTTTGATTGATATCAATTTCAGCTATCAAAATAATTGATTTTGATGTCAATGAATTTAATTCGATGAGGAGGGTTCTGCTAGGGTGTTCTTTGGCACTATCATTACTTAGAATGATAGATCTATGTATGAAAAAGATATTTTTTATTCGGGTTGATTTTGAGCTTTTGAATTGATTTTTTTTTTTACCATAAAGAAGTATATTAAAGTTTTTGAGACATTTTTTTCATGTGCTTTGAGTAAAGAAAAAGGTTGAAAGTGAAAGTTCTAAAGAAAAAAAAAAATCATTGCATTGATTTCCCAACAACCACTCTAGTCACTAGGTTTTAATTGTAGGCTACATGTTTGACCTCATTTTTTTTTTATGTTCTCTTTTCGTATATTTGTTAAAATTACAAAGGGATTTTGCTCATTTTGTCATTTTTCACTCTAGCCTTTAGTTATACAGATGCCTTTTTTTCTATTAACAAATGAAAAAATGAGCAAAAGTCCTTTGTAGATTGAGGGGTTGCTTGGGAATTTTTTTGGAATTTTTTATTTTATTTTATACTTCAAATTAATCTATATATTTTCAGATCATTTTAATGTTCTAATTTTAATAATAATTTTTAAAAAATAAAAATAAAATATAATTTTAATATATTTCTGAATGAAAAATACTTTAAAAATTAATATCAATTACACTCTCAAATAAGCATCGAGTATGGTGAGTTGGTGTCCTAAAACACAAGATAAAGGTGTCCTTGGATTCAATAGTTGTAACCAAGCAAGAGGCAAGTATAATATGGAGTGAAGTATACAAAGTAACAAGTTACAATTGAAATGTATTAGAGTATATAGAAGGGAAAAAGCTATTTAGAGAAGCTAAATTAGTAATATGATTTTTTGAATAGTATAGATATAATAATTTTTTATATTTGCACTCCAATGGAAAAAGGGTATTTAGAAAAGTCAATTCTATTTTAAAACATATAATATTGATATAATTATTTATTAATAATAAATATATTAAATATTTTTTCAGCTCTTTTGATTAATATATAGGAATAACTCTTCAATTTAAAAATATTATTTTAGCTCTTTAATATAATTCTTCCTTTAGAGTTATAAAAATAAAGAATAAAAACTAAAAAAATTGTATTTTTCTTTTAGCTTTTTGCTCGGAGTTGCTCTTACAATGGGAAACATAGTAGGTGTTTTTGTGATGAGATTAGGTGAGATTATTTGTATTATGTTAAAAATAAATATAATGGTAAATGTAATTGTTGTCATTTTTTATTTTATTTGATAATTAAAGATATTATATAATATTTTACTAATTATCTTATATAACTAACACCGAATATATATATATAAAAAATTAAAATAAAAGGAAGAGAAATCATAATCTAAAAATCAAAGAAATACCTCATCGATGTCAAGCCACGTTTCATAGCCGCCATAAAATTTCAATGCAGCCCTGAAGATGGTGACCAACATACCTATCCTGGACAAAACATAAGTAGTTAACTCAAATTTTATTTTAACATTTTATATAAAAAATAATGTTAATGTGCGATAATTATATTTCAAGAAATGAAGAAAAAAATTATAATTTGAGTCATAGACTCGACTAAGTCTAATAAGATGATTTTATTTATTTCAATTATATAATATAAAAAAAAGAGATCAACAATAAATGAATCAAAATAAAAAAAAATCATGAACACTTGTGATTTTTTTCCCAAAAACAGACAAATGATATAACTCAATTCTCATTTTATTAAATATGGAATGGAAAAATTGAATAAAAAAAATAAAAAAGGATCGGTCTGAGTGAACTCGAGTTAGCATGATAATCTTGTAATCTTAGTAATTAAGGTCAATTCAATCCGAGTTATCTCGACAAACCTATGCTTATGTTAGATAATGAGATTGAGATAACCATATATAAAGCAAATGATAAAAATCACAACGTCTATTTTTAAAAGAAAAACAATGTTGATCTATATTAATTTTTTCAAATTCGTGACTTGAATTATTAGATTGGAAGCATTTTATCTAGAAACACCATGAAACTAATTCCAATCAAACATGTCTTGAAAGATGAAACTGTAAAAAAAAAAAAATCAATTATACAGTAGGATATCCAAAACAAAAAAATAGCAATTTAAAAAAATGAGGATTAAATTTGAAATACAAAATAATTTTTTCTTTGATTAAAGAGTGAAATTGAAAAAACAATCAATTTAACAAAGGACAAAAAACAATCAAAAGAATGAGGGGCAAATTTGAAATAAGAATACAAATAAATTTTTGATTTAAGGGTGAAATTGAAAACAAAAAATCAATTAAAAAAACCAAAAAAATATTAACAGAATGAGAATTATATATATATATATATATATATATATATATATATATATATATATATATATGAAAATTTGGGATGGATGTATGAAGTTGAAAACAAATAGAACTTTTACAAAAAACGTCAAGAGCATAAATTATAAATCAAAAAAATAAGGATTGAAATTGAAATACAAACAATAAAAATGATCAGACTGTAATTTTTAGGAGAGAGAAGAGAAAATAAAGGAAAAAATAAGAACAATATAATGACAATAAAACTATTCCATCACTGTTAACATGCGCCATACTAACATAAAAAAATGTGGTTATGCTTTTAATGACATGGCAGAAGGGTTTTTTTTTTTCATTGAAAAACACAATCTACAATGCATTAGCACCTTCAAAGTGTTGACGCATCCACATATGCCTATATTTTTTTATTAAAATAATATTTAATCTATGAAAAAAATAATTTTTTCCTTTCATAAACTGATAAAAAAAAATATGGTGAAAAGATTGGAAGATCCTTTTTTTGCGGTTAAAAGTAAAGTTATCATTTTATTATATCTGAATAAATTAAAAAGATATAAATACTCTTCTTTATTATTTTCAATATTTTTAACTTGAAGAATAATTAAATTATTTTATTCTACTTGAAAAAAAAAACACATATACCCTTTGTTAATCTTTAAATAACTGTCCAGTCTTATATATAAATAAATACTCTCAATACCAAACCATTTGAGTTTTTAAAAAGACTAATGTTATAATTATATTATTCTAATAAACAATACAAATAAATGTATACATGCATAATTTTCAATGCCCAAATTAACTTTAGTTAACTAGATGTCGCCTTCTAGTGAAATCTAGCCTATACATAGTGGAGATCTTGTAGAAGTTATAACAAATAAAAATTCAAGGAAAATAGAGCAACACTCTCCCAATTGAATCATGGAATAGTTCTAGTCTTATAGAAATCATGCATTAAATATAAGAATAACGGTAAACTATGGAGCCACATATAAAATATTTTTAACATATCTATCTGTAATCTCAATGTTACCAAAAAAAAAATAGTATTAATATTACCCTTGAATTTTTGAGAAATCTCAATTAAATATTTTCATCTATTTTTAAGAATTTTCATTAATATATCTATTTTTGTTTGAACTGTGTTGTTTGTTTTTATATAAAAAAATAATGTTATTTTGTAAGAAATATAAAAGTTTTTATTAATTAATCTATCCTAAGTCATAACTGAGAAATACAACAAATTAAGCAGTAAAATTGATAAAAAAAAAAAAAGAAAGATTGGATACAAGATTGTTAATACCTTAATACTTTGGATAGGATATTTGACTTGTTAATAAAATATAAAGTCTGTTTGTGAGTGTAGTAAAAATAACTTTTTAAAAATATTTGTTATTCAAAAATATATTAAAATAATATATATATATTTAAAAAAAAATTATACCAGTAGATCAAAACCATATGAAAACAGCAAAAAACAAATTCAGTCCTTTTTAAAAACACTTTTAAAATGCATTTCTAAACAGTGCTAAGAAAATCTTAATTGGATATACTTGGAAATACTTTATGCTTAGATAGAAAAGTATCTCAAAATACTCTTAGTTAGGGAAGAGAGTTATTAGGTTTGTATCTAAATGTAAGGTATTTAGAAAGAAATCTTAATTTTTTATTTTCACTAGGAAATACACCAATATAGATTTTTGTACAAAAAAATGTATTTTTAGTATAATTATCTCCATAGATATTCACATATCTAATCTCATAATAAGTAAAAAGGATTTTTGGAAATAATTGTTAACACATTAATATTCCCTATTCTAGAAAGATTGCTTATGTTATTCGCCTATAAAAATAGCATTGGCTCCCTCATTTCTATACTAAAACTATTTAATTAATTATATTTTAGCATATAAATCACTATTAGAAAATGGAGAGAGCTTCCTTGAAATTTGTCCTCTTGTTCATCCTTTTAGTTTTTACTTCCAGTGAGTCTTTCTATTTCTCTTTCATACCCCCCTTTTCATTTAAATTTGTGTTGAAAAATTATTTTTTTGAGATTATTTTCTTAAATTTTTTTTTTGGTTGGATATGAGATTACATATTCTTGTATTTTTAAAAGTGTTTTTTTTATATTTATTTTCACTTTCTTTAGGAAAGAACAATGGTATATTTACTTCAATGTTGGCATTGATGCAGGTGTGCTAAGATCAGTGGAGGCAGCAAAATGTGTTCGTGATATTGACTGTTATTTTCAATGTCGATCAAGACATGGTTTTTGTAATGATAAAACACATAAGTGCTCTTGCCTACCAAGAGAGGAAAATTCTGTGGAATCCACTGCTGACTGTACTCGTGATGGAGGGTGCAACTGAGATTAATTATGGAATATTGATGAAAGTGCTAGCTAATGTTGATGAATTGATCTCAATTATGTTCTTTACATATTTTATAAAATATAATGATCAATAATAATGCACTTTTATCAACTTAATTAGTCCAGAATATTAATAAATTTTAGCCTCATTTTTATCTAATATCTTAAATTATTGTAAAAAAGAGATGTTTTTCTAAGTTATTTCTTGTGATATTATTGTAACTTGGATTAAAGTATTTTGGAAGATAAAAACACTATATCTAACTTGTAATAAACCTTTTAGTATGGTCAAGTTTAATAAACTTGATACATATCTAAACTTGAGAAATTCTGACTCAACGTGACCTTATTGACGAGATACATAAAAAAAAAACACAACCCAAATTTATCTTAGTGAATCCGTTAAATCCATGATTATGGTTATGATTTCACTAGGTTGAGTTATTTTTTATATGATAAAAAATATAAAAAAAACTAATTCACAATCAAATTATTATTAAATGATAAAATTCAATAAAAACTCAACATTAAATGATGATTTAAAAAAAAACAAAGAAAAAAATATTCATGGGCTTGTTACAAACAAGCCCAAATATATAGGCTTGAGGTCATCTAGGCCTATTTTATTTTATTTTATATAAAATAAGGATGAATCGTGTAAACCTCGAACAAATAAATAAAACAATAATGATACACCTATATACAATAAAACAATTGTGAAAAAAAAACTTAATAAAAATGAGCATGTGCGATATTAAACAAAAGGTAAATTGGAAAATTGAGGACAAAGAATATAAAACCCATGTTTAATAGTATAGACTTGACTAAACCAATAAATATGAAATTTGGAGAAAATATCTATGATCAACAGGTTAATAAAAATAATAAATGTTAGCAAGATTGAAATAAGGGTAAAATAGTAACTAAATATATAAAAAAGGTAAAAATTGGCATGTAAAGCCTATCAAAGCTAACAATCCTGAATAACATTTATGGGTGAGATGAGAATATTTTTTACTCTCTTTTTTCTATCCTTCGAATTAATTTTTAAGATTCAGTGAAAGGAAGGATTGATCCAAAACTCAATTAAAGGTTGTGGAAAATGACAGAGTTAGTTGTAATGTTTTTGGTTGGGGATTGGAAAATTTTGAATTGAGAAAACGTGTGTGTTTAAATTTTTGTTAAGGTTATGTGAAATAGGAATTTGTTGGGGAAGTAGTGGATTCACTCATTCTGATTTTATGTTTTGGAATGATGTAATCAGTAGATAAATTAATGAAAACTATGAATTTTTAAACCATAGATGGTCAACCATGAACGTGTATAGGCATGGAGTTTCTAATTTTGAAAATAACTTGGAGTTAATGGTGTTTTTTTATTTGTTTTGGGTATGATGTGATGATGATATACATGTTTGGGTTGATTATGTTGTTCTTATGGCAATTTATTATCTGTAAATGGTTGTTGATATGTTTACAGAGTTGAGTATGTAAAATTATTATGCATAAGGGGTGTCATAACTCATTTCTCGGCTATTTCTAAACTTTACTCGAAATAAAATAACAAAATAAATAATGGTTGACGTGGTGGAAAAATTAAGTTGAAAATTTTGGACGAGTCCAAGAGTCCAATCTTACCTTTATCATGGCAAAAAAAACAAAGAGAATGAAAACTCATATTCAAGGCTAAAATAAATGATTATTAGATAAATATCCATAAAAATTACATCAAAAGGCATAATTATATTTGTAATAACCCAATTTGATTTAATCATGGCTCAACTATAAGTTTAATTATGTTTAGGAATTAATTTGAGGTCTTATTGAAAGACTTAATTAAATGCAAGGACTAAATTATACTTTAAATTGGTCAAATTAAATTTACTAAGAGCTTAATTGGTGAAAAATTAAATTTCGGAGCCTAATTCAGATTTAATTTAGAAGATTGGGATTTTTGGCGATCAGATTTAATTTTTACCATGTTAATTGGTTGCAATTGCGGGTAAAATTGTAAAAAAATCAATGTTTTGGGTCAATTAGTAGAAAAAATGAAAAAAACTGAGACCAGGGACCAAAGTGAAATAGCGCGTAAATGTAAGGGTTGTATAGAAGTTTGATAGGTATTCAATAGCACAAAATTAACAATTTTGGGCCAATTAGGGACAAAGTCACAACAATCATAAGATAAAGGACTAAATTGAACTTTGAAGAGAAGAAAAAGAAGGTCTTGCACTCATCTATAATCTCTTCTACCCCTAATTTATATTTTTTCCCTTCCTGGTTTTTATATTATGACATGAGTGAACTAAGTAGATTCCTTGAGTCTTCTCCTACTCTATTGTTATTCTTGATCATTTCTCTTATTGCTTCATGAGTTTCATTTTCTAGTCTCCTCCTCTCTCTGTTCTTCTTAATAGGCAGGAACCTACACGAATAATAAAACAAACCTTTCCTTTCATTCGTGTTTCTATTTGGAGTATTATAATTTGTGGCCAGATGAAAGGATGATAATCACCTGAACCCTCGAATGTAGACATTTCTCAGAGCTTGAGAAACTAAAAAAATAGCAATTTAAAAAATAAGGATTAAATTTGAAATACAAAATATTTTTTTTCTTTGATTAAAGAGTGAAATTGAAAAATCAATAAATTTAACAAAGGACAAAAAACAATCAAAAGAATGAGGGGAAAATTGAAATAAAAATACAAATAAATTTTTGATTTAGGGGTGAAATTGAAAATAAAAATCAATTAAAAATAAAAATAAAAATTAAAAGAATGAGAATTAAATTTATATATATGAAAATTTGGGATGGATGTATGAAATTGAAAGAAAAAATAGAACTTTTACAAAAAAGTTAAGAGCATAAATTATAAATCAAAAGAATAAGGATTGAAATTGAAATATAAACAATAAAAATGATCAAACTTTAATTTTTAGGAGAGAGAAGAGAAAATAAAGGAACAAATAAGAAAAATATAATGACAACAAAACTATTCCATCACTGCTAACATGCGCCACACTAACATAAAAAAATGTGGTTATGCTTTTAATGACATGGCAGAAGGATTTTTTTCCATTGAAAAACACAATCTACAATGCATTAGCACCTTCAAAGTGTCGACGCATCCACACATGCCTATATTTTTTAATTAAAATAATATTTAATCTATGAAAAAAATAATTTTTCCTTTCATAAACTAATAATAAAAAAAAAATCTTGAAAAGATCGAAAGATCCTCTTTTTTTTTGGCTAAAAATAAAGTTATCATTTTATTATATGTGAATAAATTAAAAAGATATAAATACTCTTCTTTATTATTTTCAATATTTTTAACTTGAGAAATAATTAAATTATTTTATTGTACTTGAAAAAAAACACATATACCCTTTGTTAATCTTTAAATAACTAACCAGTCTTATATATAAATAACTACTCTCAATACCTAACCATTTGAGTTTTTAAAAAGAGTAATGTTATAATTACATTATTCTAATAAACAATACAAATATATGTATACATGCAGAATTTTCAATGCCCAAATTAACTTTAGTTAACTAGATGTCGTCTTCTCGCGAAATGTAGCCTATACATAGTGGAGATCTTGTAGAAGTTATAGCAAATAAAAATTCAAGGAAAATGGAGCAACACTCTCCCAATTGAATCATGGAATAGTTCTAGTCTTATGGAAATCATGCATTAAAATATCTATCTATCTATCTGTAATCTCAATGTTACAAAAAAAAACAGTATTAATTTTACCCTTCAATTTTTGAGAGATCTCAATTAAATATTTTCATATATTTTTAATAATTTTCATTAATATATCTATTTTCGTTTGAACTGTGTTGTTTATTTTTATATAAAAAAACAATGTTATTTTGTAAGGAATGTAAAAGTTTTTATTAATTAATCTATAATAAGTCATAATTGAGAAATACAACAAATTAAGTAGTAAAATTGATAAAAAAAAAAAAAAGAAAGATTGGATACAAGATTTTTAATACCTTAATACTTTGGATAGGATATTTGACTTGTTAATAAAATATAAAGTCTGTTTGTTAGTGTAGTAAAAATTACTTTTAAAAATATTTTTTATTCAAAAATATATTAAAATAATATATATATATATTGTTTTTAAAAAAAAAATATTTTTTTATATTAGTAGATCAAAACCGTATGAAAACAACAACAAAAAAGTCAATCTTTTTTAAAGACACTTTTCAAATGCATTTCTAAACATTGCTAAGAAAATCTTAATTGGATATACTTGGAAATACTTTATGCTTAGATAGAAAAGTATCTGAAAATACTCTTAGTTAGGGAAGAGAATTATTAGGTTTGTATCTAAATGTAAGGTATTTAGAAAGAAATCTTAATTTTTTATTTTCACTAGGAAATACACCAATATAGATTTTTGTACAAAAAAATGTATTTTTAGTATAATTATCTCCATAGATATTCACATATCTAATCTCATAATAAGTAAAAAGGATTTTTGGAAATAATTGTTAACACATTAATATTCCCTATTCTAGAAAGATTGCTTATGTTATTCGCCTATAAAAATAGCATTGGCTCCCTCATTTCTATACTAAAACTATTTAATTAATTATATTTTAGCATATAAATCACTATTAGAAAATGGAGAGAGCTTCCTTGAAATTTGTCCTCTTGTTCATCCTTTTAGTTTTTACTTCCAGTGAGTCTTTCTATTTCTCTTTCATACCCCCCTTTTCATTTAAATTTGTGTTGAAAAATTATTTTTTTGAAATTATATGATAAAAAATATAAAAAAAACTAATTCACAATCAAATTATTATTAAATGATAAAATTCAATAAAAACTCAACATTAAATGATGATTTAAAAAAAATGTAAAAAAACAAAGAAAAAAATATTCATGGGCTTGTTACAAACAAGCCCAAATATATGGGCTTGAGGTCATCTAGGCCTATTTTATTTTATTTTATATAAAATAAGGATGAATCGTGTAAACCTCAAACAAATAAATAAAATAATAATGAAACACCTATATACAATAAAACAATTATGAAAAAAAAAACTTAATAAAAATGAACATGTGCGATATTAAACAAAAGGTAAATTGGAAAATTGAGGAGAAAGAATATTAAACCCATGTTTAATAGTATAGACTTGACTAAACCAATAAATAAGAAATTTGGAGAAAATATCTATGATCAACAGGTTAATAAAAAATAATAAATGTTAGCAAGATTGAAATAAGGGTAAAATAGTAACTAAATAAATAAAAAAGGTCAAAATTGGCATGTAAAGCCCGTTAAAGCTAACAATCCTCAATAAAAATTATGAGTGAGTGGAGAATATTTTTTTTTTCTCTTTTTTCTATCCTTCGAATTGATTTTTAAGATTCAATGAAAGGAAGGATTGATCCAAAACTCAATTAAAGGTTGTAGAAAATGACAGAGTTAGTTGTAGTGTTTTTGGTTGTGGATTGGAAAATTTTGAATTGAGAAAACATGCGTGTTAAAATTTTGGTTAAGGTTATGTAAAATAGGAATTTGTTGGGGAAGTAGTGGATTCACTCATTCTGATTTTATGTTTTGGAATGAGGTAATCGATAAATAAATTAATGAAAACTATGAATTTTTAAACCATAGATGGTCAACCATGAACGTGTATAGGTATGGAGTTTCTAATTTTGAAAATAACTTGGAGTTAATGGTTTTTTTATTTGTTTTGGGTATGATGTGATGATGATATACATGTTTGGGTTGATTATGTTGTTCTTAAGGCAATTTATGATCTGTAAATGATTTTGATATGTTTAAAGAGTTGAGTATGTAAAATTATTATGCATAAGGGGTGTCATAACTCATTTCTAGACTATTTCTAAAATTTACTAGAAATAAAATAACAAAATAAACAATGGTTGACGTGGTGGGAAAATTAAGTTGAAAATTCTGGACGGATCCAGAAGCCCAATCTTACCTTTATCATGGCAAAAAAAAGAGAATGAAAACACATATTCAAGTCTAAAATAAATGATATTTAGATAAATCTCCATAAAAATTACATCAAAAGGCATAATTATATTTTTAATAAGCCAATTTGATTTAATCATGGGTTAACTATAAGTTTAATTATGTTTAGGAATTAATTTGAGGTCCTATTGAAAGACTTAATTAAGTGCAAGGACTAAATTATACTTTAAATTGGTCAAATTAAATTTACTAAGAGCTTAATTGGTGAAAAATTAAATTTGGGAGCCTAATTCGGATTTAATTTAGAAGATTGGGATTTTTTGCGACCAAATTTAATTTTTACCATGTTAATTGGTTGAAATTGGGGGTAAGATTGTAAGAAAATCAAAGTTTTTGGATCAATTGGTAGAAAAAATGAAAAAAGCTGAGACCAGGGACCAAAGTGAAATAACGCATAAATGTAAGGGTTGTATAGAAGTTTGATAGGTATTCAATAGCACAAAATTAACAATTTTGGGCCAATTAGGGACAAAGTCACAACAATCATAAGATAAAGGACTAAATTGAACTTTGAAGAGAAGAAAAAGAAGGTCTTGCACTCATCTATAATCTCTTCTACCCCTAATTTATCTTCTTTCCCTTCCTGGTTTTTATATGAAGACATGAGTGAACTAAGTAGATTCCTTGAGTCTTCTCCTGCGCTATTGTTATTCTTGATCATTTCTCTTATTGCTTCATGAGTTTCATTTTCTAGTCTCCTCCTCTCTCTGTTCTTCTTAATAGGCAGGAACCTACACGGATAATAAAACAAACCTTTCCTTTCATTCTGGTTTCTCTTTGGAGTATTATAATTTGTGGCCAGATGAAAGGATGATAATCACCTGAAACTTGGAATGTAGACATTTCTCAAAGCTTGAGAAACTAAATGCATTTGTTGTTCCTATAATGAAAATATGTGCTTCCCTTCTTCATTACTGCTTCCAAAAGCAGTTCTGGATATGATGTCAGCTGAGAGGTCATGAAGTTCTTTATGAACATCCATCTCAAACTCATATCTCCCTCCTCTTATTCCCTCCCATTTCTATAGCATCTTGGTAATGCTTCCCACAATTTCTAGCACCCAAACCTGTCAAATAGATTTTGGTGTCTAATCCATTAGAGGTGTCTAAACGACGTGTCATTCGATCACTACTCATTTTCTTCCCTATAATTTCTTCAATAAGCCTGCTTTGATGTCAACTTTGCAAGTGCATTTAATGCCTTTATCCTTCATCAAATTTGACAAACATATGCATGAAAATGATCCCTTGATTCTTAACTATACCAAGGTATGATCAGTTCTGGCTGATTGATATCACACACGTGGTGGTTCAACTCCAAAGTTAACAAATCTGACAGCCTAATAAGATGACTCTCGTTCACCAGATATAAATAGATGCAAAATATATGGTCTGAAGGAGGAGAAATAAGAAGCCAAAGTTGGGAAGAAACCAATCAAAAACCTAGATTTTGTTTCCTCTCATTTTGATAGTCACTTCAACTCTTCATTTGCACTACCTTTGGTGACATCAACAACTCCTTCAACCATCCAAATTATTCCATGTAACATCAAAAACAATTCTAGTCATTGCTCACCTTCGAAAAGCCAAGGTAAACCCTCAATTTTCCACCCAAAATTACCAACTCAGCAACCCCACCACCTATTTTCACATAATACATCAACAATGCAGAGTGAATTAATTCATTGTACACTGTTCACTAGGCTGTTGTTTTGTTTTTTTAGGATTGTACCCGTTTCAGACCAATCCAAAAAATAAAAAAAAAATGCAAAAAAAATAAATTTATATTTTAAATTTTTTATGATTTAATTGTATGCTTTTCTATTGATTTTTTTCTTCAATATTGGTATGTTTTGAAGTATACAAATTTGGTATATATATATATATATATATATATATATATATATATATATATATATATATATATATATATATATATATATATATATATATATATATATATTTTCTCCGAAATTTTTGTAAGAAATAAAAAATTATTATTTGAAAATATTAAAAATGTGTTTTCTTTTCATGCATACAGACAAATTTTAAAACTTTTTTGAGCATATTTTTCACAATAAAACAAAAAAAAAATGCATCTTTTCTCATGGTTGAAAATGCAAAATAGGATATCGTGACTAGTTTATAAATATCCATTAGAGCTGGCCAAAATATTAAAAATCTTTCACCGACCATTTGTTTATTTTATTTAGCTATAGATTTTAATATTTGGTGTGCAAAACTATATTTTAAAGTACATTAGACATTAAAAATATAATTAATATAGTGCTAAAATTTGAACCTTAGAACAATTAAGTTTTTAATCCAATGAGGTAGAGAGTTCCTCACAAAGAAAGATTAACTTCAAACCTAAGAAAAGACTAACGTATAAATTTTGACCTAGAAAAATAATCAAACAACAATGCAACTTGCCTTGGAAAAGGTGGGTGATGCGTCTTTTCCTTGCGGAACAAGTCTCTTTACCTAGATTCTCGCAGACCATTAAGTTTTTTCTAATTTTAATACTAGGTGGTGACTCCTAAAAATTATAATCATAATTTTATGGTTATAAAAAAAACTTTTTTTCCATGCCTCCCTTGTCCCCAGGGATGGTTGTCACGACAAGGAGGGTTAAGGTTATTACATGGAATATAATTGATAAAAAAGTTTGGGTGAAATGAATAAGTTAGTGGTTAAAGTGTTTATAAAAGCTTGTATTAAATAGATGAATTAGTTATAAAAAAAAATGACTTGATAAACGCTTATATGGGATAAGCAATTTAGTAACAAAATGACATGATAAATGCTTGAATAAAATATGTGGATCAATAGCTGAAAGAATGAAATGAATAAAAGGAAAGCTAAAATTGCTTATCATATGTTAAAATAAATTAAGTGCTTGAGTTAAGAAGTAAATGGATGGATGGTTAAAATAGAAAAAAAAAAGTTTGATTGAATAAATAAGTTAGTAGCCAAAATATGCATGATAAATGTATAATTTAATGAATAAAAGGAAAGCTAAAATTTCTTATCATATGTTAAAATAAATTAAGTGCTTGAGTTAAGAAGTTAATGGATGGGTGGTTAAAAGAGAAAATAAAAGTTTGATTGAATAAATAAGTTAGTAGCCGAAAGATGCCTAATAAATGTGTAATTTAATGAATAAAAGGAAAGATAAAATTCCTTATCACATGTTAAAATAAATTAAGTGCTTGAGTTAAGAAGTAAATGGATGGGTGGTTAAAATAGAAAATAAAAGTTTGATTGAATAAATAAGTTAGAAGCCAAAACATGCATGATAAATGTGTAATTTAATGAATAAAAAAATTGATATCCAACACGAGTTATAAATAATACTTGAAATGAACATATTGATTGGTCAACCAAAATAACATTTAACATTGGTTGATGATGTGAATGTGACAGTTAAAATAAATGAGTTTGAATAAATTGAGTTTTTACTTGGATATGTACTTGAATGTTAGAAAGGGAATCCGAAAAGGGAGAAACTATAAAATAAGTGTAATTCAAACAAAATAACAATAAATAAATAGGAAAATTTTATTACCAAGAGTGAAAAATTCCCATTAAATTAGAGTAAAAACTCACATGAAAAAAAATGTGTATATGAAAAGTACTAATGACTAGATATTTGATAGAAATAATATTTATAACAATTTAGTAGTGGTATTGTTGTAAATAAAACAATTTTCCTCTCATTAGAACAAGTAGCTAGAGCCATTAAGGAAGAAGGAAACTCATAAATTCTTATTTTTCTCTTTCATTTTCTCCATTCTTTTTTCAATCCTATGGTATTAAGAGTTAGAACTATATCATTCCTACCAAAGTAAACAAACCAAATTAGAAGAAATAGAGAGGAACAAACAAAGAAAGAAAGAATATGAGGTTAAGGAAATAAGAGGGGAATGGTACCAATTGGAGGAGGAAAAGAAATTCTTGTGAAGTATTGCAAAATACCCATTAAATTGGGTTAATTAGTAGTGGTGAGTTGTTAATTTACCGTTAAATTCCTTTTCTTTTCTTTTTTTTTTTTAGGGGGGGGGATTGAAACTGTTGTGAAGAATTTCTCTATGACATAATTAGATAAAATTACATTAAACAAATTGAATAAATTGACAAATGAATTAAATATAAAACACACAAAAAAAAAACATGAATGATGTTTAATTTAATGGTGATAAATTAAGTTGAAAATTCACGATGATTTAAGTGATTAAAACAGTGCTCAGATGCAAATTTTTGGCATAAATTACAAACTACCAGCTTTAAAATATTAGGCATATCCCTCACCCTAATGATTGGATTTGTCTACAAGTTCACGAAGGGTCTCTTGACATTTTAATCTTCTTTAAAAAGTTTATGACAATCTAATCTCGAGAAGCTCTTAAGATACAACAAATAAACTTTAGGGGGGACCATGTAGGAGTATAATGGTAACTAAACCAAAATATTAGCTATTGATCTGATCAAGGAAAGGGTCATTGGTTGCTATAATTCGACAACTTTTTTTATTTTGCAACCATTTGATAGGAGTATCAAAAGCTACAAGTCTAAACGACATGCATGGTACTAGGCGAATCAATGATTTCTTTTATAATTAGTTTAATTTACAGTATAAAAAAAGATTTTGTGATGCTTACGTTATTGCTCACACATTATTGTTCATTTAGAATAATAGTAAAACAAAGAGTGTGAGGTTCATCTTAAGTTTCCATCAACACTTTAAGAAGTATACTTCCTAAAAGTATGATTTTGGGTGCATGCAAGAAGATTTTAGTTGAGAAAAACTCCTCGAGGCTTGAAAGATGAAGAGAGAAAAGCCTATGGAAGAGGAGCTTGAGAAACAAAGTGTGAGCGGTGAAGAGAAAAAAGAAGAAAAGAAAGAATTGCCAAGAAATCTATAAACCTTAACTCAAATTCATTTGGTAAGGTAGTTTTCATAATTTAATTTGTGTTTTTCATAGTAATTGATGAATGGATGAAAAAACCTCAAAACTTGTTTTCTAGGGTTCTTGATAAATGTTTGAAAAACAAATATGTTGAAAATATTAGTTAGCATTAGAAAGGTGAAAAAAGAAGAAATTAGGGGAAATTATGAAACAAACTAAGGAACAACACTCCTTCCTAAGACCGGTTGTGGATGGAAAAATGAACAAATGATAGGAATTTGTTTGAAACTTATGAATATTGTGGCCATGTAATGAATATGAATGGTAGATTATGTTAAAATGAGTTTTTGTTATGTCAAAGAATTATTTGGTCTTTGCTTGTGAAAAAAGTGTTAGGATGAATGTATGATGAATAATTATGATAAAAACAAATGAATGCTAAGATGGTTGTGTGAAAACTCAATGAGTTAGAATAAATGAATTGAAAAAAAAAATAGATTTTTGATGAAATAGAGTCAACCATATATAAAAATTGTTGGATTTGTGCATAATGTGATTAAGTTGACCTTGTATGTTGTAATTGTGATGAAAAAAATATTCTTGGGAGTGGTAGTTAGAAGAAATCTTAAATATTGACTTGACAAACTAAAAAGGTTGTTCCATAAGATTTAAAAAGGATTTAATTGAATTTGAATACGTATGGAGTATATGTTACTCCAAGTGTTGTCAATTGCTAAATATGTTAAATTACGCTTAAAGTGATATGTTTAATGAAAGAAAACAAATTTAAAAGAGATAAAAGCTTTCTTTGCCAAAATTATGAATATGATAAATGAAAGAATAGCTTAAAAAGGGTGGCATAGACTATATTGAGTTTTTACTTTAATTATTGTGTAGAATCATGTATTTAAACTTCATGAATGATATGTATACATGGGATGTTGATTTTGAACAAAACATGGAATGTTAAAGTTAGCCTTGTAAAGAAATGAAAGAGGAACGATTTTCGGAATGTGTTGCTGTGAAGAATCTAGTTATTAGGATATTAGAATTCATTGATGAAAAATTAAGTCATTTAGAGTCTTAGACATTAAAATTCATTAATGGAAAGTTAAGATATTTAGACATTGACACTATTATTGTTATTTATCGATAGATATTATCGTTGGTATTTTATAGATAGAATGATATCATCAGTAATAGTCGATGATAAGCACTATGAAATTACAATGAAATTCAAAAATCTATGATATACAATGACATGATATTATTCCCGACAAATTACTGATAGATTGACAAGCAAATAATTACATTACAATATCAACAGAAATTTCTATCAATAATAAAACGATGCATCAAATCTTTATGTGTGATATTTTGGCGACAAAAAACAAGAGACAACAGCACAAGGAGGTTCTAGCAACACATCAATAATGGGGTTGAAATTTAAACCAGGTGGCACTGAGTTAGTGATGTTTCGTCGAAGGGCTGCATAAAGCCATTTGGCTTGACAAAATAAAGTATAAGTAACAACCTGGGTGTTATGAAGTAGGTTGACAAAATAAAGTATAAGTAACACCTAGATCCCAAAATAAATAAATAAATCAATCATTTTTAAAAACACTTTTAAAATACATTTCTAAACACCCCTAAGACGAGTTGGACACACTTGGAAACACTTTATGCTTGGATAGAAAAGTATCTGAAAATACTCTTAATTAGGGAAGAGAATTATTAGGTTTGTATCTAAATGAAAGGTATTTAGAAAGAAATTTTATGTTTTTTACTAGGAAATACACCAATATAGATTTTTGTACAAAAAATGTATTGTTAGTATAATTATATGATTAAATCTCCATAGATATTCACATATCTATCTCATAAATAAGTAAAAAGGATTTTTGGAAATCATTGTTAACACAAAAACATTTCCTATTCTAGAAAGATTGCTTATGTTATCCGCCTATAAAAATAGCATTGGCTCCCCTATTTCTATACTAAACCTATTTAATTAATTATATTTTAGCATATAAATCACTGTTAGAAAATGGAGAGAGCTTCCTTGAAATTTGTCCTCTTGTTCATCCTTTTAGTTTTTACTTCTAGTGAGTCTCTCTATTTTTCTTTTGTACTCCCACTTTCATTTAAATTTGTGTGTTGAAAAATAAATTTTTTTGAGATTATTTTCTTAAATATTTGTGTTTTGTTGGATATGAGATTACACATTCCTGTATTTTTAAAAAGTGAATTTATTTATTTTTATTTATTTTTATTTATTTTTATTTATTTTTTTTCTTAAAAATGATATATTTACTTCAATGTTGGCATTGATGCAGGTGTGCTAAGATCAGTGGAGGCAACAAAATGTGTTCGTGATATTGACTGTTATTTTCAATGTCGCTCGGGATTTGGTGTTTGTGATGATAAAACACATAAGTGTTTTTGCCTACCAAGAGAAGAAAATTATGTGGAATCCACAGCCAATTGTACTCATGATGGAGGGTGCAACTAAGATTAATTATGGAATGTTGATGAAAGTGCTAGCTAATATTGATGAATTGATCCCAATAATGTTCTTTATATATATTTTTATAAAAAATAATAATAAATAATAATGCACTTTTATCCACTTAATTGAAAAGATTAGCCGAGAATATTAATAAAGTTTAGTCTCATTTTAATCTAACATCTTAAATTATTGTAAAAAAGTGATGTTTTCTAGGTTATTTCGTGTACTATTATTGTGACTTGGATTAAAGTATTTTGGATCATAAAAAAAACTATATCTAAAGTGTAATAAACTTTTTAGTATTGTCAAGTTTAATAAATTTGATACATTTCTAAACTTGAGAAATTCAGACTCCACATGACTTTGTTGATGAGGTATATAAAAAAAATCAAAGAAAAAAAAACCAAATTCATCTTGTGAATTCTTTAAGCTGATTTACTTTTTATATGATAAAATAATATAAAAACAAATTTACAATCAACCTAATATTAAATAAAAAATATTCAATAAAAACCTACCATTGAATGATGAAATAAAGAAAAAATAAAAAAACCAAAGAAAAATAAGGATTCATGGGCTTGTTACAAACAAGCCTAAATATATAGGCTACTTGAGATAATTTTGGTTATCTGAGCTCATTTTATTATTATTTTTTGTAAACTGAGGATGAATCATGTAAACCTTGAATAAATAAATAAGATAATAATAACACACCTAAACATTTACGTGTTTAGTAAATAAATTGTGTAAGTTTCTGTATTTTAGGACAATTTAGTAGTTGTATTGCTGTAAATAAAGCAAAATTTCCTCTCGTCAGAACAAGTACCCAAATCAATCCCACCAAAGTAACCAAACCAAATTAAAAGAAATAAAGAGGAGAGGGAAAGAAGAAAGAAAGATTTTGAGGTTAAGGAAATAGAGAGGGGAAGTGTACCAATTGGAGGAGGAAAAGGAATCCTTGTGAATTATTGCAAAAGACCCATTAAATTGGGTTAATTAACAATGGTAAGATGTTATTTTACCAATAAATCCCTTTTTTTCTCTCTCTGTGTGTGTGTGAGAGGGGGGGTGTTTAGGTCCCTAAATAAAGAATTTCAAGGTTATATGGATTTTTAAGAAAAATGTTAATATGTGTTAATTGTTTCTTTAATTATGCTGTATATGACATGATTAAGGATTGAATTGGAGAAATGAAAAATCAAATATGGAAAAATTGGAACAATAATGGCCAAACATGACTAGGAACTTCTGAGAAATTTAGAAATGTCATTAAATCATGTTGGTTTTGGTATTAAATTGATGTTGAAGAATGTTTAAGATTGATTGCAAATGATGTAACGTTGGGTTATGATTAAAAATTGTTATATTAAATTATATTAAATTATTTTTAATATTTATATATATTAAAAATACCTTTGGTTATGCTACAAAATTGTTATCTAAATGCTTAAAAAAATATATTAATTTGTTTCATTATTCATAAGATTCATAAGAAGAGTTAAACCGTTTCTATTTGTTTTTAGTTGTTTTGTTAATATTTTTTATATATTTTTTATTATAAAAAAAATCATACGAACTCATATACTTTATTTATA
The DNA here is from genome assembly GCA_027405865.1 of Salix purpurea. Classification (NCBI taxonomy): domain Eukaryota; kingdom Viridiplantae; phylum Streptophyta; class Magnoliopsida; order Malpighiales; family Salicaceae; genus Salix; species Salix purpurea. The sequence goes on from JAOWLH010000023.1 coordinate 3,025,596, forward strand.
TTTCTTTTTTATTATCATTAGATAATATTAATAAAAACTAACCATAATATTTTTTTATGGTGGCGGGTACTTTTTTTTCTGGTTCACAAATATTTTGTGTATTTAATTTTTTTTTATTAATAGTCTACGAACCATGATTTTCACACAAGATTAAGAATATAAGTCCATACGTTATGAATATTTTTTTTCATATTCCTTGAATTAGAGAGTGAAATTGTCGAATTTCTAGTTTATATATTTGTCAATTCAATTGACTACACATCAATTCAACTTTCAATTTGCTCTTACATTTAGTATTTGTTTTCTTCTTCTTTTTTTTTTCTTTTTTCTTTTTTCTTTTTTCTTTTCGAGTATCTAAACATAGTTTGTCTATTTTTTAAACAAGATAATATTTTAGAAAATCAAATAAAAGTGACCAACTCAATAGTACAATTGATTGTCAAAATTTGTTTGAGAAATGGGTTCCTCGGGGAATTTTGCTAACAAATGTTGTTGAATAGAGTCATGATAATATATATTTTTGGGTGTTTGAGAGTTTTGCTGTGATTGTTTTTTAAAATAATTTTTGCTTGATAATATATCAAAATAATATTATTATTTTTATTTTTGTAAATTATTTATGATATCAACATATTAAAATTATCTAAAATACTAACAACATTAATTTAAAACCAAGAAAAAAAAAGAAACAATTTATATTTTTTTTCAAAATAATCTTAAAAAAAAAAAAAACACTTAATTTGACACCAAATCTTTGATAACGTATTTATGCATACAAAAAATTAAACATGGTCTTGTTTGAAGAAAATATGAAGCCGACAGTGATATGATAGGCCTGTACTTTTTAAAAGGCCTGTTAGCCTTTGGGCTTAAATGCTTTAAATAGCCCATAGTCTAGATTAGGTTGGGCCTCAACGATGCTTATTCTTATTAATATTGTTTTCACTTGGCATTTTAATTTCGTCTCTTCCCTTGCATGACACCCCTCTCAACTCGCGGTCCAAATTATATGATTGGAACAACTTGATAAAAAATAAAAAATACTCATAAAGTTGTTTTATTTTTTTAAAATCAATTATATTAACTTTTCAAACTCTTATGATTATTCTAAAAATCAATTGTATTAACTTTTCATAGAGGCTATAAGGCTATATTAATTTTGAGTTTTTAATTTAGTTATTCTATCCATATATTATTGGTTAATATAGAGTTGTGTAGAGCATTTTTAAAGTTGATATAATTGGTTTTTATTAATATAATTATATAAAAAATTAAAAATAATCATAAAGTCCATTAGACTCCAAGCATCTAATATTAAAATTCATATATTCTTATTATTAATCAATTATATATTGAATAATGAGATTGGAAAAAGAATTTTAACAAAATAGGAATTAAAAATAAATAAATAAATAAATAATCGGGCTTAAAACTGACATAAAAAATAATAATATTACTATGATTAAAAAGGTAGCGAAGAATAATAACTTTTACAAAATGTTTAAGAAAAAAAAATAGAAATCAAAACAATGAGGACCAAATTGAAAAGGATAATACAATCAGTTTGAATTCAAAGATAAAATTGAAAATCAATAAAAAAAATAAAAATTCAAAGAAAAATGACTGTATTGAAAAATATAATATTTGGTAAATTGATGTTTAAGCATGAAATTGAATACATATAAAAAAATCTATAAAAAAGCTAAGACCTGATCAGAAAAATTAAAAAGAATAGAGATTAAAATTGAAATATCAACAACCAAAAAGGTTAAGCTGCAAATTTTAGGTGAGGAAAGAGAAAATAAAGGGGGGAAAGTCCTCCCGCAATAAACTGAACCACCACTTAAGATATATGCCACACTAACTAGAAGAGAATAAAACAACACTTACAAAAACATGAAAAAAAAGAAGGTATTTTTAGACGTTGGGACACGTCACACATGCTCTGAGGTTGGCCACATGCGCTCAACTTTGTTTTGGTTTAGTTAAATATACAAAAATACTGTTTTAGCTGACTTTCTAATTACAAAAAAAATATTATGAAAAATAAAAAAAGCTCTTTGACCTAGGCTTAATTATTTTTTTAAATATTTTCTTTTTTATCTTACTATGTATTTTTATCATATATTATTTATTATATTTAATGAAATACCAAATTTTTCTTAAGCTTAAATTATAATAATAAAAAATCATTGTGAAAGTATAAAAATATTTTTCGATACAAAGGTTTAATTTACTTATTTATTCCCTTTCAAAGGTATTATTAATGTTTTACTTTGTAATAAAACAAAACACTTATATTTAGAAATGATAAGTGAGCCATTTGAAAAAAATATTGACCCTAGAAGCAAGTGCAAAGATTTTTTTGTGTGAAGAGAAAAACAATATTACACTATTGAAATTAACAATACCAATAAATATGAAACTAAAATTATCTTACAAGGTCAATAATAAATTTAAGGTTAATATTTAATTAATATATTGCTGTTATATGTCACAAAAGTACAAGTTTAAAAATAACAAACTTTAATTAATGTTTAAACAATTACCAGCAATCATGTGACTTTTATACAAATTATGACCATTCAAAATTTAATTTAATTTAATTTAAAATCTTTTTGTTTTTAATATAAATAACTTGATAATGATTTCATCATCAGATAAAAAAATTTATAGTAGTTTATTGACATTATATTTTGACTATTAAAATTTTAAAAATGTTTTACACAACTCATTATAATTTCATGCAAGGATTGTGAAGGCTAATTATAGAGCTAAGTTCATCAGACCACAGCTTAGTAGATATGAGAGAGAATTGTTTTTAATAAAAAAAATAAGAGAAAATATAAGTGCAAAGAAATGTTGAATTTAAAAAATTTGCCAGTGTTTTTTAAAATGCGCACCATTAATAAATATTCTAAATACATTTTTTTATTAGATTTAAAGCACGAATTTCATCAAAAACTTTCCAGTCAATTAAAATATATTTTATAAAATGTATAAAAAGATGGGAAAAAGTCTTAAAAATGTTTGAAAACAAGAGAATTAAAATTTAATTCCTCTTCTATGTCAACTGCCTTATTCAGATGAAAAGATACAGTGAACTCGTAACATTTTTTTTTTTTTCTTATTATTTGATTCAGTTCTATTCCAAGGCAACATAAAATTGATAACAAATTTAATCATTTTTGTACAAGTTAATATTATTATTTTTTTGTAGAAGGAGGTTTTTTTTATCAATACTAATAATATTAGTAAGAAGAAAAGTAATAAATAGTGGAATAAAACACACGTTGTGAAGCAAATTACAAGACAAAAATACGTGAAGAAATAAGAACAATGGAGTTTTTACCTGTATCACAAATTGCCTGCACAAGAAAACTAAATTTTTTTTACGTATTATCGTTGGTATTTTACGGATAGAATGATATCATCGATAATAGTCGATGATAAATATCGAGAAAACTACAATAAAATTCAAAAATCTATGATAAAAACAATAGAGTATTTACCTGGATAACAAATTGACTGCACAAGAAAACTAAAATAATTTTACATATTACCGTTGGTAATTTACGAATAGAATGATATCGTCGGTAATAGTCGGTGATAAACACCAAGAAAATTACGATGAAATTCAAAAATATATGATATGCATTGACATGATATTATTCCCGACAAAATTACTGATAGATTGACAAGCAAATAATTACATTACAACATCAACAGAAATTTCTACCAATAATAAAAGGATGCATCAAATCTTTATGTGTGATATTTTGAAGACAAAAAACAAGAGACAACCGCACAAGGAGATTCTAGCAACACAACACATCAATGACGGGGTTGAAATTTAAACCAGGTGCCACTGAGTTGGTGATGTTTCGTCGAAGGGCTGCATGAAGCCATTTGGTTCGACAAAATAAAGTAGAAGTAACAACCTGGGTGTCATGAGGTTTTGTTTGCTTCCACTTGCAATATTCCAATTAAATCGACACATAATTTCTATGTTGCTGTACAAGAAAAAAGAAGAAGTCCTTATTCTATAAGTGGCCACTCTTTAACGAAAAGAGGTTTTTTTTTTTTTATAACTAGATCACATATGATTGTAACTAGATCTTTGATGTGAAACCAAGATTTCTTGAAGCTGTTTGTACACCATTATTCCAATTGAACAGTGACTTGTTGTCTTGTTATATGATTTGATTCTATTCAATGTTGATGTGGTTGCGGAAGTTGAACTCCCACACGACGTATAGTTCGCACTAAGCATGGCCCGCCCGATGTTGTGGAGTTATATATTTTTTCCCCCTAAAAATGATGTCTAAGGTTTTGCAACTACGTTTCAAATAAATAAATAATTCAAGTTACAATCTTAACTAGATTTAATAGTTTAATTTAAATTAAATGATAAAAAATTTACAATGATAATAAACAAATCAATAAATAACAAAGTTTGAAAAAAAAAACTTTAAAAGCATGTAATTGGATAAAAAAAAGACAGAAAATCAATTTGAGATAGCATGATAGATTTGTAATTTTGATAATAAAAGGAAAATAAACTAGGTTTAACCTATATAGCTCATAATTAAAGTTATGAGATCACGATAATCTAATAGGAAAAAAAACAATAAATCTATTTTTTTTTAATAAAAAACTAATGTCAAACGATAAAAAAAAAAAAAAAAGATATCAACTTGTATAAATTTTTTAAACTCTTGATTCATGTTATTAGATCAAAATCCATCCTACATGAAAAATATCTAATCCCAGTAAATCAAATGTGAAGAATGAAATCAAGAAAAATATATTGCACAAAAAAAATCCAAAATAAAAAATCACAATTAAAAGAATCAATTACACCTGGATTAACCAGTAAAACATAACACCATAAAAGTTGATTGCAGATGATATTAAAAACCATTGCAACATTTATAGAAAGATCAAGAAAAAAAATAAGAATTGAAAGATTAAATTGATAAAAAAAAATTAACAAAATAAACAAAGATAATAAAAAAATAAAAAGAACCGGAGTTGGAATATCAACAACAAAGCAGACCAGCTTGTATTTTTCAAAGTAGAAGCAAAAACAAATAGTCGATCAACGACAAATCACGACCGACATACGCATCACCAATGAAACAAAAGAATTTCCCATAAATCTCAACTATGATGGATTATAATTAAACTCGCTAGATCATTGTGCATCTATATTCTTCTTAGTAGGGAAAATCGTATTTCAAAACATAAAAAAAAAAAAAAAAACCATCAACTTGCTTGTAGAATTCTTCATGAAAAACACCAAAAGGTGTCCAAATGATTGCCATGAGAACTCCCATGAGCTCAGGAGTGCAAAATTTGCTGTGACCAATATATAGAATCACTGTACAGTTGTTATATAAACACTGTAGCAGTAGCACCATGGACCTAAACTGAGATCTAGGTCAAAAAAAATTAGTATTTGACATTGTGTTTCAAAAATGTTTTTATATAAACACCATAGTATCCCACCAAAGAAGCTAGTTAGGGTTTCCAACAGCTGCAGTAGTAGCATAATAGACCTACACTGAGGTCTAGGTAAAAAAAAATAGATGTTTGACACTACATTTTAAAAAATAAGAATCATGGTATCCCACCATAAAAACTAGCTATGGTCATTGCATTTCAAAAACACTTTTATATAATCAGAATAATATTCCACCATAGAAGCTAGGGCTTCCACCTGCAGCAGCAGCAGTATCATCATGGACCTAAACTGAGGCCTAGATCGAAGAAGATTTCATCGATCAATATTCAATTAGAAAGCACATTCCAGCCATGCAAGAGCACCTCACCTATCTGACGGTCCTGAATAGCACCAGGAAATATTCTTTGGCATGTAAAGCTCACAAAATGGGGCCTAAGTTTTTTAGCATCGCACGTAGTAATCACGCCGCCATGATCACCAGCTTGAAGAATTTGCTGAAGCTGTTTTTTAAAGGCTGGTCTTTCTTCCTGGGGTCCTTGTTGTATCATTTAAAATGGAAAAAAAGGAAGATATTTGCTGCAGCAAGATTGATGGAGTGCAAAGTTAGAGCAAGTTGGAGTCCACAGTCTTGTCGAGCTAGTTAGCAGGAAAAGTGTTTGCGCATGCAACCATGGAGGCAGCAGGGACAAGTATTGCTATTAAAAGATTTTTAGTTTCCAGCTCAGCTCAGTCTATTTATGTATTTTGAAGAATCTTCATCATGGAGAGCCAGAATGAAAACGATAAAAAGCTCAACTTAGTGTTTGTTTTTGTGTTTCAAAAATGATTCTGAAGACGTTTGAATTTTATCTTTATTTTTTCTTTACTTTAAATTAATTGTTTTGTGATGTTTTTCATATTGTTTTGATGTGCTAATGTGAAAGGTAAATTATCAAAAATTAAAAAAAATATGTATTATTTTGATGCATTTCTAAATATAAAAAAAAAACACTTTAAAAAATAACTACATGAATGATTCATACCGTAAATTTATTAGTTTGTCTCTATCATATAAAAACATTTATGAATTAGACTTTTTTCTTAGGATACAAATAGCATTACCAAACTCATAAAAGACATTGTAGTAAGCTAATATTATATTGCATATAAATATTACTAAATTGTCTTTAAAAGTTTTATTATTATTATTATCATTAAAGGATATTTTGGTATTTTAATTTATTTTAAAAAATGGATTGACATAATTGCACCTGAAATCAATTTTTCTAAATCTTGTGTCCAAGGGTGTTTAAATCATTTTATTTGGGTATTTTTTGTTATTATCGAATTGGGTTAAGGGTAATTCAATCTTTTTCAATTTTAACAAATTATTCCTTAAAACAAAATGTCACTAGATGCTACGCAAGTGGCATCGTGTGGGCTAGAACTTCTATTTTCAAGCAACAAGTGGGTCGTTGTTCTGTGGACGAGTACAAACTTATACTATAGAGTTAGAGCGTCCTCTTCCACATGTGGTAACATGTGTGGTGGTTATAGTGATGATTTGATATTGGTCACCCTTTCTTTCTCTTTTTTTCTCCTTTTCCTTTGAAATTTGTGTTGACAATAAAAAAATCATGTTTCTTCTCTTATTGTATGACATTTCAGGTTTGATCTTCATTGTTTTAATTTTTAATTTTAATGCTTAGTGCTTTTATAAAAGTTTAATTTTATTTTAATTTCACCCTTGGATCTATAATCTTCATTTTTTTCAAGTTTTGTCTTCCCTTTTATTTTTATTTTTGGTTTGTTATTTAATTTGATTTTTGTTTTTACTTGCCTTGTATTCAAAATTTGATGATATTAAATATTTTATTCGTAATGTTTTGATTTCTAATTTTGATTCTAAGAGTTTTTTGTCAATTTCTAATTTGTTTTTAATTTCATCCTTGGATCTATAATTTTGATTTTTTATTTGTCAAATTTGGTTCTCATTCTCATTATTTTTGTTTTTCTTTTTGTTTTGGATTCTTTTATTAATTTAGCTTTTCTTTTTATTTTTTCCCTTTAATTCAAGTTTTAGATTGTCCTCTCATTTTTTTCTCTTAAATTACATATTCTCTTAATTGTTGTTTTTTTTATCCTTTCATGTAATTGATTTTTTTTTTTTTACCATTTCACGTTTGATTTATTTTGAAATGGTTCCCGTAGTTTTTAGACCTAACTCAGATTCAATTCAAGTCAAGTACATGTGAGTTGACCCTAGTTTAATCAAATTTTTTTACTTTATAAGAAGTTAAAATAATATAATTTAAAAAATATATATAAAAAGGAAAAACAAACAGTGTGTTTTGACCTGGAGTTGACCTCGTCAATTCTCCCTCAACTTCGTTTCAAACGACCCAACCTATGTCAGCGGTCATGGGTCAACCTATTAGGTTGAGTTGAGTTTTAAAATACTGGTTTTTTTAGATAGGGTGCTTCTAGTTTAGTCATGAGCTAGGGTTAGAGGTTTGAAAAGATAAAATGAGTTGACATCATTTTTTTTCTTGATTAATTCTTTCATAATTTTTCAATTTAAAATATGAACTAAATTATTATCTTTGATTTTGTTTTAAGTAAGTTTTTTTAATTAAGTTATCCATATCTCATGATTTATGCAAAAGATTTGGCTAGGTGACCAAGGTATTTTCTAAGGGTTTTTTTTTTCATCCTTCAAAATTAAATTCTTTTTAAAATCATGCTTAATTGTTTTTCATGTTCTGTATTCTATTGGCTTATCTCATTCATATAGCCTTGTTTGTGACTTTTGGCGACTTCACCTAGGTTTGTTGTTTTTAGACCTTTTTTTGTTCACTTATTGTTTCTCGATATCATCCTTCCATGTTTGGATTCTTAGAGATCGATATTTTTTATTTTTTTTAATGATGGAAAGTCATAATTTGTTTTCCTTTTATAAAATGCACTAACACTAACAAAGCATATCTTTTTAAAATTACAAAGAAAAAAAAATCAATTCAACCTTTAACAAAGCACATGTCACCTATCTAGCTTTATTTTATACTTGATAATCAACTATGAAAGTTAAGTTACATATAAACCATATGATTTTTGGTTTTTAAGTGTTATGGGGTGACTTGAGGTTGATAGGTGGTTTAAAGAAGTTTTTATAGTCTTTTGAGCATGTTTTTAGATAAACTTGGTTGGAAAATGATTTTAAAGCAAAAAACAATTCCTTTTGTTTTTCAATAATTGCAATGGTGATAAAAATCTCAATTGTAAACTAATTGACAAATTGATGTATGTTAATTTTTTTAAGAAAAAAAAAAGAGAGCCTAGTTGTCTCATTTTTTTTCTAAAGAGTTAGGAACGTATGGCCTTCAAGCTAAATCAGCACTCATGATTTTTTTTATTTATCTTTTATGTTTTGTTTTTTAAAAAATAAATTTTCTTTTGGTGATTTAAAGGGTATTTTCAAAGGTTGTCAATTTTGTTCCAATCGATGCTTTGTTTTTCAATTGGATCAAAATCTTTTAGTTTCGGATATATTCAAGAAATTAATTCAACAAACAAAATTTTACTTCAAATCCAAAGATAAACTAATATGACATCGTGCAATTCAAATTTTAAACACAAATAAAAAAGTGTGAGTTCAATTATGACTTGATCGACTTGATGGGTCCAAAGATAACATGGAAAACTGATACAAATATAATTTGACTAAAAAAAATCAAGTTATCATCTTCTTTAAAAATTATAGAAACAACAATATATTGGATCAACTTAAATCAGCCTATTTTAACCTTTCAAATGTATTTTCTAGTTCATGAGATTATGATAACCTTAAATAAATAAATAAATCAAAGCAAATTATAAAGTTTAATTTCTAATAAACTCATTATTGAATAATAAAATTGAGAAGAAATTAATATAAAAAAAGGACATATTTTTCTAGACAAAATTATGAACCTAGTTGATATTATGAGAATGTCATCAACAATCTCGTAAATTTTTATATTCTTTGATGGTTCTAAAATATTGGCAAAAAATACATCAATATGTTACTTGACTCCTCGTAAGATTTTAGCTTAATTTAACGGTTCGATTAAGAGATATATTTGATATTGTAAAACTAGATATTATTTTTTTTTAAATACTATTTGGCAAAAACAAAACAGGACATGAATATTTCGAGTGGAATTTGGGTGGAATTTTCGAAACGGACCAAGATTTTAAACAATATAAAAATTGTTCCAATTTTTTTTTAAACTAAAGTGAGATATCGGTCATTCCTGATGGAATTGAATGAAATTGACAACCTTGTTGTTTTCATCAAAAGAGAATATTATGAAATATAAGAAGAAAAAAAGTGAATATATAAGGACTAAGAAGTTTAAAAGAATCTGCTCTTAATTTTATTTTAATATATTTAAATTACTCATCACGATTTATTTTTTGTCTTAAAAATATAACTATAACAATTATGCAATAAAATTCACAACTAAGGATTTTTTTAAAATTGTCAAAATATAATTATTTTTCTAAGAAGTAATATAAAAGTATAATAATCAATGAGAAAAAGACTCATTAAGGCATCTTTTAATTACTTTTTATAATATGCCGACTAATTAAATAGTTTCAACGAATTATAACGACTCAATTAAAAATAACTCTTACTTTTATAATATTCAATGTATAATTAATTTAATTGTTTTCCCACAGGCTCGCCTAGCCTTTTCGTATTTTATAAGATTTTCATGTTTCTTAATTTCTTTCTATTATTTATATTTTGTTTTTAGAAAAAATGAAATTTTCTTTGTGAATGTAAGGGATATTTTCATAAAACAAAATTGATACATAAGAGAAAATGTGAATATATAAGGACGAATAAGTTTAAAAGAATTTTTATTTTATTTCATTTCATTATATATTGTATTTCTCATCAAGACATGTAATTAAGTTTTATACTATAATGCCTAATAAAATATTTTGAAAATTTAGAAAATTCATTTAAAATTAACCCATACTTTTGTATTATTTAATGAATAATTAATTATTATTATTATTTCTTGCTTAGCCCTTTTCCCTTTTATAGGGTTTTCAAATTTCTTGTTTTTTTTATTATTTATGTTTTTTTGAAACAAAAATGATTTTTTTTATTCAAGTGACATAATCATTAAAAAAAAAACATAATATGACATATAAAATAAAATATGAACATATAAGGATGAATAATTTTAAAAGAGTTTTTTTTTTAATTTTATCTCATTATATATTTTAATTTCTCATCATGATTTTTTTTTTGTTTTATCTTAAAATATTGACTATAACAAAACTCACAACCTAATATATATATATATATATATATATATATATATATATATATATGAAACTCACAACTTTCATAATATTTAATGTATAATTAACGTAATTCTTTTTTCCATAGGAGCGCTAGTATTTTACTCTTTCTTTTCACTTTAATTAGATTTTTATTGATTTTTTTAATTTATCTTTCAATATTTATTTGATTTTAAAGATATTTTTTTATTTTATAGCTAAATTAAAACAAATATTGAACCTACTAGAGTTTATGTTCTGGATTATGAATTTGACAAGTTAATCTATGATGACTTAAATCAATCCAATATATTACTATTTTGAAATTTTAAAAAAAAATCATTAGATCTTTTTTATATTGAAAAAATTGTTCTAATACATAGTGTGGCTAGTGATTTAATCATATACTATATAGGGATTTGAGTTTGTGACCCTTCACCAAGTAGGAAAAAGATAGCTTCTAGCTTAATTTTTTAATTAATTTTATATTTTAATAATATACTTTTTTATTAAAAATATGGGATATATTAATTTTTTATTGAAGTAAGCTTATTTTAATAACGGTCAAAGCCCTGGTGGGCCTGAAAACAAGGTGATGAAGAACTAAAATTGAAATAGAGGAGAATATATTATCAATTTGAAAAATCCAAAGGACAACATTGAAAAATAAATAAATAAATAAATAAATAAATAATGGAGGTAATTGCAATTTCTTAAATAAATGATCAAAATGTGAGGGACCAAAACATTAATTATAAAACTCAATCATCATGGCAAACTGGAATGTCAAAATTGCACATTCTGGTGCTTCCCAATCGTTGGATCTATCTTGGAGTGCGAAAGATGCTGGTTCTGGCTGTCCATTCGACGGCTCAGATTTAAGCATGTCTTGTAATAGAAAGATCCAAATTTCAAGCTCGAACACTCTTCAGTCAAATCATGCCATAACAAGCAATAGCTACAGGAAAAAGGGTTTTTGACACGTATATTTATACAGTATGACAGGACTGCCCTCAACCGTCAAATCAAGATGCACTAATCCTTGTACAAAAATAACGAGCCACTTCTTATTCCAAAAAACTAAAAAGTGTATTTTTCCGTGCTTCTATCACTTTCAATTGTCAAGGTCGTTTTGGTCTTTTCAGATTAGAAATGCCACGTGTCTTGAAGTCATGACGGTGGGTTGAAATTATTTTTTGATTATTAAAAAATTAATTGTGATGCGTACGAGCTGATCTAAATATTCCGATTATAAATAATAATAATTATAAAATAATGAACAGTAACATGTGAGGTCGGGACCAGAGAGATACCGAAAGATCTGAAATGGCAGATTGGAATTAGCACGGGAAGAGTCCTCCACCTGTGAAAATGCTCTGTCAAGGATGCAACTGTGATAAGCAAGAGGGACAAGGAGAGGACACGGTGGGGGACCTTTTTGACATTGGCGAAGAGATGTTAATGTCAATGACATCAAATAATGCTAATCGATTTTTGGTTAAAGTTATTTTTAAAAATATTTTTTATTTAAAAATATATTAATATAATATTTTTTTAAAATAATCTTAAAATGCAACGTCACAAAGATTAAAAAAAAAAGTGTTTTGTGTGTATTATTTTGGGTACAAATTTTACCTTCATGATTAACATTTTTTATGTTTAAATACCTTTTAAACATGTTTAATACAAAGAACATGTCAAGAAACATTATAAATATATATTAAAAATATCAAAATTCAAAAGTTCAATAACAAAGCAGGGTGAAAACTTAGAATAAATATTTATTTTAGTGCCTAAAAGTAAATCTTTATATTTATCATGATAGTACAATTAAAATGAACTCGCATACTTCACTCTACTTGTATCAAATGATTGATAATAATAATAATAATAAGATAAAATCTAAGTCATATGTTTTTTAAGGATTCACTAAGTTTAAATTATTAAATCTAGAGTTCTACTTCAATTAATAAAAAGTTTGAGTTACTAAATGAATCGATCGACTGCTTATTCATCAGTGATGGATGCTTGAGAATTCTGCAAGAACTGGTTGGTTAATCATCTTGGCCACTCTAAACTAGCTAACCATTTTAGCTATTGTTATGAGCTTTCTTACTAAAATGAGCTCGATAATCATAACAAACATCTTTTGCCGTATCATATATGATTGTCAAGGTAGGGCTCCACAAGCAATTTTTTGAATATTCGGCTGTTAAAGCATGGAAGAAAATATGATTGTCAAGGTAGGGCTCGTAGCGGAATCGATTATGCCATGTTTGGTTCATATATATATATATATATATATATATATATAGTCATTTATCCGCGCCTCGTCGTGACTGTAATCATTTTTTGTTTAAGACCGAAAAAATCAAAAGAATTAATATCAAATAAAATATTCAAAGAAAAGAGACAAAATAAATAATAAAGTATATAATTAAATTCAATAGAAGGACAAAATTGACACCAATAAAAACTTTGGGACCAAAACAGATAAAAACATTTTTTAAAAAACAATTGCATTGTAATTTTGCTAAAAAATTAAAAGAATAAGGACAGAAATAAAAAGTAACATATATAACCAATTTCAATTGTAGGACAAAATGAAAACAAATTAAAACTTGCAGACCAAAAAAATTAAGAGAACAAAAAATAAAAATAAAGAATGAAATGAAAACCAACGTATATAATAAATTTCAATTGAAGGGCATAATTGAAAACAATCAATTTTTCATTACAGAAATCAGAGATAAAACCAAAATCAAAAGAATATGGATTGAAATAAAACAAACACCAATCTTAACTTAATCTAACAGTCAGATTATAATCTACGTGTTATAATATAAAACTAGTTAGTTTGTGATTTTTCATCAAAAATAATGTTTCTTATTTTATTCTTGAATCATATCAATTATCTTACACCTTCTCCTGAGACCATTTTCTTATCTCAAATATATTTATTTTGTATTGTTTTTACCATTTATGTCATTTGCATACTTATTATTGTTTTTACTTATTGTAATATAATTCTTTGTTAAATTCTTTATAATTTCTTATAACTATTTTCCCATCTTCACTGCATATTTATTTCAAAATTCTCATAGGATATTAATATAATTTATCATTAAGTTTTATTTTATTTTCTTAACCGGGGTTGTATGACTAATTTAATATCTTTGAACATTTCTTTTTTATGTCGATTATGCTTGTCAATTATGTCATTATCGTGCCACATGTCTGATCACCATAAATTCCACATCATTGTTTTGTTGCTTCAGACTAGGTATAAAACCTAATTTTCTTTCGCCTCCATATCTTTTGTTTCTTCCCAATTGCATGATCATTCATTTTCTTTATAGGATCCCCCAAATCTCGATTGATATCGAAAAACTGATTTTTTTTTTAATTATGATTACGAAGATCTAAGATAAATCTATCATTGTGACAATTTTATATAATTTTTTATATTTTTAAAATGCATGTGTCTAAACTTGTAGTTATAGATCTTAAATCATTATTAAAAGCTAGGTATTCATTTAATATTGACGAACCCATGTTAGCTATTAGCTATAGAGTATGTTTAAGGTTGTTTTTTAAAGTAATTTTTGTTTAAAAATATATTAAAATAATATATATTTTTTTATTTTTTAAAATTATTTTTGATATCAGCACATGAAAATAATATAAAAATTAATTTAAAGTAAAATATAAAAACAAAACATTTTCAATTGTTTTCAAAAAATTAAATTGAAACGAAGTGTCAAACACCCCTATAAGCTTTAAAAGTGTCTATACCCATCCTAGACTTTTTGAAAATTTTATATATGCCTATTAACATATAACTAAAAGAAAACGAAGACTTCAACAGTGAACACTGTTCACACAGACTCATAGACACTGTGGACGCGAACTTTTTCCTCCGTGCGTCGTGCGAGTTCGTCCACCTTTTTTTTTTTCCCGCCTATGAACAGTGTAGTAATGATTTTAGCCCCGGTAATAAGACAAAATAATGTTTTCGGCTGAGGGTTAAGGGCGTAATTGCGCGCGTCCGTACCGGTCCGGTCCGCCGCATGGTTTTTTTTTTAAATGGCTAAAGACGGTTCTAGCCCCTAATAAGACAAAATATACTAATTAAGATCAAGGACATAACGGTAACTGACCATTATTATTTATATATTTTAAAATCTGTCAGGCACGTGCGTTGCACGCCCTCGACGATGTCCGACCCGACGCCCCGTTCAAGAGGCGCGTGCGGTGTGATACGGTGGCCGGAAATGGTCTACCAGCGTCTACTCCGGTTCGACGCCTCTTGGTCTTCCTCCCGGTGCGGCACGTTGCTTCACACAGTGGCCGTGGACGCGGCGGTGGCCGGTTCAAGCCGGTTGGTCCGTTTCTCTCTCTCCTGCACGTAAAAGTGCAGGAGAGCCCCCCGAGTTTTGTATCAATTCATTTCGGTCCCTTGACTTTTAATTGTGTATATGACACTAATTTCAGTTATATAAGTTTGGATTTTGTTCAATTGGGTCCTTCGATTGCAATTAAGGAAATGTTAACGTTTCACTTTAGTCCTTCATCTTTTAATTTTCGGATTAGGTTGAAAATGCTGAATATATTCGGTATAGAAGTTTCAATTTTTGTAAATTTGTCCTTGAATTTAAAATGTTAATAAATCTAACTTTCATTTCAGCCCTTAAACTTTTAATTTGTTATTTTCATCCCATTATATTTTATTTTCATTTCAGCCCTTATACTTTTATTTTTTAGAATTTCTAATATAACACAATAATAATAATAATAATAATAATAATAATAATAATAATAATAATAATAATAATAATATAATTCTTTTTCTTACTTACTTGCTTATTTGATAAAAAAAATTTCCTTTGGATAATTTGTTAATTTTAATTTTTTTGTCAGTAATAGCAATGATAATTTTTATTTTTCTTTTTATATTATGTCTTTGTTTTATCTTTTGTTCAAGTTTCTAGCATTTTTTTAGTCTTTCTTTTATTTTTGTTTCTTTCATAATAATAATAATAACAATAATAATAATAATAATAATAATAATAATAATTTAATTGTTTCTCTTCCTTACTCTTTTGTTAATGTTTTTTTTTCTCCGTGTAATTTAATAATTATTATTATTTTGACAATAAAGGCAATGATATTTTATTTTTTTCCTTTTGTTAAAGTTTCTAGGATATTTTTAGTCTTTCAGTAATTATATGTTCTAATATTTATTGAATATTATCTCATAGGAATATATATAGGGAGAAGAAAACATGACCTAGGATTTTTTAAATAAAAAAAATTAATATTAGTATTCTTAAATACATTTAATATAATGATATAATCAATAAATCGGATAACATAAAAAACAATTGTCTTAGGATTTTAATTTTGTACTTAAAACAACAACAACAACAATAATAATAATAATAATAATAATAATAATAATAATAATTATTATTATTATTATTATTATTATTATTATTATTATTATTATTATTATTATTATTTTTCTTGCTTGCTCTTTTGTTAATGTTTTTTTTTTCCTCCGTATAATTTAATAATTTTTGTTGTTTTGGCAGTAATGACAATGATATTTATTTTTTTTCTTTTGTTAAAGTTTCTAGGATATAAAAAGAAAATTAATATCAGTATTCTTAAACACATTTCATATAATCATATAATGAATAAATCGGATAACATAAAAAAAAAATTATCTTCGAATTTTCATTTTGTGCTTAACACAGTAATAATAATAATAATAATAATAATAATAATAATAATAATAATAATTATTATTATTATTATTATTATTATTATTATTATTATTATTATTATTATTATTATTATTATTATTATTATTATTATTATTATTTAATTGTTTTTCTTGCTTACTCTTTTATTAATGCTTTTTTCCTCCGTATAATTTAATAATTTTTATTGTTTTGACAGTAATGGCAATGATATTTTTTTTTCTTTTCCTAAAGTTTCTTGGATATTTTTAGTCTTTCATTAATTATATGTTCTAATATTTATTGAATATTATCTCATAAGAATGTATATAGGACGAAGAAAACATGACCTACGATTTTTTGAACAAAAAAAATTAATATCAGTATTCTTAAATACATTTAATATAATGATATAATGAATAAATCGGATAACATAGAAAAAATTTGTCTTCAAATTTTAATTTTGTACTTAACACAATAATAATAATAATAATAATAATAATAATAATAATAATAATAATAATAATAATAATAATAATAATTAATATTATTATAATAATAATAATAATTTAATTATTTTTCTTACTTACGCTTTTGTTAATATGTTTTTCCCTCTGGATAATTTAAATTTTTTTATTGTTTTGACAGTAATAGCAATGCTATTTTTTTTTTTTTTATCTTTTGTTAAAGTTTCTTGAATATTTTTAGTCTATCATTAATTATATGTTCTAATATTTATTGAATATTATCGCATAGGAATATATATAGGAAGAAGAAAATATGACCTAATATTTTTTGAATAAAAAAAATTCATATCAGTGCTCTTAAATACATTTTATATAATAATATAATGAATTAATAAAATAACATAAAAAAATTTTTATTGAATATTATCGCCTATAAATATATAAAGAGAGGAAAAAAATGAACTATGATTTTTTTCTTAAAAAAATTAATATCAATATTCTTACATACATTTAATGTAATAATATAATTAATAAATCTTATAAAAAATATTTGTATATTTGTATATTTATGTCAAATTAAAATATGTAAAACTAATTATATGTTTTAATATTTATTGAATATTATCGCCTAAAAATATATTAAGAAAGAGGAAAAATGACCTAAGATTTTTTTAAGAACAGAAATTCATATCATGTTTTCTTAATTATATTTAATATAATAATATGATTAATAAATCTTATATAAAAAAAAGATTGGCTTCAAAATTTAATTTTGTGCTCTTTTATTCAAGTAGGATTATGAATTTATCTCTCAATTCATTAGCATGTGCTTAGTAGCAGTTTACAACTCCGCTTCAGTCGTTCTCGCCCGCCTGTCCTATTTGATTCAGTCAGTCGTCTGAAAGTACTTGCGGGGAATTTCCAATATTACTGGGAAAAAAAACATCTCCAAAAAAAAAAATCGGCAAATTTACCTGCATTATCTACAAGTCAAATTAAAAAATATAGAAGTCACTTCCCGTTTCCATTAAAATGTTCTTTTTAGACGGCAATAAATAATTATAACACAAAAAAAATTTAAGTTTATGTTTTAAAAACAAAATACAATATTTTTTATTTCTAATATATCTAATATTTATTAAATATTATCGCCTAAAAATATATTGAGAGAGAGGAAAAATGACTTTAGATTTTTTCAAGGACAAAAAATCATATTAGTATTCTTAAATATAATTATACTAACTAAATATTAAAATAATAAAATACAATACATAAAAAAACAATCACTTTTCTACATAGATAGAAAAAACCCGCCGCATCGCGCGGGTTAACCGCTCGTATTTTCTAAAATCTAAAAAAAATCTTATATATCCTTATTTTATAATCACGTCTCTCCATGGAAACAACTCTTTTTGGAATAATTAAGCAAAAATGATTAAAAAATCACTTCTCTCTCTACTCTCTCTCTCTCTATATATATAAATAATATATTTTTCATTTTTGTCTTGTCTCATGAAGAATCCCATTTGACCACACATCTTTTTTTCATTTGATTAGAGAGTTTGATACTTGTACAACAACTCACTAAGCCAAATCTCACTTCTTAATTTACGGATCTTACTTGATTCATGAGGGACATTTTGGATAATAAGTTATGGATCTTAATTATTTCCTTTAATGTAAATA
Source organism: Salix purpurea (assembly GCA_027405865.1). Classification (NCBI taxonomy): domain Eukaryota; kingdom Viridiplantae; phylum Streptophyta; class Magnoliopsida; order Malpighiales; family Salicaceae; genus Salix; species Salix purpurea. The sequence continues at coordinate 3,044,276 of JAOWLH010000023.1, forward strand.
TAATATATCCATATTTTTAATCCTTTAATCTCAACCCACCAACCCAAAATCCATACTCAAGGTCGGATATCACCTCCATCAATAATCAATCAACCTAAAAGATTCCACCTAAGAAAAACTTTATATGGATATTAGGATCGAGAGATGAAGTTCGAGTCTTTCATGTGAGAGAATAAAGATCTGAAATTTATGATTTTTTTGGTCAAATCTCCAAAGAAAAATTAATAAAATTTAGGGCTTGCGTTCTTTAGACAGAGAGATGAAGAAAAGTGGGATAGTTTAGAATTTATAGTTTTATATTACATTAAAATTATAATTATAATAAATAAGTACCAGTGGATTCATAGAAGTTGTTTGGGAGGGCGGTTGTACCGTCTTTTCCTCTATTTTTTTTATATTTTAAATGAATATTTTTTGGTGTTTTTAAATTATTTTGATGTGCTGATGTCAAAAATGATTTTTAAAAAATATAAAAATATCATTTTGATGTATTTCTAAATAAAAAGAAATTTAAAAAACAACCGCAACCGTCCTCCCAAACAGGCCCATAGAAACTTGGAGTTGATGTGTGTTTTTTCATAGCTAGTTGTGAAGCTCTACGGGCTTTATCTCTAGATATGATATTCCATGAAAAAAGAAATTAATTTATCATAAAATAAAATACCCTTTAATAATTAAGTTAGTAAATTATAAAAGAAAAAAAAATGTACAAGATAATAATTAGTAGGAAAATGTATATGTGATTTTGAGTGTTCTTCTCATAACTCGTTGGATGTGTTGCACAAAGCAATCCGGTTTTTTATATAATAATCCAAAAACAATTATAGTTTTTAATCATGTTATTTTACTGTAAAAATTAACGTGGGCTTGAAATTAAAAATATATATATTATTTTAAAATAAAGTACCCTTCAAAATCTGAAAAATCAACTGGCTGCTCATTGGTCATTCATCACAAACAAAATAAAAATTGACATGAGTTTCAATGTATACTACATTAGAGGTAATATTGCTCTAATCGCCAATTCTGAGCACACCCTCTCTATGACTCCAAATCTTGAATTTATTTTTAAAAATAATTTTTATTTAGAAATATATTAAAATAATATTTTTTTTTTATTTTTTAAAATTATTTTTGATATAAAATAATCTAAAAATACCAAAAAAAAATAATTTCAAGTAAAAATAACTTTTTCTTAAAGTAGCATTAAACACTCTTTTAGTGGCTCCGTTGAGCACAAAATAAAATAAAATAAAAATGTTAGCAGGGTCTTGCTGTTTAAAAACTCTTTGGCAGAAGAAAATAAAGATGAAAGGTCGTAAGTATTATATTAATACAAGACAGCAAATGATGGGTTCCAACTATGTATTCCTGCCCTAGATCTTCTTCTCTCTACCGTAGATTTTCTCCCTGGATTCTCATATCCAACATTATCAAACCCTAAGATCTTATATTTTCCTTTCTAAACTCAATAATTCATCCTGTTCCTCTTGTGTCTCTTGGTCTTTAGACAGCTGCACGCTGCGTATTTTCTTGGAAAATACTGCGCTGTTACGTTTTAAAAATATTTTTTTTAAATAAATATATTATTTTTAAATAAAAAACAATTTCAAAATCATCAATCATGCATCCAGCAACACAACCCAAGTGTCCACATGTTGACATCAACTTGCATGAGAAAAAAAAAAAAAAAAAAAAACACAAAATGATAACATTAGGGCAGCACATGAAGCTAGACTGGCCCTATGTAAATGGCTTACAGCGTTACAATGATGACAAGCAGAGGAGCTTCATTTGTTATCTTTATTTTTAAAAAAATATCATTTTTTTTTTCAATTTCCATGGTTAATTGATGGAATAAAACGCCGCGTATTATTGTATAACAGAGAGAAAATCAATGGTGACGCGTGCTCACAAACCTATAAATATATTATAAAGGAATATAATCTAATCTCTTAAACCCTAAACGATCTGCTGATAATGCCACGTGTGGTGGATATTACTCTTCTCATTTATGGTTTCTATGGTTATTTATTTTTCTCTCCTGAATTAAGTGTCCAGCCGTCCTCGTGCAGAGAAACAAATCAAGCTACTAGTTAATAGGAGCCAAGATCCAAGTAATTATTAAGTTGGGGAATGATGATGAGATGTCTATTTTCCTGGTCTCTAGAGATTTTATTATTATTATTATTATTATTATTATTATTATTATTATTTTAGAAAATTGGTGTTCTTGTACTGTTAAGGAACAATTTCATCTAAAAATTTAAGCTGTTAGGTAAATCCCTAAGATACGATTTATTATTCTCTAACATATACTTTCTCTTTTTCTATGTATGGTAAATAATTTTAAGAGATTAATGGTTTTTCTTTGTATTTTACCATCAGATTGAAAGTTCAAGTGGTTTTTCACGTACTATGATGGTGTGTTAGTTTGATACGGTGGTTACGGTCATTTTTTATTTATTTATATATATATTAAAATAATTTAAAAAGAATATTTTTGATATCAATACATGAAAATAATTTAAAAATATTATTTTTTTAATTTAAAATAAAAAATAAAAATAAAAATAATTTTTTTTTTTTCAAAAATATTTTTAAAACGCGGTGTCAAACAAAGTCTATATCTACCACCTCGAACAAGGTTTATGGCTTTTATGATATTGGAGTGTGGTTTAATGTTTGGGTTGTAATGATAAAAGATCTTATTGCATATTTCCTAAATTAAACCCATTCCTCTTTATTTTTTTAGTGCATAAATAGAGCACGTCATTTTAAAATAAAATAGTGTTAAAAAAAGTGAATCGTATATAATATTTGTGAAATTAAAAATGATTTAATTTGTCAAAATCAAATAATATGAATATTATATATCATAGTTGATTAGAAAATCTAATAAATAAACATCATGTGGCAGGTGAGTGATTTGTTATAGCTAAATTGATAAAATCTAAAATTAGTGGGGAAAATATTGTAGTTGTAGACTCATATTATTAATTGGAACATTACAATGAAGCATTTGCCCCTCCCCATTAGTCATTTACAAATAATTTGTCAATGCAAATGCGTTTTTTCTCATTCAAAATCATAGTGAAAATATATAAATACTCTAAAAAGAAAAAAAATAAATCAAATACTAGCATAGAGAGAAAACTTGTTACATTCATTTTTTTGGGGGGGTATTATCATGTAAATTGAGTGGAAAATTTTTGTTTAGTCAAATATAAAAATAAAAAACATAGTGAAACGACCCGAACGACATTGAAAATCAAAAAATTAAAACTAGTCTGAAGGGATGTTTTTGTCTTTTTCACAAAGAGTTCTTTGATATTAACATGTTAGATAAAAGGTAATTTGATATTTGTCTAAATTTATGGGTGCACATGTACAACACTAAAAGGTGTATGACAAGAGTGAACTCCTTTTGGGTAGCACTAGCATTGCATCCCGGCATCCAAAAATATTTTTCATGTCGGTAAAAGTTTTGTAGAGTTCATTTGTAGCGGTGTTATGCATGTCTTTGTTGATGGTTTGATTTGTTATTAGCTGAGTCTTGCTTTCCTCTTTCTTTCCTTCTTTATTCTTTTCTTCCTCAAAAATCACATCTTGACCCTCTTTGTTAATGATATATTAACTTCAGTCTTTATTGATTTGATTTTTGATTTTATCCCTTTTTAAAAAGTTTTTTTTTTAATTTACTAAATATTATTTTTTCTAATTTGGTCCATATTATAAAATATACCTCATGGTTTTTTAAGATTGGATGCTTTGGATCTAATGACCCAAGTTATTGATTTTGAAAGTTAACAAGATTTGTTTTTGAAAGGCTTGGTAATCCTCTTGATTTTTTTTATCAAATTATTATAACATCATGATTTAAATCTTAAATTTGGTGGAATATTCTGAATTAATTTGGCTCTAATTACCATTATTATAACATTATAATAACAATTTGAGTCGCTAACAGCCAATCACATGCCACAAATCTAACTAGATCCTAAAAGTGCATTCAACTTCCAAGAGAGCTGCTCTCCAACTAGTGGCTTGTCAACGATCACTCACGAGAGGATGCCAGATGGCAAGATAAGTAAAAAGTCCAGGATCGGACGGCTGTTGACTTAGAGAAAATAAATGTTTCCAATCCCCCAACAATCGATTAGGTATCATCCTGGTGGTGGTTTCCGTAAGAGTTTTTAATTTAAAAATACGTTTAATAATATTATATTTTTTAAATATTAGTGTATTAAAATAATTAAAAAAATGATTATGATGTAAGAAAAGAGGATGTTGAAATAATAATATTAATTAAAAGCTATTTATATCTCATGTTCGATGGCCTACGACTCTGCAGAAATCCGAGAAGGCGAGAAGAGCCTTGAGAAAGAACACTGAATCCTTTCCTTAACCTTCACGCCTTCATTTATGCAGAGCATTCATCTCCCTGTCGCTGCTAATATTATAAACTCTCTCCCTCATCCCTGTAATTTTCTCTGTCCACCTCTCACTTCTCATAAAAAAAACCTCTGTTTTCTGTGTACCTGAAACCCACAGTCTAACTAGCACTCCACCTCTGATGGATTCTCTTCTCATTCACTCTTTCTCTCATTAAACCTCACTGAAAAACCCTTTTCATCTCTTTAAATTCCCATTTCGTGAGAGAGTTGAAAGCAGAGCGAAAACAGAGCCATTCTCTCTCTCTCTCTCTCTATTTCTCGTTTTTTCTTGGGATTTCCAGCATGGCTTCTTCCTGTAAAGAGCAAGAGCAGCTAGGGTTTAAGCAAGCACGGTGTGTTAGGGTTCATGGACCTATTATTGTAGGCGCAGGGCCATCTGGTTTGGCTGCTGCTGCTTGCCTTTCTCAACGAGGAGTCCCTTCTCTGATTCTTGAAAAAAGTGACTGTATAGCTTCTCTTTGGCAACAAAGAACCTATGATCGCTTAAAACTTCATCTTCCTAAACAGTTCTGTGAGCTCCCACTTCTTGGTTTCCCTGCTAATTTCCCCAAGTACCCCACTAAAAGCCAATTCATTTCTTACATGGAGTCTTATGCTTCTCATTTCAATATCCAGCCTCGATTCAACCAGGCTGTAAAAAAGGCAGAATACGACCGCGTTGAAGGGATTTGGAGGGTGCAAACTGAACACCTCGAGTTCCATTCTGGATGGCTTATTGTTGCTACTGGTGAGAATGCTGAGCCTGTAAGACCTGAAATAGTTGGTTTTGACAAGTTTAATGGCACTGTTCTTCATACAAGTGAGTACAATTCTGGTTCTAAGTTCAGGAACCAAAGGGTCTTGGTTATTGGGTGTGGCAATTCAGGGATGGAAGTTAGCCTAGACCTCTGCAGACACAATGCGATCCCCCATATGGTTGTAAGAAACACAGTACGTAGTCTAATTCCATCTTCAAATTAAGTTTCCGGAGAAATCGATGTTTTTTTAGATTAAGATTCCGGTTTTTTTTTTAAAAAATTGTTTTCACCATCTGGTATGTTTAGTTTTTGATTATCTGTTTCTTATTTTGCTGATGCAGGTGCATGTTCTACCTAGAGAGATGCTTGGCATGTCAACATTCGGAATAGCCATGGCACTTCTCAAGTGGTTGCCTTTAAGATTAGTGGACAAGGTGCTACTTCTAGTAGCCACTCTCACCTTGGGCAACACAGACCAATTAGGCCTGAAACGACCAAAAACAGGCCCGATTGAACTAAAGAATGTCACCGGAAAGACACCGGTGCTGGATGCCGGCGCGTTATCACAGATCAAGTCTGGCAAAATCAAGGTAAATCAAGCACGTCCGAACAAACCCTTCATTTTTTATCCACCCTCTTTGCATGTATGCTACTGCTTTCTGCAATACCTTCTGCTAATCCTTCTAGGGTTTCATCAGGTGATGGAAGGTGTGAAGGAGATAACAAAAAACGGAGTCAAATTTATGGATGGACAAGAAAAGGAGTTCGAGTCTATAATCTTAGCAACTGGATACAAAAGCAATGTGCCTACTTGGCTCAAGGTAAGAATCATATCTATGAAATTTTAGTTTTAGTTCTATCTTATTAGGAATCATCCATCCTTTTCTGCCTTGGACGCATGCACAGAGGGCAGACACCTACAAATCTCTTATTTTCTCCATGCAGAAAAGAATAAATTAGTCAGGGACTGCTTGAAGTTATTATACCTTTCTGAACACACCAAAAATAATAATAAAAAATCACAATTTTCTTTGTGGGGTTTAAATTCATGTTGCTATCATGTCATAATTTTATTCGTTTTGCTAAATACACCTAAGAAAATTGTCCTTTCTATCAAAATCTGGCTCATCTGATCGATTTTTTTACTTCGGCCAATGCAGGGATGTGATTTTTTCACGAAAGATGGCATGCCCAGAACCCCTTTTCCGGAGGGCTGGAAAGGAGAGAATAGACTCTACACGGTTGGTTTCACAAGAAGAGGCTTGTTAGGAACAGCCTCGGATGCAGTGAAAATTGCTCATGACATAGCTGATGAATGGAAGGCACCCAAGGAAATGATTAGATCTTGTAATTCCCATGTTATCATATACTTGAATCATGATGAGGCCAAGTAAGATGAGAAAATTTGTGGTAAATTTTCACAGATTAAGTTTTTAGGTGGGGGATTAATTAATTGTTCACCAGGGAGGAGTAGTTTCCATATTTTTTTCCCTTTCCTTTTTTTCTTTTTTCATTTCTTTCTTGTAAATGCACCAATTTTGTATGGGAGGTTCATCTCCACTTCTCTTGTATCTTCCTCAACTGTGTACAAAATAATGTCCAGAGTAGAATTTATCTTCAATTTCCAAAATTTAACATGTTTTCCCCTTCTTTTTTCGCCATATGACCTGTGATATTATATCTTATTCTTCATCATATTTACCCTGATAGAGAACAATATAAATTATATTATAGAGTCTCATATACAATCTTAAGTTTTTAAGTGAGATGATTTCTTAACATGATATCAGAGTCTTGTTGACCTAACGGTCACGAGTTCGAATCTCATAACCCCCATTTTATTTGATAAAAATCAAACACAAGGAAATATGGGTTTGTGTAAGTTTTAAGCCCAAAAAAACCCAAAATTGAGATTCAATCTCTTTTTCAGTGAGTCTTTTTCAAGATGCATCCTTTATCAAATACCGAATTACCTGTGTTTTCTCTGAACACAATCATAACCTCAATAGCAAAAGGGCACTTAACTTAACTGCAATGCGTAATTCAAAGTGTTCTTTAATTCTTTGGCTAAATTTATTTTAATTTTTTCTCTCTCTTTTAGCTACACGCGAGCTCTTACAGCCAGCGAGTTTCTTAAGAAAACTACGGTCTGCAGCTACCTCCTTGCTCACAGTGCCAGCAGCTTTCCATAAAAGCAGCATCAATTGAGGTCCTCCAAACGAGATTTCCAACCGCAGAAGCCAGAAAATTTAGCAGAAACGAACAATCAATTCTTAAAATCTTGTGTTTTCGCCCTTCATTCGTTAATGTGTTAAATGCATTCCTACCCGAGAAGCATGCAAGACTCTTTTCACGTCCTTTTTTTTTTTTGAAATCATAAAAATGATTATCCAAAAAAACAAGAGATTCGCTCTCGTGAAAGGGTTATTTTGGAAAGATCACCTGTTAAATTTAAACCCTCTACATGTGAATCATTCTTGCTGCTCTCGAAACTCAATATTGTCGCATTATTTTTTGTTGTTATTGTTGTTGTTGATGCAACAAAGTGCTAGAGACCGAACTTGAAAACACAAAATACCTAATTTCTTTGTAATTCCATCCCCCGCATGTAAAGAGTAGTAAAACTGTACGGGAAATAGAAGATTTATGTTTCTAGATCTCACCTAAAAATAAATTTAATTATTTAGGTGATATAATTTCTTAATATAGTATGACAATATTGTTGACCTAATGGTTACGAGTTCGAATAGCATCACTCATATTTTATTTGATAAAAATCAAGTACAACGTAGTGTGAGATTATACAAGTTTCAAACCCAAATAATTTTCAATTGAGGGGTGTGTTAGAGAAAAATATAAATCATATTATAAAATCTTATCTAAAAACTATAACTCTTAGATAAGATGGTTCATTAACACATTCTCACCAAGAGTTTCTATATTACGAACATTCTTCTGGAAAAGTTTCATAAACTTCTATAAGTTTTATTTTTTATTTCTCTGGCAACTTCTTCCATAAGTGCAAGCTTTGAACCATGCATTGCACAGTCTGTCTTTTTTTTTTGACTAAAATTAGCTTCGTTTCAGCACCAGATCATACACGAACCTTTCAGGCGTCAAGTTTTGGTCCTTTGCCCCCCCAGGACTCACTTGTCACCATATGATTAGCTGAATCAAATCTCTTGACTTTGTTTAGAAACTTTCCTGCATCCACCTGTAAAAAGATTTCTATGATGTGGGGTTTTTACTTTAAGAACCTTGATTTAATATCTTTACTGCTTAACCTGTTACCCAATTCTCAACTTACTCCGTTTTTCTTTAATCATTTGGGTGCACCATCATATATTTATATAAATCTGTTTACTGACGAACATTATGGTAGAAAATTTTTTGTTTATAATTTCTAAAAAAAATTGTTGATTCAGTATGCACCAAGGTTGTCAGTGTTTTGTTTTTTCAATTGAAATGGAATGTTTCGGTTTCAAAGCGTTTCGACATTCCGTTTCGAAGTTGTATTGTTTATGTGTGTGTGTGTATAATTAAATATATTAATTAAAAAAAATTGTTCAAATCCAAAAATAAAATTATTTAGAATTGTGCAATTTAATCTAAAAAAAGACACAATAAATGATTTTTCTAAACAAACTTTTGAACATGTATAATATTATGAGAATGTCATCATTAATCTCACAAGATCATTATATTCTCTGATTGCTCTGAAATTTTTAACATAAGATATATAAATATGTCAATAAATTCCTCGTAAAATTTAATCTCAATCTAACTGTCGGATTAAGAGATATGATTGATATTGTAAAATTATTTATTATTTAAAAAAAATTATTTGGTCGAAACAGAACGAGCAAAACGAAACTGGAAAATTCTGACTAGAATTTGGATGAAATTTCCGGAGCAGACCAAAATTTTAAGCAAGGTAAAAATTACGTCATTTTATCTTATTTTTTTAACTAGCACAATATTTTAGCCGAAACAAAACAAGATCAACAATCAGCACTTCTAGGTGTCAAATGATCAAGAAATTTCCCACAAATTCTTTATCAATAATTTTAGAATAAACAAAACCTGACAGTTTTCTCTTTACTCCCTTTCGTCATCTTCTTCTTCAATTCAAACTCTAGCCCATATTTCTTCAAATATTTGCCAGCCCCTCTAAAATCCAGCCACCCACCTTGCCAGCCCCTCTAAAATCCAGCCACCCACCTTGCCAGCATCGACGTAACCTCCCTCCATTGGTTCCATTTATTGTCAGGCTTCACTCCACTATGTAACAATTACTAAACACCCTCATTTTTGTTGCAACATTCATGCATGTTCACAGTTAATTTATTCAAGATTTGTTTGTTGAATTTGTAGTTTGCATTTATATTAATTGTTTTATTATAATAATAATAATAATAATAATAATAATAATAATAATAATAATAATTTTGTTATATTAATGTCTGACTTGTATTTTAGGGTTTTGTATTTGATATGTCTAGACTAGAATTTTGTTTTCATTTAATTTAAGAAATTCTTGCTTTTATGGTTTCATGCTCGAAGAAGTTAAATGGAATGTGAAATGAGTGTTTTCTGAGCTTGTAGTAAAATCACTAGGTGTCTGTTTTTCATTTGTCAAGAGTACCTTAAAAAAAAACTTAAAACCTTCTCGTTACTTTGACTATACAATGTTCTTGTCGCCTCACGTGTTTACATATTTAATAAATATATGAAAAATGTGTACTTGTAAGAAGGTATTGCATCTCTCCCACTTTGACAAATGATTTATACTTGAAAATTTATTCCTACAATTGTGTAATGAAATGGTAAGATGTTGGTAGAAAAACTTAATTCATACGTGCGACTGTTCAAGTATTTGTGTTGGTGTTTCTAACCGAATTTTTTTGATCTAATTTAGTGATTATTTGAGAGTGTGGTTGAGGTTATTTATGAAATTATTTTTCATTTATAATATTTTTTTATTTATTAAAAATTATTTTTGATATTAGCGCATGAATATAATATAAAAACACAAAAAAAGTTTAATTTAAAGTAAAAGGTAAGAGTAATTTTTTTATTTTTTTCAAAAACACATTTGAAATGCAATGTCAAACACTATCTTAGCTTTGATGGTGTTGGTTTAAAAAGCTATGTGTTGAGCTATATTTATTATAGCTTGCTCAAACCAGAATAATGATAGTCTATGCTATATGTCTGTGTGTATCTCTTATCCGAATAAAAATGTCAATTTGCTATAATCTATGGAGGGCTTTGGTCCACTGTTTTGAATAGATTTTACTTGCAATAAACTTTTATGATCGCATTTTTATATGTTTTTTTGATAAGTTTATATCTTTTTTTATTTATTATCACACACACACACACACATATAAACTAATTCAAGAATATTTATAATCATGCCAATAAAAAAACAAAAAATAAAAACATTTTGTGTTATGGTGGTCCTTAGATGTAGTTCCATGGAATGTTGTGGGCTATATAATGAACACGTGGCAAAGTTTGAAGCATTGATATTAGGTGATCACATCATGCCATTGTGGTTTTCAGTCACTAAATATATTAGAAACATATCTTGTAATATTGCCACGTTAAAAATATTAAGAAAATTCAAGGAAGAAATATTTATTACACATACCACTTACCTCCTCTATAAATATTAAAACCCTGAAAAATAATTCCATCTAAAGATATATCACGAAACTCAATTGATAAAAGAATATAAAATTATTCGTATGATGACTTCCTATTTGCAAAATAAGAAAAAATAAATGAAATACCTCTCAAATAAGCAAATCGATCTCCCCATCAGAAAGCAAGCTCTCCAAATGTACAAACTTTTCAAAACCCTAAATATCTTTCTTACCATTTCGGGCATCCTACCGAAAACAAAGATCCATCTCATCATAAGACTAAGTGACTATTTGAGAGTGTGGTTGCGGTAGCTTTTTAAAGTGCTTATCATGCCAAAATATATCAAAACGATATTTTTTTTATTTTTTAAAAATTATTTTTGAAATCAGCACATCAAAATGATCTAAAACACATAAAAACATATTCATTTAAAATGAAAAAAAATTCAAATTTCGGCCAAAAGCCGATGGGATCGCAATGCCAAACGGGGTCTATAAGGATATTTAGTTTTGAAAAGAAAAAAAAGTTTTTACTTTAAATTAAAAAAAATATATATTATTTTAATGTATTTATGAAGGAAAAACAATTTCAAAACAACCTCCACCAGTATTGTATGTTTCGTTCCGTATCGGTCAAAATGGATGAAATATTTTGTACCAGTTAAAAAAAAAATGGTGTTGTTTTTACTTCGGTTTAAATTCTGTCTCGTTCTGGATTTCAACATAATAGTGTTTTTTTTAAATAATGAATAATCTACTATATCAATCATATCTCTTAATTCAACTGCTTGAGATAAAATTTTGCGATGAGTCTCTTGTCATATTTATATATATTATGTTGAAATTTTAGAGCAGTAATGTAATGACCTTGCGAGATTGATGATATCATTCTCGTAATACTATACATGTTCATAATTTTGTTCAAAAAATTATTTTATTATGTCTCTTTTTAGATCAAATTTCACAATTCTAAATAATTTAGTTTTTGTATTTGAACTAAAATAAATTGAATTAATATATTTATATACATAAACAATACAACCTCGAAACAGGGCACCGAAACACTACAAAACCAAAACATTCCGTTTCAATTGAAAAAACAAAGCACCAACCAAAACAGTATTGAAAACCTTGACCTCAACCAAACTCTCAAATAAACACTTAACCTAAAAACTCGGCAGGATGGAACAAATTTAATTATCAGTAAGTTGCTAGAGCGATGCTGATACAATTCACTAGCTACCTCCTCACCTTTAAGCCTTGTTCATGATTCATCTTTTTCCTTTTCAATCTTGAATCTCTTCTAGGTCGCTTGTTTGCTTGTTTCCAAATTAGGAGTACGTAGAAAAATAAAGACAACTGACAATGGCCTCGATATGGTTCAGAATTTTCTTAGTAAAAAGCTTATGCATTTAATTTAATTTAATTTAATTTAATACATCAAGAATTATTTGTGTTAATAAATACACAAAAATAAAATATTAAAACGAGTATTCAACTCGCTTCGCAGCGGGTCGAATAAGTTTAGAGTGATAAATATCCAGAGTATAAAAAAATAATTTTTTTTTCAAAAAAAGATAAATTAAAAAAAACCTTACAAAAAAACGAAGATTGAAATAAATGGTGATAAATAAGACAGGTATAAAAAAAAATGTAATAAGAACTTGTGCTCTAAAAAGATTATAATTTTCCACTTTTTAATAAAACAAATAGAAAATTTACAGCTATACCACAGGAAAATATCATTTTCTCTCGGTATATCTATAATAAATTATTAATTTTTAGAGTAAAAAAATCTATTAAAGACTGCTTTTAAATCAAAAAAATAAAAACTAATTTTTATTTTCATCCCCATATCCAAAAACATTATTGTCTCTTGGATTTCCATTTCTTCCGGGATAGTAACTTGTTTCTTGTACATAAGCAGCAACACCTTTTCCAGCTCTAATCCGCTCAAGCAAGCAAATTCCGGTCACACTCCTCCTTTAGCGTATTATTTTGGTTATGTCGGATCACAAATTCCGGTCACTGATAGAGCGTATATTTAAGCAGTAAAATGGATAGTATACGATGAGACTACGACGGAGAATCCAAAAGTATAACAAAAATATACGTATGCAGCGGTGCCCCAGCAATTTTGCCAAGGCATCTCCCATCAAGGTTGTCAATTTCATTCTGTTCTGTCCGGAATAAATGATATATTTTGTTTCAATTCAAAAAATAGGACAAACCAAATTAAATTTTATCTCGCTCAGAATCTCGGTCTGTTCTGGAAATCCTGTCCAGATTTCGCCCGGAACGTTCCGGTTTTATTCCGCCCGTTCTGTTGGGCCAAATAGTGTTATTTTTAAATAATGAAAAGTTTTATAATATCAATCATATCTCTTAATCTGACCGTTAGATTGAGATAAAAATTTACGAGAAGTATCTTGACATATTTATATATGTTATGTTAAAATTTTAGAGCAATCAAAGAATATAATGACCTTGTGAGATTGATGATGATATTCTCGTAATATTATACAAGTTCATAATTTTGTTCAGAAAAATTATTTTATTATATCTTTTTTTAGATTGATTTTTTTCTCAATTTTGTTATTCAACAAGGAGTTTATTACGAATTGAACTTTAGAATTTGATTTGATTTGTTTTATTTAAGGCTATCATAGCCTTATAACGCATGTCACACATTTGAAAAGTTAACACGGGTTTACCCGAGTTGATTCAATACATCATTATTTCAATATTTTCTTAAGATATCAACTTGATTTTTTTAGTTAAACTATATTTTTATCAATTTTTCATGTTATTTTTGAACTCATCAAGTCGGTTGAGTTATTCAGTTCAACTCTCATATTTTAACTTATATTTGAAATTTAAATTGCATAATTCTAAATAATTTTATTCTTGAATTTAAACTTTTTTTTGTTGAATTATATATATATATATATATATATATATATATATATATATATATATATATATATATATATAAGCATAAACAGTTTTACCCTCGAAACGGAATGACGAAACACTTCAAAACCAAAAACCAAAATATTTTATTCCAATCCAAAAAACAAAATATCAACCGAAATAGAATTAACAACCTTGGCTCTCATAGATATTGTTGTGTATATATTTAGCCAAGGAACGTTGAGCAGAGGGGGTTCACTGTAATATAAACTCTTTGTAAAGGATACTGAGTGTTGTTATACTTAGTATATTGGCTAGCTAGTACAACTTCAAAATAGAGTATCAAAACACTTTAAAATTGAAACATTTTATTCTAATTAAAAAACAAAACATCGAACCAAAATGAAGATGTTGATGTGTGTGTGTATATTTAGCCAAGGAACGTTGGGGAGAGGGGGTTCACTGTAATATAGGGTCTTTGTAGTGTATACTGAGTGTTGTATACAGTATACTGGCTAGCTAGTACCCTCTCTGTATTTTTCAGGCTGATAATTGAGACAATGATGGGGCTCTGACCCTCTTTTCGTGGACTATTTGTACGAAGCTTTCAGGAACAGATTGATAGATCTTCTCTCTTTTACTCCATACCAGACCCGAAGAAACGAAACCCTATTTCTCTCTCTCTGCACAGCTGATCATGCTGATGCAAGTCTCTGCCGCCATGAGACAATGGAAGAAGAAAAGTCCAAGATGGGGAGGAGGGGCTTCTGCATTGAATTCGAAATCCACATCACACGCTTCCAGGCACGCGTTTTCACAAGAAATGAGAATCTTGCGTCATTTCTTTTGCTCCCTTCTGATCAGTACCGATCATCCACCAAAAAATCTTGAAAGGACCGCTGTGTGAGCGGGACGGGTGGATTTCATGGTTCTATGATCCACCTTCTCTCTTCTCTCTGCCATGGATTGTGTTACTTGTCCGAGAAGTATGCTCATGCTGATATACAGGGCAAGGATAATATTGCAGCAGGGCACGATGAAGATAAGAAGAACAGGAAATATACTACTTCTAAACTCCTGTACTGTAAATGTGGAGCTGTTGATTTTTCAGAGTTTAATCTAGCTCACCTTTCGAAATCTTCGTGCTTTCTAACATGACGAGTAGAATCTTTCGCTGATTCTGTGAATGGAGGTTGGGAGCGTGAGCGGAAGTTTCTTGGATGGAAGGTGGCCGGCAGGGGGGCGTACGTATCTATGCAAGTATAGGTTGGCATGACATGGCATGCAAATGTAGTAATCAAACTTCTGATTGCTGTGGCTGATGCCATATTGCTCCATGCAGTATTACTAGCTAGTGAGAAATGGATCAGCAGTTTGGCAGAGGACAAAACCATTCCTTATTTTCTGTCATTCACTGCTGGTTTTTTGTTTTACATTTTAAATCTTTGGTAGTGATGAGATGATGATGACAGAATAAGTGAAAGGCTCCCCAGGAATTCATTCCCTTCTGGTTTTTTGATTCAACTGGGCCCACCTAATCTCAGTGGCTTGTTGCTTTTGCAGCAGCCCTTCTCTAGCTGACAACAGCGTGGAAATGTAAATACAAACAAGAGAGAGAGAGAGAGAGAGAGAGAGAGAGATCTCAATGTGTATGCATGCTTTAATATTCTGCTTCCTCATCTACAACCTCGAATTTAATCCAGAAGATGCAACGTTTTTGCATGTTGCTTTGCCAGAAATTTTGTGGGTGTAACGAGGAAGACGAAGACCTTACAATGGCCATCTATCTTCAACTTGGAATCAAGTAGCTTGTATTGCGTTTGCGTTATCGTTGTGTATACTGTGTGCGTAGCAGCTTGAGCCACAGCAAGAGGGGGTGTTATGAGTGCGTTCAAAGAAATGTTTTTGAAAAAAATTCAATTTTAATATTTATTTTTTATTTTAAATTAAAAAAAAATAATGTTTTTAAATATATGTTAATATCAAAAATAATTTAATATCAAAAAATATATGTTAATATTAAAAATAATTTAATATCAAAAATAACTTTTAAAAAATGAATTTATGAAACTCTATTCTCAAACAATCTAACAATGAATAATAAAATTAAAAAAAAAATCAATAAAAAAGACCCTAAAAATAAGCAAGGTCAGTCAGAGCCAACTTGTTAGATCCACAACTCAGATCTTGGATTGGAATAACCTATAAAAAAATACACTATAAAATTATAAAGCCCGATTAAAAAATATTCAATTAAATAATGATCTAAAAATAAATAGAGTTAGCACTAGTCAACCTGCCACAATACAAATAATGAGATTGAGATGATCTCATAGAAAGCAAATTGAGAAAAATCATCTAGTCTAATTTTCAACGAACCCAATATTAAAAAATAAATTGGAGAAAAAATCATTTAGAAAAAACTATAAGAAAATAATCAGAGTTAACCTGAGTTAATATAATAAACCGATGACATGAGTCATGGGTTCATAATATGTTCATAAAAATGAAATTAAAAATAATATTATTCAAAGTCTCACTTCTAACAAACTAATATTTAGTGTTGAAATAAATACAACCATAAAATTAATATAACCTAACAAAACAAATTAAAAACAATGACAAATCACAGTTCTCAAACACAATCTAATATTAAATAATAAAATAAAATAAACTAAAAGAAATATTAGTTTTTTGAAAGCTGAAATTCAAGAAGAAGAAAAATTCTAATTTTTTTTTTTTTTTTGTTAATTGTCTCCAAGTGCCCTAGTGGTTCAATTAGGCCAGGCCCATAGGGCCGAATTCCATCTAGTGAGATGACTATAGGCCCAATAACTCTGAAAGTTGTCGTGATTTTGATTTGTTTAATATCTCACTCTATTTTTATTTATTTTTTATTCTTCTTAATGCATAGACCTAACCTTATTACACCCTTCTCCTCAAGCCAACTAACTAAATAAATAAATAAATTATGTTTTTTTTTTCTTTTATAGCAGCTCCTTGCTGGGTCGAAAATAAGTTCTGATTCCATTCATTTTGGGCTCGTTGAAATTTACCATTTCCAAGCTAAAAGCACTTCACTGCCCACCAAGGCAAGATTGGGCCACGTTTGTGCACCGTGCTTTTACAAAACACAGGCAAATCCCTATGTTGTTTAATTTAAATATATATTAAATTAACTTTTATATATTTTTATTTTTAATATTAGTACATGAAATCATCAAAAGAAACATAAGAAAAATATTTTTTTTTCGAATTAATTGTATTGTTAATGCCATCCATGTTGTTGGAGGATACATTGCTTTTTTTTCCCGAGAGAAAATAGCATGGAAGCCCACTAAAATTGACAATTATCTTAATATATATAAATATAAATATAAATTATTTTAAAAAATAATATATTTTGTCTTCTTGGTCAACACACAATGGACAAAAATCACATCTTGGAAGGAAGTAAACACGATGAATTATGAAACTGATGGGTTGACTAATCAATGAGGTCATTGCTTTAGTTTCCTTGCAATTTCGCCATCATTACTTAGTCTTATCAAATTATTTAATCATAATACGCTGATTAATTATCTTGATTTTGCTAAACCTAAATTTCCTAGAAGTCCCCAACGACAGCCTGTCCAAAAATCCCATCAAAACGACTGCTCTTTTGCTTCTAATTATTATTTTTAATCTTTTTTTAATAAAAAAATACTTTTTAATCGGTCATCCAGCATGGCATCCTTTATGACTTCAACATTGTATTGCGTGCTCGGGGAGCAATAAATTATATTTATTTTTCAAATTTTAAAAGGGTTTGTTTGGTTCGATGTCCATTCTCAACTCCTGTACCGGGATAAAGATTCTGAAAAAATCCCCCCACCAAACAAACAGTGTAAAAATTGTGTGAGAATAATAATATATAGTTTTTTTTAACTAAAATTATATTATATTAAATTATTGCTTGCATTTTTGATGTGTTGAAGTTATGAATTTTAAAAAAATAAAAAAAATATATTATTTTAATGTATTTCTAATTTAGGAGGGGATTCTATAAAGGAAATCTTAGTTAACAAAAAAAAAAAAGAGAATGTAAATGATTTATATAAAATTTTAATAAAAATAACATAATTTATAAATAAATAAATGAGACGGCTACACGTTCAGGAATGTTACCATTGTCCATCATTTGAATGTTTGACTTTTTTCTATCAATAATATATAAATATGTACGACATGAAATTTTTTTCCTATTTATTAAGTGTTTGTTTTTGGAATGTGGTTGATGTTATTTTTTAAAGTTTTTTTTATTCAGAAATATATTAAAATAATAATATTTTTTTATTTTTTAAAAATAAATTTTGATATCAGCACATGATAATTATCTAAAAATATTAAAAATTTTAATTAAAAATAAAAATTAGTTCTTTTCAAACACCCCTGACTAGATGGATTAATTCAACAAGATGGTGAGGACATTACAGTAATTCGACTCAACGAACCCACGGAAATATAAAATGGAAAAGGAGGGGGAGGCTGGTCTGTCTTTTCATATTTATTGACAATGATACCTTCTTTAATGCCAAAAGATTTCGCAGAACACATGCCATGCGCGGGATATTAATTTACATCCACCCCTTAAGTTTTGGAATATTCGAAAGAAACCCCAATAGTTTCTTGTTTGTTCTTGAACGAGACGGGCGAGATGTCTTTTTTTTAAAAAAAAAAATATATATATATTCTAAATTATCAGCTGTTCTGTGCGAGGCTGGATTCGCATGTCCATTTTTTAACATTATTTTTTTTATTTTTAATATTTTTTAAAATAAATATTTATTATTATTTTTTGGGGATTTTAGATTATTTTGATATGATGATGATGTTAAAAATAATTTTTAAAAACTATAATTATTATTTTAATGTAATTTTAAGTAAAAAAACAATTTGAAAAGTAACTTGTATTGCACTTCAAAACACGTTTAAAAGCCCCTTTTTTTTAAATGATCTTTTAATATTTTTATATTAAAATAAATATATTTCGAAAGTATAGTATGCCTACTCCCATAGTTTATTTTAAAACCCCACATGTGGTGGGCCGCTACCCTTTTTTTTTTTCCTTTTAGTTTTTCTAATTCCACCGTGTAAAACATGGTTTTTATTGAAATTTTTTGTTGGTTTATTTTATTAATTTTATCATTTAATATTATTTTAATTTTATATATTTTATTTTGGCTGGTTTTTTTATGAAGTTATCACTATCTTAATTTTGTGAGCATTTATTTTGATTATCGTATAATTAAGAAAAAATAATTTTAAAAATAAAATCTATGAATCAAGTCCTAAATTTGGTAGTTTAAATCATAAAGCTTGTTTTTAATGATTAAAGTATCAATAACACCCAAGAGAAGGTGAATTGGGTGTTCCGTTGATATGTACAAATATTGAAATCAATTTAATTAAACATAAATAAATACAATTAACCAAGAATATAATTAAATTGCATAAACTCTGATGATGGACTAGAAATTATATTTTTTTCACTTGAAAGTGCAATTATAACTTCAAGGCTTTAAACTGAAAGGAAAAGACTTATAAATTGACTTGAAAACTCCCCATAAATAAAATATCTTAATTAGAAAGAGGAGGTCTTTCTTGATATTCGAGAGGTAAAGATTGAGATTGATTGTTAGAGTCAATAAGAGCTTTAATCCTGCTTAAGATATTGTTTAGAAGACGATGGGTGAGTGATTGCACTTGCCCTTTCAATTGCTGGATAGATTGACTTCAAATGAATAAAAATTGCAAACTTGTGTTTTAATGTGGTTCAACAAGCCTACAATAACACCTCAAGCACCCAACCAGTCTTCTTGAGTAATGCATTCTTTCACTAGTCCAAGTTTAAAAATACATTTGTCACTTGATAAATCCATATCAAAATTTACATCATTTGAAGATATTCTCTCTTTAAGGTTTTTTTTATCACATCATGGATCCAGACTATGATTTTCCCACCTAAAGATATGTCATCTCTAAGGTTTTTCTTTGGTGATATTTTCTCACCAATACTAAGAGATTTATCACAACTCTTAAAGCGTTACATTTGTGGTTTTTGTTTATAATAAAAGACTTTCTTAGAGAATGGATAATACAATTGAAGTTTGTATCTTTATAATTTTCTCAACAACACTTAGGATTATGAAAATGTTTAAATGTAATGAGTAAATGAATACTTTATTTATAAAATATGAAGGTTCAAATTAGTACAACTTAAAAGTATGATAATATTGATGATTTATAGTTTTTTTCTTTCTTGAAATAGTTTTATATATATATATATATATATATATATATATATATATATATATTCAGAATCCTCTTTAATTTTTTGAAGAATAAGAGATATTTAGAAGTTTCTAAAATGAACTAGTTGTTTCTAGTAGTTGGAACCTCGTCGATGGCTAAAGCAATCATCCTATTTAGATTGGCCAAGCTAATCAATCGACTATTTCCTAAATATTTTTAATTATTCATCACAAATGAATAAGTGACTGATTCACTTGATATTACTATATTTTGACAATTGGAACATGTGAGTCTTTGACTAATACCAATCATATAAGCATACAAAATGAAGTAAGTGGTTTTATTTTAATTATGCTTTTAAGTTGAGATATTAAAATTTAATCACTAAAATGAACAATTGATTTTTTATTTTCAATTGCTCTGCGTTCTAAACATCTTTGTTGATTTTTTTACGAGATCCTTCATTCCTTTTGATATGATTTTCATATAAATCTATTTAAGACTTATCCTCAACTAATCATATTATTAGTTTGAGTTTTTATTTTATTTTTATATTATCAAAATAAATAAAATATAAATATGTAAAAAAAATGGATTAATCCAATATGTCAACTTATTAATATAAAAAAAGAATATGTCATTTTGATTTGTTTTTAAAATTGAATAGTGTTTTTACTGACTATTTTAATAGCTATTGAACTCTTTAAATCGATCGGGTCATGAAGAGACAACTTTCACATGAATTATTTTTCAACATAATATAGGTAAAAAGTAGAGTTAAGGGATTTAAAGTTTGAGTAGTTGAATTATATTTAATAACAATGACAAATAATTTTTTGTGGCTTGTATATTTCTTTTTTTGCTCAAAAAGATTTTGGCTTTATGCATAGCAAAGCACAACCCAACTAATAAGTGATAAAACTTCCTAACCAATTTTGAGGTGATAAAACCAAGTTCAAAATATTGTCCCTCATCACTTTAGAGATTAAAAAATATATACGTGGAGTCATCATTGAATTTTCCAAGATAATGTTTAAGAATACTAAGATTGAGAAAATTTTTAATTTTATAAATTATCTTAAATAAAAATAAAATCAAGGTCCAAATAGAAACGAAAACGAATTTAAAAGGTTGTTTTGAAAATTTGAAGGGTTGTATGCAAAAATCGAGGAAGAAAGGTAAAAGAAAACAATAAAAAAAATCATTGACACAAAATCAAATGGCAATAAGCCACCTACGTTGTTTGGGAGAGAGAGACCACTAAGATGATTTCAAACACATATCAATGATTACCCTTATGCCCCTCATTAATATGACAATGACAAATGAAACATGCTAAACAAATCTTCTTACTTAAAAAGCAATGCAATTATTTTTTATAGTAAGAGAAAAATGGTAATTACAATGTTATGATGAATAATAATATGCGTTTAGGGACACAATACACTTGCCTTTTTTAACTAGCTATTCAACCTATACTCCTTCATAGGTCAATTATTTTCTTAAAAAATAAATATGCATGCTTTTTTCAACATGTTTTTTATATAAAAAAATCAAATGAGAAAATAAAAAACTTATGTATACATATCAAAAAACTAAATCAAGAATTATATGTGTTAATAAATAAATAAAGTTACTAATGACAAATAAAGATGAAAAACTAAAAAATTAAGAGTCAAACATAAATCAAGATATTTAGTCTTGCAACTCGGACCTTTGTTGCAATTGTGTTTAATGACCTAGTTCACAAAAATAGATTTTTATGTAATTAAATAAATATAACAGTATACACATATGATATTGATTAAATAAAAAAGGAAAAAGTTTATGCAAGGCTATACATATTAGAAATATTTTTAATTTTTAAAATGATTTTCATTTATATAAACATAAAAGAATTATACATGAATCAAAACAATCTCTTAAAATAAAGAAAATGAAGTTTGAAACCAATATTGATTTGCCCTTTAATTTTGGTAACCAAAGGGACCGATATTTATGATTTGAAAAGTATAGGGATTATAATAATTTTTTATCAAAACTTTGTTAAAGCCACCCATTCCTTTTGTCTATTTCACTCCGGTCCCTATCTTTCAATCTTATTATTCCACAATATATTGACCTATACTTTTATCTAATTAGGATCAAATTAAAAAAAACACATGCCCACAATACTTTGAGAGAGGAATCATGATGCATTTTGCCTTGTGGACTCTCTATGTATTTTAGATTTATATTTAATGATAATAATATGCATGTAAAAATATTTAATTATAAATTAAAAACAACTCTAAATAAAATAAATGTTTTTTTAGTTTTTCATTCTTGGCTTTCTAGTAAAGCATTTAAAAAATCCTTACAGTATGAGAAATGATTTTTTTTTTTTACATAAATCAATTCTATTTTATCAAATCATAAATTATACCAATAAATGTAAAACACAAAGATAACATGGTCTCCGCCTAATATATTTATGCAATAATTTCTTAACAATTGAAACTTGAAAGCAAGACTACCACCCTCAATTATGCTCAATCCTCAATGCACGTGGAGGACGTAGATGAACGAAGTCAAGAAGTTTTGGGTAACATCTACAAAATATCAAATTACATGGCTCATTCTTAAATTGAAAAACCACAAGTGTCTTCTACAGTGTAATGGTGCAAGAATTGTCCACCACAATTCAATTTACACAAAACTCCTTTTTTATTCTAACAAGTACACAGCTGGTGTACCAAAATTACCAGAAACTTTGCTAATGTGCAAGGGTATTTCAGTTATTCAACCTTAAAGCTGTCTGAAAACTAGTGATTCAGACACAAAATTAGACAAGGTCTAGGGGCTTATCGGTAAATTCCGCCAACCAAAGCACTATGATATCTGCACTCGCAATTCGCAATCCATCAAAAGCTACAGAGACATATATATCTATATTTTTTTTATCAAGTCTCAAAAAATAAATAAAATAATTTTCTATTTTGGGATTTCAGGTATCTCTATCAATCTTTCGTATATATATGTTTTTATTTTTATTTTTATTTTTGAGTTTGGTTTTATTCAATTAAATTTGAACAAGTATTTATGTTGAATTTCTTTCTAAATTTAGAGGTTCTATTTCCATTCTTGCACTGATAGATTCTTCATTGCTCTTTTTATTACAAAAGAGTTGGCGACTTTATAACTCCTTTTTTCTGGGTTCTATTAATGAATTGATTCTGTATACTGAAAGCAAAGCTTTTCGCGCTGATGAATTTCTTATTTTTATTTTCTGGGTTGGAATTTTAGAGGCAAAGAGGAGCTAAAGCAGTGTGTAAGGATCCAGACATTAGTGTTTAACAGTTGTTTAAAATCCAAAAACATGTCTCAAACCAACTGGGAAGCTGATAAAATGTAAGTTCTTTATAGAAATATAGTTGAAGATTCTCTTTTCATTGCTAAAAGTTCACGTTTTTCTGTTTAATGCCGTTTTCTCCCACGTTTCTGCTCCTGATTGGGGTTTTTGGGATGTGGGTTTTTCTGGTTTTTGTTTCTTATGGTTGTTCTGGACAAAAGTTTCGTTCTTTGAAGCTGTTTTATGTAACTTACTTGTACATTACTAGTATTCTAGGGTTTGTCTTTCTCTTACTGGTTAGTTGTTTTCGATATTTTTTATTTTAGAATTTGAATTTGAACTGTATTTAGGGTGTAAGCACTTTTTGTTTAACTATATTCATATTCTGTGTGAAAAGATGGGATTTTATGTAGTTTTGAGTTTTAGTCACCGGAGTTGCTGGTTTACTTCCTTTTTGGTTTAACATTCGGGGATCTTGTATTTATGGTCTGGAGTCTGTCCATTTATATACTTTTCTTCACTAGATTTGGGTGATTAGTTTGGATTTGTACTTATTATTTTGTTCGCAGCTGTTAGGGTTGGTGAAGCCTATTTTTTTTCCTTTGATATAAATGAAATCGAGCAGCTTTTTGGATAAATGACAGGTTAGATGTGTATATCCATGATTATTTGGTAAAAAGAGACTTGAAGGCTTCTGCTCAGGCTTTTCAAGCCGAAGGAAAAGTGTCATCTGATCCTGTAGGTAAGTGTTTTTGGATTTATGATTCTGGGCAAGAGAAAACCTTTATGCTGGCTTTGGTTGTTATTTTTTTTTATATAATTCTATTTCTAATTTCTTGAGTGGTTCTGATTTTTTACTGTGGTTGTCCAGCTATTGATGCACCGGGAGGCTTTCTTTTTGAATGGTGGTCGGTGTTCTGGGATATATTCATTGCTAGGACCAATGAAAAGCACTCAGAGGTTGCTGCGTCTTACATTGAGGTTGGTTTTCAGGTTCTTCTGCTGCATCTCATTATTTTCCTTAGGTTTATTTGTATCCATGATTGCTAGAGAGAAAAGGAAAGTGGTGATTACCATGACGCATTAAAGTGGTAAATCGATTACATCTTTTCTTTGAATATCTTATTGTTGCCTGCAAAATTATTTTCAGAATTTCTTAGATTTTTGGTGGAAAAAATCAATTGATACCTGGGTGAGGCTTCTCCTCTGTGTGCAGTGAACCTTGTTCTTGAAAACAAGATTAGACTCCTCCCCTGGATAGTATGATAAATTGATGTAGCATTCCAAATCTGCTGAGATGCCAAAAAGTGTCAGTATCTTAACTAGCTGTGGATTCTGTAGTTGAATGAACTGCGCATTGCAAGTGTAGTGGCGTAGCTTCAGCCAACTACTGGTCCAGGGGTGGTTGTCTGTAAATTTGTGAAATAGTTGTACACACGTATACTCGTTTAAACCCTCAACTGAAGTATCCATTTGGTGCTATTGGAACATGGTACATAAAGGCTTAAACCTACAAATTTCATAGAAGTATTAACTTTTGGTTCTCATTGGAAAATTGTGACATATTGGAACTTCAGACTCAGTTGATTAAAGCAAGGGAACAACAGCAGCAGCAAGGTCAACAACCACAGCATCAGCAGCAGCAGCAGCAGCAGCAGCAACAACAACAGCAGCAGCAGCAGCAAATGCAGCAGCTCCTATTGCAGAGGCATGCTCATCAGCAACAGCAACAACAACAGCAACAGCAACAGCAACAGCAACAGCAACAGCAACAGCAACAGCAGCAGCACCACCAACAGCAGCAGCAGCAGCTCCACCAACAGCAGCAGCACCACCACCAGCAACAACAGCACCACCTCCAACAGCAGCAGCAGCATCAGCAACAGCAGCAGCAGCTTCAGCAGCAGCATCAGCAGCAGCAACAGCAGCAGAGAAGGGACGGTGCCCACCTCCTGAACGGTACTACAAATGGGCTTGGGGGAAATGATTCTCTCATGCGCCAAAGTGCGGCAACTGCTAATGCAATGGCTACTAAGATGTACGAGGAAAAATTAAAATTACCAATGGAGAGGGATTCTATGGCAGATGCTGCAATGCAGGTAGGTGAATGGCCTTTTCTTCCTTTCTCTTCTTAATTTTCTTAAGTTTGATTTTAAGAGTGACACATTGACTGGCAATTTTCAAAACCTGACTTCTTTATTCTGCTATCTTTGAAACTTCTTACAGCAAAGATTTGGTGAGAATGTAGGGCATCTTTTGGATCCAAATCATGCCTCACTTTTGAAATCTGCTGCTTCAGCGACTGGCCAGCCTTCAGAGTGCTTTCCTCTCCCCTTCAACTTTATTGCTTAATCATATATCTGAACTTTTGGATAATCAAAAACTAAAACTATATATGGTTTTCATGCAGCATTTAATATGAAATACATAGATCTCATATCAATTGCAAATTCTCGTTAGTTGTTCTGTTTCTTTTGAAAAGTTTATGTGGATTTGCAACTATGAATGTTAAACAATCTTGACTATTATAAATGTCTGAATAAGCACTCAATGATTTTGCGCTGTAGTTGTTAGCTCCTATAAGTGATTTAGAAAACATTTTGATGTTGTAAAAAATAATTTTAGGCAAGTGTTGCATGGTGCTGCTGGTGCAATGTCCCCGCAGGTTCGAAATCAGCAATTGCCAGGGTCCACACCGGTATGCATTCCATAGGGTTTTGTCATCATTTTGGATTTTCTTATTGTTCAATTGCTCTAAATTGTGTCTGGTATGGAATCAGGACATAAAGAGTGAGATCAATCCAGTGCTGAATCCTAGAGCTGCTGGTCCAGAAGGATCATTGATAGGAATTCATGGTATGCTTTGTTCATGGTTTTTCCCTGTTCAAGCCATCACGATTGATTCATCCTTATTTTTGAGAAGCAAATAGTACTCTAATGCACTTATGAGACCATTTGATCTTTAATCTAGAGCCTTTATCTTTCTAATTGAGAGTAAACTGTGCCTCATTAAATCTGTGGCTTGGAGATGCTTGTGGCTAACATATAGATCCTTGCTTTTCAGGATCAAATCAGGGTGGTAACAATTTGACTTTAAAAGGATGGCCACTAACTGTAAGTATTCTCGGTTGCAATTGTTCCTGAATATCCTACTCTCTCCATATTATGATCTAATTTTGTATGCGCACTTGTAAGTAACATGCTTACTGTTAATGTGTGTGCATGTTTGACCACCTACTGTTTAACCTTCTTGCTTCCTCATCAGGGATTGGAACATCTTCGTTCAGGGCTGCTTCAGCAACAAAAGCCTTTTATACAGGCTCCTCAGCCCTTTCATCAACTTCAGATGTTAACACCACAACACCAGCAACAGCTTATGCTGGCACAACAAAATTTAACATCACCAGCTGCTAGTGATGAAAATAGAAGGCCGAGAATGTTTTTCAGTAACCGGAATATGGGCCCTGGAAAGGATGGCCTTACAAATTCTGTTGGTGATGTTGTTCCAAATGCTGGATCTCCTTTGCAAACTGCTGGCCCACTTTTGCATCGAGATACAGAATTGCTGATGAAGGTCCAATGATTCTGCGAATTTACTTTAATCTTTAATTAAATTTATTTTTGATGTCTTTCTTAGTTGCTATTGCTTTCTCATAAATTTAATATTCTGGAAGAAACTTCCTTTCATATGTAGTTAAAAATGGCCAAGTTACAGCAGCAGCAGCAGCAGCAGCAGAACAGCAATCCACAGCAGCAGCAGCAACAGCAGCTTCAGCAGCATGTGCTTTCAAATCAGCAATCACAGAGTTCAAGTCACAGTCTTCACCCGCAAGAGAAGATGGGGGGTGCTGCCAGTGTCAATGTCGATGGTAGCATGTCCAACTCTTTTCGAGGAAATGATCAGGTCTGTTCTCTTAGGTTACCTATAAATTATCCTAATTGATAATATATTAATCTGAATACCTCCAAACCTCTAACACACCTCTATAACTGATGCTCTGGCCTCGTGACATCCTTTTGATTGCACTATTGGTGGTGCAGGGTTATTATGTTTCCTTGATTCTTTAAACCAGCCATTAACATTTCTAGATGCATTTGTTAAAACTATTTTGATTTTATTTTAGATCTCAATTACTTCAAACTTTTTACTGAATACTAATTATGTGTGACGCCTTAGCATGCAAACATTTGTTTCTATATTCTCTAGTCTCCCACCCCTTGGACAAAAGTTGCATAAGACAACATCTATAGTTTGGTTAATGGGGTGCCAAGTTGACTGCAATTGCAGTTCCATTTATTTATTGGATACCAATTGTACCCTTTCTATGGCAGTAGTTCTGAACTAAGCTTTTTGACTTCTCCCTGTAACTGGGTTGGTTAACTTCCTGTCTTGGAATTTTTCTACTTCACTGGTCTTAAACAGAGATTCTATTGCCTTCTCGAGATGTTGCACAATAGTTTGTTCATTATAAAAGTAGCATGCCAATCTGTGCAGGTTCCTAACATGGTTTTCCTTGTTGTTGCATTTTAAGGTTTCAAAAAACCAGAGTGGGAGAAAGAGAAAACAGCCAGTGTCATCTTCAGGTCCCGCCAATAGCTCAGGAACTGCAAATACAGCAGGACCCTCCCCAAGTTCAGCTCCTTCAACACCTTCTACCCACACACCTGGAGATGTGATCTCAATGCCTGCTTTGCCCCATGGTGGTGGTTCTTCTAAGCCTTTTATGTTTGGGGCAGATGGTACGGGCACCCTTACATCACCATCAAATCAGTTGGTGAGTAAATTTTTCATCCTTTTTTTTGGTAAAGTAATTGAAAATTCCTTGGTTGAATTCTCATTGGTATTCCATTTTGGCAGTGGGATGACAAAGATCTTGAATTGCAGGCTGATATGGATCGTTTTGTAGAGGATGGATCTCTTGAGGACAATGTTGATTCTTTTTTATCCCATGATGATAATGACCCTAGAGATGTGGTTCCTCGTATGGATGTTAGCAAAGGTGTTTAAATGAGGGCCTGATTTTTCCTTAGATAAGATTTTCTTGAACTTCGGTTCCAGAATCTTGTCTATTTGTCAACATTGTGTAGATACATTTCTGAAATATGATGCAATAATGTATGTAGCAGATTATTCATATAGATATTTGAACTATCACTGGTTATCGTTAATGATATGCCTCATTCCTTTGCTTTTTACTTATATTGACAAATACATGTAAAATGTAATGACATGCCAAACATGTTATAAAATTTGTCTTTTTATGCAATATGATTTACTCTGAGTGTAGAATTTGCATGTGACTTCAGGATTCACATTTACTGAAGTAAATTCTGTTAAAGCAAGTGCAAGTAAAGTATTCTGTTGTCATTTCTCATCAGACGGGAAATTGCTTGCTAGTGGCGGCCATGATAAAAAGGTAAGTCCCAAAAATGACTGGCATTATAATCCTAACTTTGGGTAAATTAAGCCTTTTGGAAGGTCTCTCATAAAGAATATATATAAAATAAAAACCTTTTTGAAGGCTGAGAACTACAAATCTATGGGAAAATTTGATGCCACAGTTGTTATCAAGCAAACATCTCAAATGCTTGTTTGAAATTCTGATTTGCCTGCCCAAAAGTGGAATTCAATACCTTTTGTGTTATAGACTAGAGAAACAGGAAGATGGGCATTCTTTTGACTGTTTTATCCGACCTAAAATACAATGTTAATTGTTTGTCTGATGGTTTATGATACAGGCTGTATTGTGGTACACAGAAAATTTAAAGCCAAAAACTACCCTTGAAGAACATTCATCCCAGATTACTGATGTCCGTTTCAGCCCAAGCATGCCACGTCTTGCTACTTCATCATTTGACAAAACTGTTAGGGTTTGGGATGCTGACAATGTTAGTATGGTATTCTTTCTTAATGACTCACAATTCTTTGCAGCTAATTCTTACTTTTCTTTTTCTACGGAGAGTGTTTTAGTTCTGAGCAACTTCTTTTGCGATGTGAACGTAAATAAACTGATGTTTTCAATTTAATGAAGATTTGTTTGAATAAGTAATTTTCATACTGGTGGATCCATAGTATGCTAATTCATAATGGCTATAGGGTCTTTTTCTCAAATTGAGGATATGACTTTGTTGAATCCTTATGCTGCTGCATCATCATATATATCTTTTTATAAAAATAACAATGATGGTTTTTGCAGCCTAATTTCTCACTCCGCACTTTTACTGGACATTCTTCCAATGTAATGTCAGTAGACTTCCACCCAAATAAAGATGATCTTATATGCTCTTGTGATGGGAGTGGTGAAATAAGATACTGGAGTATTAACAATGGTAGCTGTTCAAGAGTATTCAAGGTAGATCTTGTAGACCAGTTTATGATAGCAGAGATTTAGTGGATTTGTTTTGGTGGTTTTTTTAGTTCTGTGGTTTGTGATGAATGGTAGCTGTTTAAATTAGGGTGGTATGGCCCAGATGAGATTTCAACCCCGTACAGGCAAGTATCTTGCTGCTGCTGTTGAGAATGCTGTGTCTATACTGGATGTTGAGACACAAGCTTGTCGGCATTCGTTACAGGTTAGTTAGATGTTTCCTTTCACTATATACAGGAACCTGGATCTGATGCCAGTTTTATTTTTTGTATATCACCTTTTTATGGGTATTTACACAGTTGTTAATTTGAATGCCAACTTGGATTCTTAAAACATGATTGAACATAGAACACCGCAGTTGGGTTCCAAAATTAATGCTCAAATATTCTTTCATATTTGACATTTGTTGTGAATATCATGTTAAAATATATCTACGCACCCTCCTATTTTGTATTGCATTCAAATTTTGAAAACAGTACAAGCCAAGATACACAGAAGGTTGAAGTGAAGGTTGAAGTAATATTTAACTGTACTGTTTTGGTGTTCATAGATATAGGTGCCAACCGGAGACAATCTTGTTTATTTAGTTGTCACACTGCAGATTTAGTTGCCTGTCACTCATGGTGACAGAAGTGGCATGCTTTTCTTGGGTAATTGTTTTGATGTTCATAAATATAGGCGCCGACTGGAGTCAATCTTGTGTACACACCGATATAGTTTATCTGCTGTAGTCATTTGGCAGATTTAGTTGCCTGACACTAATGGTGACAGAAGTGACATACTTTTCTTGTGTAACATGCATATTTATTGTTCTCGGTGATATTCATATTTTAATTTGCCTTCATATTTCACTTAAACTGTTCCAGATTTGGTGTCTACTGAACTCACATATGTTTTGTGCCTTTCCTTTTTTTTTTTCTTTTCTCCTTGCATTGTAGCTGATCTTTGGATATTTCTAACTGCAGGGACATACTAAAGCAATCCATTCTGTTTGTTGGGATCCTTCTGGTGACTATCTAGCGTCTGTCAGTGAGGACTCTGTCAGAGTTTGGACGCTTGGATCAGGAAGCGAGGGTGAATGTGTTCACGAGTTGAGCTCTAATGGCAACAAATTCCAATCCTGTGTTTTTCACCCAACATTCCCTTCATTGCTAGTCATTGGCTGTTACCAGGCAAGTGATTTTGCTTTGTCCTGTCTACTTTGCAATTACAATTGTACAATAATGATACCAAAAAAAAACTTATGGGGGTGTTCTCCACAAACGATATTTAATACCCTCTTCACCACCACTTTATGGGGTGTTCTCCACCATGAATACTGCCCATGTTGGATCCTAGTCAAAGGTCACCAGTTTTTAAAATACGAAAACAATTTCTTAATATTTGGTGGCAAATGTTTTTAGGAAGTCCGGGAAAAAAAACTCTACGGTGTCCTGTTTATTTCCAATCCCACCATCACTCTGCCTTTTCTTGTCATGTTCTTTTTTGCCCCTCTTGTTTCCCTTAGTTGAGTCGGGAGGGGCCATTCACACCTGGACACTCGGTTCAATGCGTGTCTTTTTTCGGTACCTGCACTATATTTTGTTCGGGTTCTCTGATACGAATCTATGGCATTTACTGCAGTCTTTGGAGCTTTGGAACATGAGTGAGAACAAGACAATGACTCTGCCAGCCCATGATGGTCATATTGCTGCATTGGCTGTATCAACTGTTACAGGGTTGGTCGCATCTGCTAGTCATGATAAGTTTGTCAAACTGTGGAAATGATATATGACTGTTTCTCAGTGCTGTTCAAGTGCTTTTAGCTTCTTTATTTTGGTTGCTCCATCTCCCTATTTTGTGTTCTATTTAAATTTCAGGTCACCATATCCCCAGAAACCAAACCTTGTATTTTGCTGTATTGGTTACATGGCCACTTTTGTAACTGAAAAAAAGTCAATGATCAAGCATCCTGGAATCTTTGTACTCTACTAGGAAGCAAATGGTTTATGTTCATAGTTTTCCGTTGAGCCATCTTTTCTCGTTCAAAGTTGCTTCCGCTGCACCTTAAAAGGGTAATTCTCTTCCCTGATAAACTGCTTCCTCCCCTGTTCATGTTTCTCTGATCTCCACATTTTAATGTTTGATTTGAAAACGGACGAAATGTGAGGGACATTTCAATGTTCGAATTTTGCACAAGCTTCCAAATCATTCGCAGCCAAAACCTGAGCAATCAACTAGCTAGTTGAATGAAATATCTCGAGGTGGGGAATGTGTGTGTTGTATTTTGGTGCGCATCACCTGGAAAGTAGGGGCCAAAAGCGATCATTCAGCTTTAGGGGGAGAGGGCACAGGAAGTGCCAGTGGAAGCATACACTCCTGGGGTGCAGGGCAGGAGGATCTCATCATTAATCAGCAAAATCTTGCACTCCATTATTGGGTCAAAAGTTATCTCCTCCCAAGACTAGTTGCTATCAAAAACCAACATCCTGATAATATATACAATATGGATTGATGTGGTTTGGCTAGTGGAAACAATAAGAAAGGTCACACACATAATTTTGAAGCTTGTTTTCTAGCTAAATTCGTAGAATAGGGTCATTGCCCCCCCCCTCCCCTCCCCCCCACCGCTTTGCCCGCCGTGCAGCCGGTCCACGGCATCGGTCCCAACTAATAACTTCTTTAGAATGGGGCTCGGGACTAAATTTTCTCTTGTTTTGACATGCTTTCGCGTGTCGAGCCCATGTGTTTTCCAGTCACCTCCCTTTCGTAGTCTCCCCCTGAATTTAAACCTGATGTGATAATATCTACAATAAGAAACAAATTGCACTTGAGTTATTGGCTTAGTCGGGGAAGGGATTGTTCTATTTTTTTGCCTCTGAGTTAGAGCTTCTTTGTGCATGTCTGTCTCTTTCCCGGTGCCTTACTTGTGTTCAGTGGATCTGGAGATTAGTTATGGTGCGCTCAAGCTGGCCTGGACATCCCGGTATTGTACTTGAGATCTTGGCCTAGCAGGGGAACATTCCCTTCCCTTGCGACTGGGTTTGAGCCTCTCTATGCATACTTGTCACCCCGCGGTGCTTTACCTGCTACTAGGCTTGCAAGGTATTCAGTGAATCCAGAGATTAGTTGTGGTGCGCGTAAGCTGGCCCAAACACCCCAGTTATAAAAAAATAAAAAATACGAAACAAATCTTGTCATACGAACCAAACTACTTGCACTGATGCATACACTTCCTGTATAAAACTGTTATCCTTTGCGTTAGTGTACAGAACAGACTCAAGTTTGTGTTTATGCAAAGATTACTTGTATGATATGATCTCTGACAAGAACATAGTCCACCTTTTGACCTTCACATGGATGAAATCTTAACAAACTCAACCCAGTTGACGAGAAAATAAGGTGGTTTTTCTTATCTTCCTACTGCGTCAAGATGCTAGGAAACCCAGTTGCTGATCGGGAAAAAAAGAAAAAAAAGACCCAAGGAATATTAAATATTAATAGCTGCAAGTGCGAGATTACCTAATCATTGCCTAATTTGGCAATTCATGGCGTTGTCCATTTGGATACGTTTTGTGTAGCTCCAAGTCTGTTCCTATCTTCTCCCTTCTCCTTTCTTAAGCCTTTTATTTTCCCAGTAACCTGACATAACCTCTCTGTTCTTTGATTACACAAAGTTTTCAACCTAATCTGATGTCAGAAGTAAAATTTGTATGAATCTTATGAATAAACCAGAACATAAAGTAGTGATTAGTCTCAGCATTTAGAAGACATGAGAATGGCATCGATACATATACATGGAGTGTTTTAAAATATTTTTTGTTTGAAAATATATTAAAATAATATATATTTTATATTTTAAAACTCATTTTTAACATTAGCACATTAAAACTATCTAAACATATATCAAAAATTAATTTAAAGTAAAAAAAATAAAAATTAACCTCACTCGTAATTGACATAAAAAGCCTTAATTAAATGCATTAGTTTCTTTCTTTTCTTCTTCTTCAAGACAACAAGGACATGACTCGAAATGATCTTGACATTAATCTTGAATGAATTATGCTCCATTAAATATTATTGGTTCTTCAAATTCAATGAAATATCAATAATTAACTTTAAATTAATTAATGTAAGATGACACAATTTTTGGCGACTTTCTTATCTTGCTTTTGATCTGAAATTGTATACTTTATACTCATATTTTATTTAATATTTCTTCATGTTTTTTCATTACTTGCAAATGGATTTAATAAAAAACTTCCCCCTTTAATCATTTTCTTCCTCCATCGCCTGCAGAGGGCGAGAGAGCTCATTGGTGCATGATTAGATAAAAAAAAAAAAAAACACAAAAGTAGGAGAGCTTTCATACAGTCAATGTCTTTGGTTGGGCAATCCAGATAGTGACGGAACCCTAAATCTTTATCTCAAATTCATGTCAGCTATGCTGCCATCATGTGACAAAACAATGTCAGTTAGGGATGATGGGGGTGTGTGGGGATGTTCTGAGAATGGAAAAACCCCACCCTAGACGATAGATCATACATAAAATCCTATCCTGCACCAGAACTCTGACCTTGTGATTTGAGATATCGATTTGATGATATAATAAAGCAATTGGTGAAGCAAAACAAAACAAAACATTGCCAACTTTTGACGAGAAATTTATCGCTACGCATGCATGATCTACATGTGAGCCAAATTATTTGATGGAATCCCTCTCTATTTATGAACATATCTCATGCATGCGCAGACGCACAGCTACAGCCAGTTACAAAGCTTCATCAGCATGCATTTATGGGCTAAAACTGGGTTCACTCGGCAAGGAATCGAGGGATATCTTGAGTGAAAAAGAGGAACAGGGTTCATTTTTCTTCCCCTCGAATTTTCTTTCTGTGGGAAGGAGTGTAGGAGAGATTGGTTGCCACACAAGTAGATGAAAGATGCACCCATCACTTTGGTCCAAAAGGAAAGAGACAAGTTATAGTCACCCTTTCTTTCTTGTAAGAAATCAAATCCTTATAATGTCAATGTAATAACTTTGACTCAAACATCTTCTTAATTAGGTTACTTGTACAACGATCGATATTTTGTTTTGGACGCTAGAAAATACTACCTCTAGACAGGCTTTGCTGGTCTGAAAAAACTAGTAAAATTCCGGCTATTTCAGAAACACGTTTTAACTCGAACTCGAGAATATAGAGCTCAAATCTTTATCATCACGCCACAATCCGTGAGATAATGTACAACAACATGAGAGGTCTCTTTCCTCATCCAAAACACATTCTATATATTTCCCTGTAAATAGTGCGGGGAATTGCATATACAGGAAGGCTGAACTGACTTGTGAAGTGGGAACCAATTGAGTCCCATGTATAGGAAAGCGACTCGGATATAGCCTATAACGTACCATGTGCCTTGCCAAGCCGTTTCAATCATCACAATTCTTGATGTGTCGTTTTTGTATGCCCCATCTAGGGTTACTTGTCTTTTCAGGTTTGCAGGTGACAACGCTACAAAACTTTATATCCGGCCATGATTTTGAATTTAACCAACCATACCTAAGGCTCTCTCCATCTCCACAACCTCGCGAGTTCGAGTTTAATTACTTCTAAGAGTATCACTTACACGTCTCTAAGATACATGTAGTTTTTGAATTCGAGTTAGAATATATTTATCTTGTAAGAATTTAAATTAATAGAAAGAATATCTATAAAAAAAATGAAATTCCTCTCATCTCTGGGCAACTAAAATGCATGTGAGCGCTACCTTTTCAACAGACCAACGTTTTGGATATAGCCACTCATGTTCTTAAGATGTAAACGCATTCTAGGAACATTTTGGTTGTTCATGGCGGTCTTGTAACTCATCGATGAATTGAGTGTAGAGAAACTATTGGACCTGTGTTAGAGAATAATATAAATTATATTCTAGGATCTCACTTATAAGTTTAAGCTTTTAGGTGAGATGGTTCCTTAACATGATATCAGAGCCTTGTTGACCCAGCGGTTACGAGTTCGAATTTCACCATCCCCATTCTATTTGATAAAAACCAAGCACAAAGTAATGTGGGTCTGTGCAAGTTTCAAGCCCAATGGATTTTCACTTTAGGGAGGTGTTAGAGAATAATATAAATTATATTTTGTGATCTTACTTACAAGTTTAAACTTTTAGATAAGATGACCCACTTTTCCATTACATTCATCGAATAATGGTTTTCATTCTTATAAATAGAGCATGCCCGACACTATTTTTAATTTGTTATTTATTACGAATAAATACCTTGCATTTTCATCTTGTACGGATTCATTAAATCATTTGGATATATATATACAGAAAGTGGATTGGACAGAGAATCTCATACAAAACCCACGCACCTAGTTAAACTTTGCTAAAATCTTGGGAACATTTTGGATGATATCTTTTTCTGTACTTAATATGATCGATCGTTCACTATCTTCGGACCATGCATGGTGGAAACTATAAATAACTATCTTTTTTTTTTATTCGAGTAAACCATATTTTCCAGAAAGCGTACTTTGTAAATCCAGATGATTGAATAAAACCCCGGCTGTCCCAGGCTTTTACAAGAAGTGCATGCCCTGACTCGAACTCGAGACCTGCTGTGTAAATCTCAAGTCTTTTTCCACCACGCCACACCCCTTGGGGACTATCTTATTTAAAATCTTAAACTGTTAGGTGAGACTTTAAAATATAATTTATATTATTCTCTAATACACACCTCCTCAAGTAAAAGTTCTTTGAACTTGAAACTTATATAGGTCTACATTACCTTGTGTTTGATTTTTATCAAATAAAATAGGAATGATAAAATTTGAACTCGTGACCGCTAGGTCAACAAAACTCTAATACCATATCAAAAAACCATTTCATCTAAAAATTTAAATTATTAAATAAGATCCTATAATATAATTTATATTATTCTCAATCATAAACAAAAATAGGAGAGATTTGTAAGCATCATCGACAAATACAAGGATCGGCCGGGTGGCCCCTTTCTAATTCCTTAAAATAAGGCCTTGAAACGGACTGAGAGGAAGCAATTGAACTCGATATTGTCCTCGACTATAATAGAACGTGTTTGCTTTTGGAAAATTGGCAAAATACATGCATTGATGGTAAGTAACATCATTCACTGCCTAAAAAATATATAATTAATAAATGCATAAATGTTCTGCCTAGAAAATCATTTTAGTATGCTAAGAGCACCAACAAATTCAACAATCCAATAATTACAATCTGTTAGAGCTGAGCTCTCTTATAGATTGTATTTTTTTATAGGTTTTGATGAGTTTGAGAAAAAGAATTCAGTATGTAGTTGAATTAAGATCCATCTCTTAGTGACTATTTCAGAATGTGATTGAAGTTATTTTTATTCAGAAATGTGTTAAAATAATATTTTTTTTAATTTTTTTTGACATTAGCACATGAAAATAATCTAAAAACACCAAATTTTTTAATTTAAAATAAAAAATAAAAATAAAATCTTTTTTTTAAATATTTTTAAAACGCAGTTACAAACACCCTTTTTTATATCACGGAGCAATGAGTAGTGATTTTATAATGCATATTATTTTTTAGAGATTCTAATTTTACAACTTTTCCTTAACTTTTCAAGAAGACAACACACTAATATTTCTTAGCTACTTGATTATAATTACAACTAAGATATATATATATATATATATATATATATATATATATATATATATATATATATATATATATATATATATACAAATTAATTACCATACCTATATGGAACAAAAAAAAAAGGAGAGACATTCACACATGGAACAGCCGAAGCTATTGGCTACAGAGGAAGCAAGGACTGAAAGCAACATGGTGGGTGCCCAAATCACTTCTTCAAAAGTAAAACCAAATTAAATTTTGGACATACCTGAGCTTCCTCTCCTATTTAATGAGACATGCCTCTCTAGCTAAGACCACCTGTACTCCAGCAAACACCATACCGAGAGGATTGGGAGCGAGAGCGAGAGGTTTGGGAGTGAGAACGAGAGGATTGGGAGTGAGATGGCAGCTAAGGTCGAAATCCCATTTCTTGATATCTCTGTGGAAGCTTTGGAAGGCTTAGAAACTAAGAGTGAGAAGTGGAAGGAACTGTGTGACCGAGTTAGAGAGGCATGTGAGACTCACGGAATCTTCTTTTTGGTTTATGATAAGATTCCTACGAGCCTACGTGAAGAGATTTTCGTTGCCCTGAAAACACTGTTTGATCTTCCTGAGGAGACGAAGAACAAGCACGTCAATCCTAGGCCGTACCGAAGCTACTTAGGTAAGTGTCCTGTGATTCCATTCCACGAGAGCTTTGGTGTTGACGAAGCTCCAACTCTTGATGCTTCTCAAGCTTTTACAAACCTCATGTGGCCAGAAGGGAACCCAAGTTTCTGGTAAGTCTACTTCCCATCATCTTTTGTTGATTTTTTTTTAATTTTATCAAGGAACCATTTCGTCTGAAAGTTTAAATTGTTAGGTGAAGTCCCAAAATATAATTTATATTATTCTCTAAAACTTCTCCTCGAGTGAAAACTCTTTGCGCTTGAAACTTGCATAATTCCATATTACCTTGTGTTTGATTTTAGAATGGGAGGTGTTAAGATCCGAAATCGTGACCGCTGGGTCAATAAGGCTCTGATACCATGTTAGAGAACCATCTCACCTAAAAACTCAAGTTGTTAAATGAGATCTTTGTTATAAATCATGATCAATTCTAGCCATAAAAACTGAGTTAATGTAACACACATAAGTAAAGGTTGTGGCCTAATTTATAGCACGCAAGTAGAGTTTATCATGTCTATGATTTTTTTGGCTAATTATTAGATAATCTGTCATCACTAAACGATCATTTTCTCAATAATTTTACCTTTTAATTCCTTGAACCTTACCACGACACACTGAAAAGAAATTGCCCCACTTCTTTCATTAATTTATTGCAAAACCACCTTTCAGATAATTAATTTCATTTCCTGGTCGGGATTTTCCAGCTGTTCTTCTTCTTCTGACCTCTAAACATGTCTCATTGTCATGGCCAAAGACCCCAGGTCACCATCAAGAGAAATTGAACTCTGAACTGGACCTATAATGGGAAAAATGAGAAAATAATTTTATAAAAAATATAAGATTCCTTTTTTTAGTGTTTTTCCTCAATAGTTTAATGCTATGTTTTATAATTTTAATTTCTTTACATATTATGTTATGAATTTAAAACAATCATAAACTATACTATCTTTATATATTATGTTATGAATTTAAAGCAATCATAAACTATACTTTATATATTATGCTATGAATTAAAAGCAATCATAAACTAGACTATCTTAGTAATTCTTTTTTACGTAGTTTTATTCATCAATTTTATTTTATTTTTTCTGCACAAGATGCTCTAGACAGCTATCGTAGTATTTCATGGTATCTTACAGTGGCCAGTTGAAGCTACGGGATGGTGTTTTTTTTAGCTCTGGTCACATCAGTAATATTTTTTATAAAACAATTTAAATTATATTTTTTATTTTTGTTTACCAGCTTAAGTTTTTAGATGAGATGATTCCTTAACATAATATCAGAATCTCACTACCCTATTTGATAAAAATCAAGCACAAGGTAGTGTGAGCCCGTGCAAGTTTCATGCCCAAAGTGCTTTCACTTGAAAGTGTGCGTTAGAGAATAATATAAATCATATTGTGGGACCTCACTTATCAATTTAAATTTTTAGATGAGATAATTCTTTAACAATGTTTACGCATGATGATGTAGCCATCAAACAGACTTGCTAGCTGCCAATGAACAATTTATTAGGGGCCTATCCTTTGAAACAGATTGAATTTATTACAATGCCAGCTTTAAATTGATTGTTCTTGTTCAAAACTCATGCACATGTCCTAGCAGGAAAAATAAATAAATTTCAGCACCTGAGAGGTAGAGTCAGCTTTTCTATGGCTGTCGGCAGTTCCATTAAATTCCATTTTGCCTTTTAATATCAGTTGGTGTAGTAAAGCCAAAATCCTGAATTTTATTTGACATTATAGCAAATGGATAATTCTATTTTCATCGGCAGCTGTATTTTAAGATGGTGGTTGGGAATCACTCTAAAAGTTTTTTTTTTTGTTGAAGAAATTTGATTTTTGTTTTTGCTCTAAATGTGATTTTTTTTAGTGTTTTTATATATTTGAAAGTGGTAAATCAAAAATATTTTTTAAAAAAATAATAAAAAATATTATTTTAATACATTTCAAGTGAAAAACATTTTAAAAGGTAATTTTCTAGAGCTGATGGTCTAGGAAATTTATTTATGAACTAATGGGACAAGTTTAGACTCAAGAGAAAGTTTGATCGCGCTAGACCTAAATGATAATTCAAAAGAGCCATAACTTTTTATCTCATTCAAATTTTTACAGGAGTTTTCGAAAGATATATATCTTATAATTGCATGGAATTGCTACCCTGACCGTCAGATCTTTATATTTCAGAAATACCGTTCTAAGACCTCAATTATTATAATTTTGTGATTTTTATTGTTATTTTTAGAACTAGTGTGCTAATGACCTAATTCATCCTTTTTTTTAAAGCAATTTTAAATGTCATTATTGTTTAAACCTATCTAATGAGTCTCGAGTCGCTGGAGACACACACCAACCGATCTTTATTTTGTTCTTCTAAAGGTCAACACAATTGTTTTTTTTTTTTTTTTTTGTATCTGACACATCTTAAAATCTGCCGCGTGATCCTGCTAGTGTTGACTTTGTCGTATTAAACAAAACTAGTTTTCATGAGATTTGCCTAATAATAGAATATGGCTGGCAGCATTTATTATTATTTTTGTTATTATTATTATTATTTCTGTCCCGATTTTATTTGTTTGTTTTTGTGGGGCAGTGAGACCTTCCATGGGATGAGCTCGAAGATGCAAGAACTGAATTTCCTGGTGATGAAAATGATATATGAAAGCTTCGGCATTGAAAAGCTGTATGGGTCTTTCGTCGAGGAAACCAGCAGTATATTTCGAATAATGAAGTACAGAGCTCCTCCTGGGGCGACGGAATCATCCATCGGCCTGGTGGCTCACACCGACAAGAACGCCATCACCATTTTGTGCCAAAATGAAGTTCAAGGTCTCGAGATTCAGACCAAGAATGGAGACTGGGCTCAAGCCATTGTTCCTCAGAATGCTTTCACAGCTGTTGTTGGTGATGCACTCAAGGTACGTAAGAACACCTCATGAACTCAATCTAAAAACTTAAGTTTTTAGCTGAGGTCCAGAATATAGTTTATATATTTTCTAATATATCTTTTCAAGTAAAAGATTTTTAGGATTGAAACTTGTATAGACCCATATTAACCCGCGCTTGATTTTTATCAAATAGAATGAAGGTTGTGAGATTCGAACTCGTTACTGCTATTCAACAACACTCTTATATCATGTTATGAAATTATCTCACCTAAAAATTTAAGTTTTTAACTGAGATATTAGAATATAATTTATATTATTCTTTAACAATCTCAAACTCTACGCTAATTATGTAGTAATAAAAAATGGTGGTGCAGGCATGGAGCAATGGCAGACTTCACGCAGCAAGGCACAGGGTGGTGATTAGCGGGGAAAACGACAGGTATTCTTGTGGATTGTTTTCAATGCCGAAGGAGGAAGCCGTCGTGGAGGTGCCGGATGAACTTGTTGACAAAGAGCATCCTCTTCAATACAGGCCATTCAATTATTCAGATTATATCTCCTACTTCGTCTCCAAACTAAGTGATGATGCGTTGGAGATATATGCTGGCATTTGAACACTTTGTTGGGCTTCTCTTTTATGATTAATACCATGTTGCTAAATTAATGCCTTGATATATATATATATATATGTATAAGTATATGTATATGTATACGTATAAATGTGTTTAGAGTTGTGAATGGGCATGCAGATGTTTAAGAAAACTTTCCCTGATCCTATCAAGGCAACTTGTAATTTCCTTTTTAATATACAACTTTTCATAGTCTCATGGGCTTGGCAATAACGTCATGCAAGCAAAATATTTTTTTAAAACTAATTTTTAATTGAGAATACATAAAAAAAATATAATTTTTTTAGATTTTTGTTTATTTATAACATATGCATATTACAAAAAGTAAGGAGCACCTAAAAAATATAAATTTAACACTGTTTCAGATAAGAAATAATTTAATAATAAAGAATTTGATAATAAAGAATACATATTTATTTATTCTTTCTTCTCTTGACTTGTTAAAAATAAAGAATTTGATAATCACGATAATATTTAATATTGTAATTAACAAATAACTAAAAGAATACGAAAATCACTATTCATGCACTGTTCATTGTCTCTGAAAACACTGTGGACGCGAGCTTTTTCATCCGTGTGTCGCGCGAGTTCGTCCACCCTATTTTTTTTTTGTTTTTTCCGCCTTTGAACAGTGCATTACCGATTAAAGCCCCCGAAAAAGACAAAATAGTGCACAGTTGCAGGGGCTCTCTCGGGTTTTCTCACTTTCTCGGAACAATGCACTGCCGAAAAAGGGCCCAGAAAACGACAAATTAGCTAACAGGACACGGGGGCAGCGCCGTCCTTTCCCTTCCGGTTTTTTTGTAATTACGGGTGGGGGCAGGGGCGATCCGGTAATTCGCCCATTATTTTATTATTTTTTCCCGCGGGCGACTGGCGCGTGTCCGTCCCGCGCCAGCGAGGTTCCGCGCTTACGCGCCTCTTTGGCGGCGCGTGCGACCTCTTCCCGCCTTCAAAAATTGCCTTCCGCCTCTCCAGACGATGCGCCGGGAGGTCCTCTATCCTCCGGCGCGGCGCGTTTAATAAACCGATGACCGGTTAAGCCGCGGCGGACGGGTTTCTCTCCGGCGTCCCTTTTCTCTCTCCTCCCGCCCCCAAATGCAGATGAGGTCCCTGATGTTTGTGTGAAGTTCCATTTGGTCCCTGAGGTTTTTATTTCGTTTTTATTACTGATTTATTCAAATTAAAGTTTTATTGTTTTCAATTGTGCCCTCCAATTAAAACTGATTATATAAGAACATTTTATTTCAGTCCTTATACTTTTGATTTTG
The DNA here is from genome assembly GCA_027405865.1 of Salix purpurea. NCBI lineage: Eukaryota > Viridiplantae > Streptophyta > Magnoliopsida > Malpighiales > Salicaceae > Salix > Salix purpurea. The sequence goes on from JAOWLH010000023.1 coordinate 3,087,115, forward strand.
TATTTATTTTTTATTCAGTCAATTATTCCGGTACAGATGTTTTGATTTCTTTGATTTGGTCCTCCAATTGAAATTGGTAATATATACAAAGTTTGATTTCAGTCCCTCTTCTTCTGATTTTTTTAAAAAAGGCAGCAGTTTTCAATATTTATTTTTGGTCCTCCGAATTTGTTTTTCTTTAATTGTATCCTTTAATTGGAATTAATGTAATATATGTTATTTTTCATTTCGGTCCTTATTCTTTTAATTTTTTATTTGTTATTAATTCATTGTTTTTTTTTTGTTTTTTTTGTATTTTTAATTGATTGATTTTTTTATTGTTTTTTATACAAATATTATGCTTTTTTGTAATAATTTCCCTGGGCAATTTAATTATTTGAATTCCT